>CM035284.1:63868537-63953466 GCA_020226075.1 Hydropotes inermis
CGCCAGGGCCCCAGCCCCGTGGGCATTCTGCCCAGGCCCCCCACACCAGGGCCCCAGCCCCGTGGGCATCCCGCCCAGGCCCCCCACGCCCCACGCCAGGGCCCCAGAACCTGTGCAAACGCCATGTCTCTGCAGGAGTGAGGCGGCTGCCCTCAGCAGGAGCCGCACGTCAGGGCTGGAAAGGCGGGTCAGTCTCTGCAGATCTGGCCCAGAAAGATGCAGGACCTCCTTCACTGACCTCAGTTTGGCTGGAATCACAGAACCAGTCACAGGATGCAGTCAGATGCGCTGCCCACGGCGATAGTGACGCAGGGACAGCGGGTGACCACCAGCTCTGGGCGCCCAGCAGGAGCGGCCAGCCCACCTGCTCCCTGAAGCTGCAGGGACCCCCGGATGACAGGTCAGGGAGGGAGGGGCCTGTCCCCCGGGCGGGGAGCAGCGGCCCCAGACACGTCTCCTGAGACAGGCCTGCGTGTGCATCACCAGGGAGGGGCCACGGGAAGGGACCCAGCCCGCGGGCGGCCAGGGGGGTGAAGAGAGAGTCAGCTCGATGGCGGCACCACGGGGGGGTTTCGGGGTGAAGGGCCTGAGAGCTGGTGTTTGGGAGGAAAGGAAGTAATTTTGAGCTTAGATCAGTGTATTGTTTTTAAACTAGTGGGGGAAAAAAGGCTAACAATACATCAAGTTAATCCAAAAAAAGGCAAAAAAGAGCACACACACACAAATAACACAACATAAGGGAGCGTGAAAGTCAGCTTTCCCGGGAGCAGCCTTAAATGCACACGCGGAAGGCTTCAGTTAGAGGTGCGCGCTGGGGTCAAAGGGACACTCAAGGCCTCGGGGGGGGGGGGGGGGGGGGGGGGCGGGCCCCGGCCCCCGGGGGGGCACACCCCCCCCTGCCGGCCACCAATGCCGCGCACCTGACCCCACAGCATCCTCACAACCACCCGGGGATGGGGAGATGGAGCGGGTGTGGGGACCAGGGCAGGGGGATGGGGGGGATGGAGGGGGCGCGGGGACTGGAGGTGGGGGATGGAGGGGGTGCAGGGACAGGATGTGGGGGGACGTGGGGGTGCGGGGACCAGCCGTGCAATGGAGGAGCTGGTACAGTCTGGGGATGGATGTGCCCAGATGCCAGCAGACTCCTCGGGCATTTAGAAAAGATCACTGGGCCTGACAGACACCTGCGAAGTGTGGGACTAATTGGAAGGCAGAGGAAACGCGCCGATGAAGAGGGAGATGAGCACTAACTTTGCGGAAAACCAGAGATGGTCAAGAGAGGAAACAGTCGCGCGCCCAGGTTCTGTCACAGCTGTGATGTCCTGGTGACAACTCTGATGGCTGACGTGGCCCAAACTGTGTTCCGACTGGGGCGGGGGGTGGACCAAGGAGGGGCATGGGGGGCGAGGAAGCCAGCTCCCGGCCCCCGAAACGGAGGCCTGTGAGGAGGCGTAAGTCAGAGAAGCCGAGCGTCAGAAACCCAGATGTAAATACAGACACACGGCTGAAAGACTCGCAAGGATAAGGAGTCCCGTCTCACTGCAGACACTGTACGCACAGCTACACACACCCGGCACAGGCCAGCGCCCGGGCGTCTCCGGGCCAGGAGGCAGAGGGTTCCCGAGGCTCGGACAGGCCGCCCTGTAAACTGTTCTCTGTAAAGTGCGCGGTCACCCCACAATCACGTCACATAAACATCAGCAGACACACCTTTCTTAACTGCAGCCATGATTCTGGGATGCAGGTCGAGCCGATCCAAATCCATTTCTTCAGCGGGGACAACCAGAGACGGACGACTGCCCTGGGACACTGGTTCCGACGTGCCGGCCGCCCCCTTGAGCGGCCCGGGAGGCAAGCGCAGCGGAGTGACCGAGCCTGGAGGCATCAGGAGACTGTGGGGCCCGGGGCTGGGGATGCCCCCGTCTCCGGGACAGCGCTGAGATCGCCCCAGGCTGATCGCCAGCAACTCAGAGGCCTGGGCTCAGCCCACCCTGGCACGCGTTTCAGGAACCCCCGAGCACCCCCCGAAGGTCACCCTGCTTCATCCGCTTCAGGAAGGTGAGAAGCGGCCTGGTGTCCCTGCCCTGGCCCTCTGTGACCCACCTCTCTGGGGCGCAGGTTCCGGGCTCGCCCGAGTGGGGCCCACGCTGCACTCTCTGGCGTACGCTCCTGAGCGCGTCTCCGTGAGGATCTGGAGAGAGTGGGAGGGCGAGTGGTGGATCCCGCGGGCGCCCGGGAGGTCGGAACAGCTGTGACCGCCGAGCCGCTCCAGGGGCAGCGGACACCTTGCCCACCTGGCCTGCAGCTCGCCCTGGCCACCGGCTAGGGGCAGCGTGGCGGGAGGGGTGGCCATGCCAGGCCTTGGCCACTCGGCTGAGGCTGGGCCCGGCGGCCAGCAGCAGGAAAGCCTGTGGCTCCCAACGCCGAGGGGGCAGCACGGTGTGGATTTGGCCTTCTGCATGGATGCTGCTGACCCTGTGTCAGGCTGTCCCCGATGCTTCGAGAGACAGGCCACCCGCCCCCTCATCCAGCCTGGTCAGGAGCGAGGGCCTGGCTACACAGCACCCATCTTGGGGTGGCCCCGGGCCCTCAGAGGCAGCTCCGGGAGCAGGAGGTCGGGATTCTGAATGACCATGGGAGGGCAGCCTGTGGGGGGACTCGGCCAGGAGCTGCCTGAATGCAAAACTCGGTCCTGAGGGCGGCTGGACGCACGGAGGAGACCAGCCGCGGGGCCTTGGGCCCTAGGAGAGTGGGTGCTGACAGAGCGCCTGCTGGTACCCGACGCGGGCCTGGGAGCCCCACCGAGAGCCCCGGGAGGGGCCCGGGCGAAGCCGCCAGGAGCAAGTGTGTGCCCCGCGGCACCCAGATGGGCATGGACGGGCCTGGGACAGAACTCGGTCATCCAGAGGCTGACCCGCCTGAGGGTGTCCAGCTCCCTCTCATAGACGTTTCCTTTCTTTTCCCGCTCCCCTCCCAGAAAGGGCGCCAATAAGCACGCCTTCATCCCAGGGCTGCGGGACGGAGGTTTCACCGGACCCCTTGGGAGGCCACACAGGTCCTCCCCGCCTAGACCAGCACTGTGGTTTCTCCAGAGCCGGCCAGCCTGGACTTCTGGCCCCGCTCCCTTCGCAGGACCCTCTTGCTCTTCTGAGGACCTTTCCTCTTTTCAGGCGCTGCGGCTTTAAGCACTCACTCCCCAGGCCCCCGCCTGGGCCACGCACACCTGCGCTTCCCACCAGGCGCGCTCTGAGCCCGACCCCACCCTCCGCGCCCCACCCCGCGGCGCCGGCGCGGCCGCACAGCCCGAGCAGGCTCTACAGCTGCGCGGGCTCACCGCCCCGGGACCGAGGCCCTCCGTCCCAGCCCTGCCCAGCATCCGCCCGGCCCCCTCCCACCCCCGGGACCTGCGGGGGCCCTCGCTCTGCAGTCCCTCCTGCCCGTCCGCGGCTACGCACCGCCGATCCGGGTACTAGGGAAGCGCCAGCCGGCCCCCGCCGCGACCCCCAGTAGCAGGGCCGCGCGGGCGCCCAGCCGGGCCCTGACCGCACCCCAGGGGCCTCGGTGCCCAAGGCCGCCTCGGCTTCCGGCCGCCCGGGACCGCAGCGGCGGTGGCCACCCCGCGTCCTCACCTCGCGCGCGCTCCGCACGCTCTTTCGCGCCGCCCCACCCCTTACTGCCTCTTCCTCCAATGAGCGCAGGGCGCCCCGCGCCGGATGCGCCAATCAGAAGAGAAGCGGGGGCCCACGTCGCCGATTGACTGGCCAATCCTAAGTCTCAGTCGCCCTTAGGGGGCGGGGCGTGTTCGGGCGGGTCCTCGCTGGCCATTGGTGACTGGCCGCAGGGGGGGCGGGGGAGGCGCCCTTGCGTCGATTGGAGCACGCGGCGGCGGGGCGGATCCCGGGCGCCGATTGGTCCGCGTTCTGGACCTGGCGTGACGACTGGACGCGGGCGCTGTCAGCCACGCTGGCGGGGCGGGGCTCCCGGGGGGTTTGGGCCCGGCTGCGGGCGGCGGGCAGCGGGCGAGCGCTCGGGCGGCGTCATGTCCTCCGAGGTGGCCGCGCGCCGCGACGCCAAGAAGCTGGTGCGCTCCCCCAGCGGCCTGCGCATGGTGCCTGAGCACCGCGCCTACGGCAGCCCCTTCGGCTTGGAGGAGCCGCCGTGGGTCCCGGACAAGGAGGTAGGTCGCGGCCGCCCGCCAGCCCCGGGACCCCGGCCGCTCCCCCGGCCCTCCTTCCGTCCGCACCGGCTCCCCGGGCCCGCCCGGGCGGTGCGCCCGCCCTCGGCTCCCCACGCCCCTGGCCCCGGCGGTCCTCTCTGGCGGACCCCCTACTCCACCCTCGCCCGGGCGCTCCGCCTGACCATTCTCGCTGGTGCGCGCCCCCCCCACCCCCCCGACCTCCCTCCGTGATTCCGCCCGGGCCCTGCTCCCTGCGCCGGCGTCTGTGGACCGGCCGCCTCCCGCGGTCGAGCTGTTGAGCTGGAACTTTTCTGGCAGTTGCCTCCCCCTCCCCGCGCGGGGACCGGGGTGGGGAGGGCAGCGTTCCTTTGCGATCGGCGCTCGGGCAGGGCCCTCGAGGTGCGCTGCGGTGCTGGGGGGTGCTGGTGCGAGCGGGCGTCGCCAGGCGGGGCGTCTGCAGGGCGGCCTGCCTGGGGAGTCGCACCTGCTCCCGGCGGGGCGGGGCGGCCCCTCTCTGCCCGTGTGTGCTGCGCTGAGGAGTTTGGCCCGGATCCCTAAGCCAGTGGCTCTCAGCTGTGCGAAGGCTGGCGGAGAAGCCTGGTGCGTTCCTGTCAATCTCGAGCGTCTAAGAGACGGGAAAAGACCACGCTTTGGGAACAAGCTTTAAGTTACAGTCACTCGTGTTCTAGCTGACCGCTTTTCCTCTTTGCCCCGGGAATCGCAGTGGCAGGTTTTCCGCAGGGAAGGGTGGGGAGGTACGGGAGGAATGCGATCGGGTGTTTTCCAGGCACCGGAGCGCTCAGAAGCTGGGGAGGAGCGGTTGGCCCGCTGGCAGGACGAGGGGAGGGTTCATTCCCTCCGCCCTCTGGTCACCGAGCCCCCCCGCGGTGCTCCAAGGCGGCCGCGGGGGTCCCAGGGCCGGGCTCTCCCCTCCTCTTGGCTTTCTTGTCGCCCCAACTATGCTCTTTCTTTTCTGCGTTTGCCCTCCGGGTGCTTGTAGTCTCTGAACTCAGGGAATGTACTTTTCCTCACACGACCTCCTTGGTAGGTGTTGTTGGTGGTTAAAGAAAGAAAAAGGTAACATCACAGCTCTCATCTCTAAGCCAGGGTGTGTCCAGGAGCTCATTTAACTGAATCAGCGAGGGAGCCTGGCAGGTGTCATCAGGGCTCAGAGGGAAGTCCCAGCAGCACCGCCTGGCCTGGGAGGCGGCAGGGGAAGGGGCCGAGGTCGAGCCAGATTGATCGGCTCCACCGTGGGGGGCGGAGTCAGGACGGGCCAGTGCCGCTGCCCACAGCCTCTCCACCCCCTCAGCCTAGGCCAGCATGTCCGCCGTTTCTGGTGTTGTCCCCGAGGGCCATTTTAGACGTTTCTTCCCCCGACTGATCCCGGGCAATGCTCACAGCAGGAGCCGCATATGAGTGGAAGCCGCCCGGACGCCCTGCGGTTCGCTCTGGGGCCCCTCTGTCTGTCTTCGGGGCCCTTTGTCCTTTCCTGAAATGACCGCCTCGCTGTTTCCCTGCCTCGGGTGTCCTCTCTGGGCGGTGGGGCGTCCGGCCCGGCCTGGGGTCTGCGGGCTCTGGGGGAAAGGCAGGAGTCAGGCAGAGGTGCTGTCCCTTTGGCGCTCCCTCCCCAGTGCTGGAAGGCTGGCAGGGTGCCCTCCAGAAACACACCCCAGTTTGCCGCCTCAGCAGCCAAAGAAGGCGGAGGGAGCTCTGAGGAGGGGAGGAGGCCTCCCAGTGGCCGTGACCCGAGTTTGAGGAAGTGCATGTACTGGGCAGGGGCCGCGTCTGCAGTGACCGAGGGGAGTGTTCTGGAGGAGAGTGGCCTGGGGTGGGGCAGCTCAAGCTGGGAGTCAGATGGAGTCTGCCTTCGATCTGGGGCAGCTCGGGGGGGGGGGGGGGGGGTTCCCCTGCTGCCCGCCCGGCTCCGCGGCGCTCAGCCCACCCCGTGCTTCCAGGGCCACGATCCCGGGGTGTGTGTGGTTTGGAACAGGCAGGGGGAGGGTGTAGGGAGAGCGGGGGTGAGCAGGGAACATGCCTTCACCCGCACCCACTCGGCTGTGCAGGGATGAGTGTCGGTCGTGTCTGGAGCCATCCGCACCCATCATTCCTCGGGGGTCTGTCGACTGTTGACTCGGCGCTTGGCCCTGTGCCACCTTGGTGCCTCGGGCCCACGGGGATGTCCCTCACAGATGCTGGGAAACGGGGGTGTGCGTTATCTGTGACTCTTGGCTTCTCAGAGGGGTTCCTGTTGCCAGAAATAACAGGTTCGCTTTTCTGTGTGCCTCCAAGAGCTTGTGAGGTCGGGGGGAGCAGTGGTGGGTCATGGGGGGCCTGGCGGAGACCTGGGCCCAGCTTGGGCCTTGTGTGACTGCATCCGCATGTCCCCCAGCGAGGAGCATGTCTGGGGTGCAGCCGTCGGAGACTGCAGTGAGCCCTGCACATGCACCCATTCCTGCCGTCCTGGGCGTGACAGCGGGGACGGCAGCTCTGTGCTGTTGTCTCGATGTCAGTGCAGTTCAGTTGCTCAGTCGCGTCTGACTCTTTGCGACCCCATGGACTGCAGCACGCCAGGCCTCCCTGTCCATCACCAACTCCCGGAGCTTGCTCAAATTCATGTCCATCAAGTCAGTGATGCCTCCCAACCATCTCATCCTGTCATCCCCTTCTCCTCCTGCCTTCAATCTTTCTCACCATCAGGGTCTTTTCCAATGAATCAGTTCTTCACATCAGGTGGCCAAAGCATTGGAGTGTCAGCTTCAGCATCAGTCCTTCCAGTGAACACCCAGGCCTGATCTCTTTTAGGATGGACTGGTTGGATCTCCTTGCAGTCCAAGGGACTCTCAAGAGTCTTCTCCAACACCACAGTTCAAAAGCATCAATTCTTTGGTGCTCAGCCTTGTTTATGGTCCACCTCTCACATCCATACATGAGTACTGGAAAAACTATAGCTTTGACTAGACGAACCTTTGTCGGCAAAGTAATGTCTTTGCTTTTTAATATGCTGTCTAGGTTTGTCATAGCATTTCTTTCAAGGAGCAAGCATCTTTTAATTTCATGGCTGCAGTCACCATCTACAGTGATTTTGGAGCCCAGAAATAAAGTCTGTCATGTTTCCATTGTTTCCCTATCTATTTGCCATGAAGTGATAGGACCAGAAGATGCCGTGATCTTCGTTTTTTGAATGTTGAGTTTTAAGCCAACTTTTTGACTCTCCTGTTTTATTTTCATCAAGAGGCTCTTTAGTTCTTCTTCATTTTCTTCCATAAGGGTGGTGTCATCTGCATATCTGAGGCTATTGATATTTCTCCTGGCAAACTGGATTCCAGCTTCTGCTTCACCCAACCTGGCATTTCGCATGATGTATTCTGCATGTAAGTTAAATAAGCAGGGTGACAATATACAGCCTTGACGTACTCCTTTTCCTATTTAGAACCAGTCTGTTGTTCCCTGTCCAGTTCTAACTGTTGCTTCTTGACCTGCATACAGATTTCTCAGGAGGTAGGTCAGGTTGTCTGGTATTCCCATCTCTTGAAGAATTTTCCACAGTTTGTTGTGATCCACACAGTCAGAGGCTTTGACATAGTCAATAAAGCAGAGTAGATGTTTTTCTGGAACTCTCTTGCCTTTTCTATGATCCAACGGATGTTGGCAATTTGATCCCTGGTTCCTCTGCCTTCTCTAAATCCATCTTGAACATCTGGAAGTTCACGGTTCACGTACTGTTGAAGCCTGGCTTGGAGAATTTTGGGCGTCACTTTGCTAGCGTGTGAGATGAGTGCAATTGTGCAGTAGTTTGAATAGATAGTAGTCTTGACGTCAAATGCTCTGCAGAGGCAAACGGGGGACACAGGTGTGTTAAACAAGAAGCAAAGGTGGACTTGGGTGGAGAAAGATTATGTTTCAGAGGGTCAGGGTGGGGTGGTTCCGACCAAGGGATCCACAGGCTGTCCAGGGGCAGGTGGCAGGGGGCTTCTCCATGGGGGCGCGGCCCAGGCTTTGGGGAGCAGGGTGGGAGGGCCAGGTGGGAGGCGGATGGTGTGATCTGATAGTGGGTCGGATGCATCACCCCTGGACCGTCTCAGGCTAAGAGGTGGGTCAGAGTTCAAGGGCCTGAAGGAAAGAGAGATTAATGAATGTTGCATCAGTGAAGTTCGTGCACTCATCGCTTTGGTCCATGAGGGGACAGGCAGGTCTGTGGGTCCCGCCTGCTGCCCCCGTCTAACTTGTGGAAGGTGGCTGGGGTGTCTGTGCGTCTCCTCCAGGGCATGTGAGGAGGGGGCTCTTTGCATGATGCTTTCCGAGAACACTTCCTGCGGGGTCCCTGTCTTGGGCCTCTGGGATCCCAGGTGGGTCCCTCGTGGTGGGGCCCAGGGGCCCCAAAGGCCTGCGCGCTCTCTCGGGAGCTGCCCACGGCCCCCGTGGCCGGTGGGGGGCCGCCGCTGAGGGCAGCCCCGGCCGTCCTGCGGGAGGCGGTGTCCACGCCCCGGGAGGCGCCCCCGCCCCGTGTTGTCAGAGTCAGCTTGTCCCTGGGCTGCTGGGGGTCTGCTCCTCAGATTTGCCCGTGAGCTTGTTTTTTTAACATTTCATTGCTTCCCTGAGTTAATTGAGTTAAATCTTTGACATGGGTTCATTTTATATTTGTAGGAGTTATACTTTTACTCTAAAAATGCTTGCTTTTCAACAGATGTGTTAACGCATGTAGCTGGGAAACATATCTTTATGACTGACTTCTTTTCAAGGAGCCTGAGAAACACTCCCGTGGGAGCCTGGAGTCTCGGAGGACAGCGCCAGGGCGGCGGGCCCCTGTCGCTCCAGCCTCAGAGGGCGGGTGGGCAGGCGGATGTCCCAAAGCTCCATTCTTTCTAAAGGCGCTTCTCTTTAAACATTGCTTTAACCTCTCCAGTCTGTCTTCTGACTGTTGTACTTTGAAGGAGCCGCCTGAGCACCCCCCAGGGCTCCTGGGCAGCTGGTCGGCAGAGACCACCGTCTCTGAGCAGGCCTCCAGGGCTTCTGCGCAGGGCTGCCGAGGGTGGCCTCCAGTCCCCGGAGGCCTCTGTTCCGGCCCGGCTTCCTGTGGCCCTTTCTGGTTTCTTCCTTCAGCGCTGCTCCTCGCCTCCCCCCACGTCATCGGCAGTCTCCTGTCGCTGTCAGCTGCTGGCTCCCTGGAGCAGCGAGGGGATGGGTCGGGGCTGCCAGGCTCGGGCCCCCGGCTCCCCTGCCCTCTCGTGGGGACCTGGGGAGACCCCCCCTTAGCACCGGCTCCCTCCCCTGTCTGTGGGCGAGAGTCCTGGGGGGCAGTGCAGGGGCCCCACAGGTGGCTGCCGGCGTTGACCTGGCCAGGGTGGGCGGGCAGCCCGGGGAGGACCCGGCAGTGGCCGCTCGCCCCGTGCGCGGGTCCAGCTTCTCCGCTGTGAGACCCCAGCCCCCTCCCACCCTGGGGGCGCCGTGGGGACCGGCCTGGGCGCCTGTGGCTTCAGGGCCGGGCGTCGCCGGGGCCTTAGGCCTCACGGGGAACTGCTGGCTCCTGGTTTCTGGACCGTCTCCCCAGCGGCGGTCCCCCACCCCGGGCCTCTCCTCTGGGTTCAGTCAGCAGCCCGGGGCACAGCGCTGGGCCCTGGCCTGGGCTGGCGTTGTAGCTGGTCTCAGACCGGGTGTGACTTCTTGACTCTCAAGTCTTCACCTGCTGCTCTCGTTTCTTTAATTCTATTTTCATGTCAAATTGTTCTCTTGATAATTTTAAAAGCTTCTTTTCTCTTATATAGTCCCTAGGAAAATTACCTTGTTTAAAATCTGCTTTCTGAATAACCCCGTTGGTTTATTTAGATTAATGCACAATGTCTAGCTCACTATTTTTCAGGGAGTGTGGTGTGGTCTGAGTTTAGAGCTTGGTCTCGGTTGCTCAGATGTGAGCCTCCTGGCAGGGGGGACAGGGTCCATCTCCACGACCGCACCCTCACCCAGGGGACTCTGCGATGGGTGGACGTGTGAGGTCACGGGAGAGTGTGGCACACAGAGGCCCCGCCCCATGTGGAGGTCTGAGTGCCACACATGGAACGTTCCAGAAGTGACAGAGGCAGTGGCGGGGCTGGTAGGGACAGCTGGGATTGGCCAGCTCCGGCCTGAGGCGGGCAGACCCTGCAGGTGATTCTGGAGGGTCAGGCCCTGGGTCCCGGCGAGAAAGCTGCTGAAGAACAAAGAAAAACAAGAAAGCATCAGTCACGGGTCACATAAAGCTGCTCAGTGCGGGGCCATGGCCGCCAGGTGCGGGCGGGGTGGGGGGCCGGCCTGCGGCAGGCTGCATCTGCAGACTGGCCTTGCCGACCACCCTCCCCCCGGCTTTAGGCCGACTTGGAAGGGTGGGCCTGGGGGGAGGGGAGGGCGTCAAGGTCAAGCCCTGTGTTGTGAGCAGGAGCAGCCCCTGCATGGGTTCTGGCTGCTCTGAGTGAAGCCAGGCAGAGGGCGGCCCTGCTGACCAGGACCCACCGGGGGCAGGCGGGTCAGGTGAGGGTCACGGTCAGGGCGCCTGGGCCCCTGCCTGGTGGCGGCATTTCACCGGCCCCGTCGGAGTGCGCGGCTCTCCCGCCGCGGAGGCCGGGCCTCGCCACGTGGGGACAGTGCGTCCCCGCCGTCCGGTGACAGGTCGGGCGCTCCTGTGGTGGCGGCCGGTGACGACGTGGCCGTCTCCAGGCTGGGCCCTGGCGGCCCCGGGAGCACTGGCCCCAGCCTTTCCTCCCGGACCCCGGGCGCCCGGGCCCCAGCTGCGGCGTCTCCGGGCCGCGCGGCCTGACCGCCTGTCGCCTTGCCTCCTAGTGCCCGAGGTGCATGCAGTGTGACGCCAAGTTTGACTTTCTCACCCGGAAGGTGAGCTGGGCGGGGCAGGAGGGCGGCCCAGGTGGGGCGCGGGGCGGGGCCCCTCGAGCCCGCGCGGTGGGGCGCTCACGCCGCGCCGCCTCGCCAGCACCACTGCCGCCGCTGCGGGAAGTGCTTCTGCGACAAGTGCTGCGGCCAGAAGGTGGCGCTGCGGCGCATGTGCTTCGTGGACCCCGTGCGGCAGTGCGCCGGGTGCGCGCCGGTGTCGCGGCGCGAGGCCGACTTCTACGACCGGCAGCTCAAGCTGCTGCTGAGCGGTGAGCGCCGGGCGGCGGGCGGCGGGCGGCGGGCGGCGGGCGGGACTCCGTCGGGTGTGGCCCCAGCCGCCTCGCGGCGCCGGGCGGGCGGAGCCCCCAGGACCTGGCAGCCCTCTCCCGCACCCCCTGCCACCTCCTGGCAGCCTCGGGCCGGGCTGCCCTGGGGGTCCCTTGGGGGCGGGTCGGCGCCCTGCGATGCGGGGGAGCCCCAGGTGGCGCCTCTGGCCTCCGCCATTGCACCCCGACCCCGTCACGCCTTCCCGCCGCCACCTCGCCCCCTTCTGCCCTCCGCACGGCCCTCGCCTGGAGGGGGCGGCGCGGGGGCTGCCGCGTGCTCACGTCTGGGCCCCTCCGCAGGAGCCACCTTCCTCGTGACTTTCGGGAACTCCGAGAAGCCGGACACGATGGTCTGCCGTCTTTCCAGCAACCAGAGGTGAGGGCGGGTGCTCTTCACCTGGCGCTGGGCGCCCAGAGCCTCGGAGGCCGTGGCGCGGACGCCTCTGTCTGCCGCAGGTTCCTGCTTCTGGACGGGGACGGGCGCGGGGACCATCACCGCGAGATCGAGGTGGCGCGCATCGCCGCCGTGCAGATGCTCACGGAGGGCCTCCCTCCCGCAGGTAGGCGCCGCGGGCCTGTGAGGCGGGGAGGAGGCCCCCTGGGTGTGGTCTCCGCGCTCTCCCGCGGCTGGCATCACCCGGTTCCCCAGGGCCTGTGGTGGGGCCCCCAGCTCGGCCGCCCCCAGGGTCTGCGGGGACGGCCCGGCCCTCTCCCCTGGGCCTCGGGTCCGAGCCGGAGGCTGAGCCGACCCCTCTCTCTGATTTCCGACCGGCTTGCTGTCTCTTCTGGCTGCCTGCCTGACGTGAAGACGCGCTCGCTCACCCCGGCCTCCCCGCCAGCCGGCCGGTCGCCGAAGGTCAGCGTGTGTGCGGGGCGGGGGTGGGTGCGGTGGGCTCCCTGTGAGACACTCGGGCCTGAGGCGGCCAAACCGCGAAGCGTCTGCCCCTGGGCTCGGCTGTTCCCTCCTGAGGGGGAGCTCTGCTCTGCCGCCGGTGTCCGCCGGCCCCGGCCCGGGGAGGAATGGGGGGCGGGGCCGGGCTGCTGGCGCAGCGCCCCCTTCTGGCGGCTCCTGAGCGCAGGGAGCCCGCTCTGCCCGGCTTCCCGGAACTAGGCAGTGCCCAGAACCGGGTTTCGAAGCCGGGGGTGGCGGTGGAGGGCAGGGAGGGTCCCCCACTCTCTGTCGAGGGTCGGGCTGAACGTCGACTCAGCCCTGCCGGCCACAGGCTCTCAAAATGCGATACAGGCACCGGAGTCAGGGAGGTGTGGTCATGGGCCTGTAAAAGTCCAGGAAAAGCCCCCTTCCAGGAGCAGGTCGTGGGCAGAGCGCAGCGGGCTGCCCCAGAGTAGGGGTTGGGGGTGGCGCCCCTTCAGAGTCCAGGGAGTGAGCCGGCTGACACAGCTGGGACCGCTGCTTGTGAACGTCCTGGGAGCTTGGCACTTCCGGCCAGGTTCTGAGCTGCGGGGACCCCCCAAAGACAGCCTTCCAGGAGCTCGTGTCCTGGGGTGGCCTGTGGTTCCTCCGCTTTGACCCTGGCGCCTGCAGTGGGGTGGGTGTGAGGCCAGCACGCGAGTGTAGCCTGGCGGGGGCCTGCTTCTGCCACCGTGCCTCTCGCAGGGCCTCAGCCATGGGCCGCCAAGTGTTTGACCCGGGCCCTGGCCGGCCCTGTGAGCTCAGGGTCGGCCACCAGGCAGCCGCTGCCCTGACACAGGCCCCACCGCGAGGCCAGCTGTGAGGCCAGCACCAGGGTCAGGGAGGGGGTGCCCAGCACCCTGGTGCTCGAGGCCGCTTGGGCCATCCTTACCTTGTTCCCACTCCAGGAGGCAACACGAGGGCCACAGGCATGACCCTGCAGTATATGGCCCCAGGGGCGGAGGGGCTGGCGCAGCTGACGCTGACGGCCTGCGAGGACGCCGACGGCAGCAGGAGGCAGGCGACGGCGTGGCTGGCGGCCATGCACAAGGTACCTCTCCTGCTCTGCACTCTCCCACTCCCCACCCAGCCGAGGCACCTCCACCCACCTCAGCCAGGCACACGCCTTTCTTTCTGGTCCCCTTGCAGGCGGCCAAGCTCCTCCACGAGTCTCGGGACCAGTAACTCCACACGGGCTGGATGGTCCGCTTGGGGCAGCAGCACCTGCCCTCGGGCGCACAGGCACGACTAACCCTACAAGTGCTGGAGACGCAGCCAAGCCCTCGGAGCCTGCCTAGTGCAGTATGTACACCATCGGTTAACGCTGAGACCACTTGCGCTTTAGAACCTATCCCTTGTTGATACCTAACTGCGGGGGGAGAGGCTGAGCTGCACCACTGCTAACACCCTCTACCTGTTTTTACGAGTGCCCACGTTTACCAGAAGGTTCTGGTCCCCTGATGTTCACTGGTTCTTCCACAGACGTGACCCGGGCAGTGGTCACCTGGCCTGATTTGTACTGGTGCGCTTCTCACACTGCCCATTGAGCGTGTCACTAACCCAGGGCCACGAGCAAACCTTTGATACTTCACTGGGGAAGGAGCATGCTTTATATTTTGTACTTTTCACTTACTATTTCACTTTAACTATATAACAATTTGTATATAAAGCTTACGATTAAAACTTATTTTGAAAGTAAGGATCAGGCCTTGCCTCTCTGTGTCCAGAGAACCCGAGCTTCCCGCTCAGCTCTGGCTCCAGAACACAAGACTCGAAGCCACCCGTGAAAGACAGCGGTTTATTGCGTGCATGTACACGGCCTCAGCACAGGCTGCCCGCGCGTGCTTGCTTCTCGTGAGCACACTGTACAATCGGTGCTCCAAGGCTACACATGTCCACACGCAAATCACACACGAGACTCGCACATGGGAACAAAGCTCCAGGCCTGGACTTTAATGAGAAGAAAACATTTCCAACACGGGTCTGACAGTTTTCAGTAGTTTAGTCAAAAAATACTTCTGGTATATAAAAGCCGGTACATACAGTTCAAGTCTCGGGGCAGCGCCTCACTAAGTCTGGAACCAGGGCAGAGGGACCGGGGAGTCTGGGCGTCCCCCATCCACGCGCCCCGGCCTGCACAGCGCCCTGGAGGGGCGGGGCAGCGGGAGGCTGCGGGAAGGCGCGCTGTGTGGAAACCTCTGGCCCGGCGGTGTCCCGTGGTCCTAGGTCCCTTGTGCCTGTGGGTGACCTAGACTGAGGCCTGGAGCGGGAAAGGAGCCCACACCTCAGACACCCCCCACTCCACACAGGGCTCCTGTGGTGATGAAAAGAAATGCACGTGAGGATGGACAAGGTGCCCGGTTTCTGACATCTGGTGGACTGGAGGGCGGAGCTCCAGCAAGGGGCACACCTCACGGCAGCGGCAGGCTCTCTGGGGGGGTGGGGGGACCTTGGGGCCCATGTTCTAAGAGCGTCGTCTTCACTGGCAACCAATCGAGGGTCAACGACCGGGCTTCTTCTTGGCAACAAGGGTGGTGGTTTAGAAAGCTGGGTATTTATTTGGATTTACAGTAATTGGCAAAATTCAGTCTCCTTGGAGGTGAAGGCCTCTCAGCTGAGGGCAGACCCTCACCCAAGAGTCCTCACACCGTGGACACGGTCTACTGCGGGAGCCCCTGAAGCTGCGTCCACTGTCCACTTCCGGGAGTCAGCCCGAGCCGCTCCCCACCGCTGGCGAGCCTATGCGGTGCTGCAGGGGGCGCTCAGGCCAGCGTCCGCTGTCGGGGTTTGATCCGTGGATACAACTGGGAGGCAATGGACAGGACTTAGGATGAGGGGACAACTGCTGGGCAAGAGCCCTGTGCAGAGGCCAGGCTGACACTCAGAGGCCACCCTCCCATGGAGACGCCTCCCGAACACCTAGAGGCCCCGTGCCTTTTTCTCTCAGGGCACTCGGGACCACTTAAGATATCGGTACTGTCTGTAAGGCCCCTGGCAGGTGTCCAGTGACTGTGGGATAAGAGCAGCTGCCAGCCCACTGGACGTGGCGCACCCGGGAGCAGAACACGCCGTGAGCAGCCCTCATCAAGGGGCTATGGCCTCCCCACAGGCTCCCCCCAGAGCAGATGTCCACCGACCCCCCCAGGCTCCCCTGGGGTCTGAGTCAGGCCCCGCCCCCCACTCCCTCCCATGCAGTAGGAGGGCCCCGGCACAGCCTTACCCCCAGCAGGTTCCTGGGCACGTAGCCCTCCCGGTCCCCAAGGCGAGCCCACCACCAGTCGGTCTCGACCTCGTCCTTGCGCCGCAGAATGGTGAGCGCATCCCCTTCTCGGAAGGACAGCTCATCGCTGTTTTGGGCCTCATAGGTCCACAGGGCGTACACCACACCTTTGTTCATCACGCCCAGCTTCTCCTGCACGCCTGGGACAGGAGAGCCGACAGTCAGGTCTGCAGGACAGGCTGCTGAGTACCCACGCCAGGCCCGGAGACGCCGCTGGCCTCAGGCAGCTCGCCTAGGCGCAGTGGGGCGCTTAGAGGCTGGACTGGCTGCTGCCCCCCGAGTGACGCCACCAGTCCCTTCCGTGTCCCAGCAAGAGGCCGCGGCAGAAGTGTCATGTCCCGAAGCAAAGGTGCATTCACGCTAAGTTCCTCCAGTCATGTCTGACTCTGCAACCCTAAGTAACGCAGCCCACCAGGCTCCCCTGTCTACGGGATTCTCCAGGCAAGAACACTGGAGTGGGTCGCCATGCCCTTCTCCAGGGAGGAGAAAAGGTGTTGTTTCTTAGGGTGAGAGTTACAACCCGCAAGCCCATGACTGAAGTGCTGTGAGCTGCTCTTGGCGGCAGGAAGGACGGTCCACCAGAGTGACGGGCCGCCGTCTCCCCCGTACAGCCTCTGTCCCGGGGCTGGGCCTGGAGCAATGCCCTTTCGGGTGGCATTG
This sequence comes from Hydropotes inermis, assembly GCA_020226075.1. Classification (NCBI taxonomy): domain Eukaryota; kingdom Metazoa; phylum Chordata; class Mammalia; order Artiodactyla; family Cervidae; genus Hydropotes; species Hydropotes inermis. Next base: position 63,884,752 of record CM035284.1, read on the forward strand.
CCCCCAGGGTCCCAGGCAAGCTGGGCCCCCCGGGGGCTCCAGTGTGGTGTGGACAGCCTGTGGTTGTTTAGCCCACAGAATTGACACTCCAGCCCTGCCAAAAATGGCTCAAAGCAGAGGAGTGTGGCCCTCACCCATGGGCCCCACGGGGTGGGGACAGGAGACCATCCGGGACACCACCCTCAAGACCTCGCTCTGGGCCACTGTGTGCCCAGGGCATCCTGGCTCCCTGTCCCCCTCCTCTGCCCAGAGAACACCTGGCAGAAAGGGGAAGACTTTGTTCTGAGCAACTTGGCATGGAATCCTGACCATGAGAATGTAACAGGTCTTCAGGGATAAGCCCAAGGGCCGGGGTGACCTCCGTTCCCAGGACACAGACTGGGCTTCCCCAAGGGTGCACTTGGGACTTCTCTTGGCCCAGGCAGCGGCATGGCCCGTGCCCAGCGTGGCCCAGGAACGGCACCCAAGGGCCCGTGCCCACTCCCCTACCATATAGAAACTGGGAGCACTGGATGTAGCCCTCCTCCATCTCCTCGCACTTGTCCGCGGCCGTCTCGATGTCGCTGATGGTGGAGGCGAAGATGGCGGCGCCGCTCTCCACCAGCTGTTTGCAGAGGTGGACGCTGTTGCAGGAGGCGGCGCAGTGCAGGGGCGTCCTGGGGGCACAGGGAGGCCTCACATCCTGCCGGCGGCCCGCGCTGTGCGCTCACCGTCCAGCCAGCTGCGGTGCTGCTGCCTTTGCAGGGGCCTGACTCTACTCCCACTTGGAGAACAGACACACAGACACACACACTGCCCCCACACCACACCCACACCCACTGCTGAAAAGGGCCTCAAAAGGCTGGGTGGTGAGCGTGCCAAGAAGCAACCTGTAACCTGGGTGTTCATGGTGTGACATGAACATGTCCTCGCTCTGGGGACACGGCCCTCAGAGCAGCTGTGATGGTAACGGCTGTACGTTACCACGATATAAAGAAACAGATGTTGACTGGCGGCAGCGCAGACCGTGGCCTGAGGCTCACAGTCAATGGCGCAGGTTCCTCCACACAGGCTTTCTGGCCACTTGAGAACAAATGGATCAGCAGAGGCTTAGCTTGCGTTCTGTGGTCAGCGTGTGATGGGCGTGATCACAGCGGAGCCTCTAGCAAAACCAGCGCGAGAACGGAGGCTGGGAGGACGCGTGGCCCCGGGACGCGGGCCATCTGTCCCCTCTCCTCCTCTGCCCCCATGCACCCCAGGGCCTCACCAGCCGTCACTGTCGGCAGCGTTCACGTTAACCCCAAAATCCAGCAGGAACCGTACGATATGGTGGTGCCCAGCGCAGACGGCGTTGTGCAGGGGGGTGATGCCCTCGTCATTGGGCTTACTGGGGTCCTCCACCTACGACACGGGACATGGCACATGAGCCCCGCCGGGCGCCGTCAGGGCCGCTGACCCACACAGGAATGCGCTCACCTCGTAGATAACCCTCTGCACCAGGTCGAACTCCCCCTCCAGAGACGCATCCAGAAGCAGCGCCAGTGGGTTGAAGCGGACCCGCAAGCCGTGCCCTGTCCGCTCCGAGTTGGGCTTCTTCAGGTTGGTCCGCTTGTTCTATGGGGAGGAAGTGTGCTTTGGATTTCAAAGTGACCCCACGCAAGCAGGCTGGGAGCGGAGGGGAGGAGGCAGGAGGACGGGTCCTAGAGCCCGAGGCGGAGCTCCACCCGCAGAGCCTCCACCTGCAGCCCCCGTGAGCGAGGAGGGGGCACTGCAGACCAGCCTGAGCCTGGCTCCCAGGGGCATCCCTGTAGGCGCCCGAGGAAGGGGGCGAGGGGAACCTCTGAGCTGAACTGCTCCTGCCCTGTGAAGGGGTGCAGGCGAGGGGCCCCCGCCTCCCTCTGCTACTTCAGCACCGCTCTTCCCCAGCGCTGTTTAGAAGGGTCTCCTCCCCTTGCTGCCTGCCCAGATCCCAGTGGTGGCCCCCTTACTCAGGACCCCTGGCCCCCAGGGCGAGGCTGGCCCTGCTGCCCAGCACCACCCCACCCAGGTGTGTGCCCGACAAGCTCTGGCTGGCTGGCCAGGAAGCCGGTGCCCTGGTCTAGGTCTACACCCACCGTGGAGGCCGAGGGCAGCGGCGCGGCGAGTGATGGGGGCACTTGCTCCTCCCCTGGAGAGGGGGCCTCGGCCCCAGGGCTGGGGACCTGCTCGGTGGACGGGGCCATGGCCACGTTGTTGTTGTCGTCCTCGGCCGGCTCAGCCGTCTGGTGGGTGTTCGGGGGACAGAGCAGGCCCTCGGGTTCGGGGGAAGGGAGCCGGTTGTCATTGGCATCGGAGGCGGGGGCGGGCTCGGCAGGGAGTGGGGCCGTGGGCGGGGCGGGGCTAGCCTCGCCCAGGTTCCCATTGGCAGTGGCGTTCCCATTGTCCACGTCGGCCAAGGAGCCCAGGAAGTCCTGTGAGGGGCTGGGCTGGTAGAAGGGGGCACCCTCCATGCCACCAGCCAGCGTGTTGAAGCGCTGGTACAGCAGCTTCTGGATGTTGGGCCCGCCGGGCCCCTCGGGCTCCGTGATGGAGCTGCGCTTCTTCAGGGGCCGCGGCGCGTTGGCCAGCTTCCTGCGCAGGGCCTCCAAGTCGGCGTCGCTCTGGTAGCGCAGTGGCGAGTGCACGATGGGTGTCAGCTTGGTGGGGCTGAGCGGCCGAGGCAGGCTCTCCACGGCGGCCCCGTCCCCGGGCGGTGCGGGGCTCTCAGGCTCTGGCTCCTTCTCAGTGCTCTCGGCGGCAGGCGGGGGCTGCGTGGCGCCCGGGGCCAGCGAGCCGTGGAGGAAGGGCAGCGGGGACGGGGACGTGGAGCCAGACGGCAGAACCGGCTTCCCATACACTGGGGAGACAGACCCAGCACTCAGCACCTGCCCGCCAGAGGCCGCTGCTGTGGGAACCCGCCAACCCTTCCCTGGGGAGGGAGACTCTACTTGATCCGTGTGTATGGAATCAGGGCTTTTTCAGATGAAAAAAAGAAAAAGGTTGCAAACTGGCCTAACCACCCTAAACAGGCACTCGCTGTTTGCTGGCCAAGGAGAACCATGTGACCCTGGGACTGTACCAAATGGCGAAGACCACAGGCCGCCTCAGGAAGGAAGGGCCCCCTTTGGCCCTGGCGCGCCTTGCCCCCAAGGTCAGAACCTGCCACAGGTCAGGGCTGGCATGTCCACCTAGGACCCCCTGGGGCCCTGTGGGGAGCCTGGAGATTCTCAAACTAGATTCTGGAACCTGCAGCCCACATGGAAGAACTCTGAGGAGACCCCAGACGCCCTGAGGCCCAGATCCCGCTGCCCAGGAGGAACTACCATCAGCCTCCGCACGCAGGAGCCGAGTTCTGTTCTCACACCTGCCTCCCCAGGAGACTGGGGCGGACTTCCCCGCACCCAAACCGGGGCTCTTCATCCCTGTGGGCACTGCAAGAGGATCCCAAAGCAGCAAAACCCTTCCCTCACATCACTCCCAGGGGCCTGGCCAAGCGACTGCTAGGGGCCAGGGGATCAGGTCCAGACAGATCCCACGCCGCCAGCTCCCAGGTAAGTCCTGCACAAAGCACTACAGAGCAGGCGAAGAGAGAGCAAATCCTGAGGTGTCAGCCTTCTACGGCCTGGATTTCCTGAGTAATGTAGGCAGGTGGGCTCTCAGACGGGATGTCTACCGGCAGAACCACTCTGTGTATGTCCTCTTTATCCCCTTCTTACACAGACGCCCACAGCCACACGTCACTAGGAATCAAGTCTAACCCTAGACAGCCTGTAGCCTGGAACTCAGGGTACAGACAGGCATTTTCTATAGTAGGATTTCCCAGCCCCAGGAGGAGGAGTACACGCCCACCATACCTGCTTTAACCGACTTATTCACGGTGCTGTGCGCTGCTGGCTGGTAATTCTTAGGTGGTGTGGCTTGTTGGAGGTACATGGAGTATATGGAACTTGAATTCACCGTCTGGGGTCCTTTTCTGGGGGACTGTGGCCTCGACCCTTTATCAGTCAGGAAGGGCCTAATGGCCACAGTCAGTGGGAGTTCGGGTTTGCCGTCTCCGGCTGGAAAGGCAGGCAGCCCTGCCGGCGGGTATGTGGGACTTGGGGGCACAGAAATCCTCTGCTGAATCTGCTGCGAGGAGCCCGGCTGGTGTGGGCCACCTGCAGGGGGCAGCGGGGCGGGTTTCTGCCGACCAGCAAGGCCTGCGCTGGGCCTGGGCAAGCTGCCCTCCTTCCTCCTCTCCAGGGAGTTGGTCGAGCCCGGGCCCACAGGGGCAGAACTTGGGTATGTCCCGTAGCTCGGGGGCAGCGGCTTGCTGACACCAGGCAGGGGGGGCGGCACTTTACCGATCTCCATGCCCTGAATCAAGACGTGAGAGAGAAACACGAAGTCAGCTTTTGACAAGTTCAGCACGTTTTCACCCAGGGACTGTCCTCCTTCCAAGGGGCCTGTGAGCAGGCGGGGGCACGCCGAGGGGGGCACACAGCAGGTGGACAATCCTGACCTCCAGCCTCCCACACACGCCCAGCTCAGGTGCTCAGGGTCCTGAACTCCTTCAGACTTGGGGACCACGTGGACACTAACAGGCTTAATTTGCCTCATGACACCTCCTACCCCTTAGATGAAGACGAAGGTTAAAGGGGGGGTGTGTGTTCAAATACTGGCTTGTTTGTGTTCTGGACAAAGACGGATGGCCTACCAGCTTCTCCGGGGCACTCAGGGCTGACAGGGGCACGGGCTGGCTAGAGACAGCCCCTTGCTTGAGTGGCCCCTCGGCACTCGCGTCCTTCCAGTCCACGCCGGCAATCTGCGGCGGTCTCACCGAAGAGCTAGAATTCTGTTTCAAGGTTGGCCAGTTTCCATCATTGGCTTGAAAAGAACACAGAATTTAAGTAAAACTTTTCTTGAAATTAGTTTAACCAACGTAAGAATAACCCTCTGCCAGAAGCAAAAGAAATCACCTCTGAGACACCACTCTGATGGAGCCGCACGGGCAGCCTCTGCCAAGGGGCCTCACCAGCACCCACGTGGCTCTCATGCGTGCAGAGACTCATGACCAAGCACACGGATGCTCCACCCCCGGCAAGAGGCCAGAGGGCTGGAGAAACACTCTCAGCTCCCATTGAAATACAGGTCAAACCCGTTACATCAATACCAATGAGTAAAATAAGCGCTGGCACTTGGTTTTCAAACACTATTTACATTTACAATTACACACAGCAATAAAAAAAATTTATCTTTTGACTTCGTAACAGGTTTGACTTGTACTGCTTCTGGGATTAAAAGAAAAATTTGACTTTAGTCTGTTAGAAATTTCCATCCTCTGAAAATAATTCATGATCACAGGAGAGAGGTACAGTTCCCGGTGATTGGAGGAGCAGGCCATCAATCTGCTGCAGTGATCAGAAAACCAGTGAACCCAGGTTTTCAGGAAAGTCACTGAAAAGGCACACTTTTTAACAGTGTTTTCCAAACTGAGAAAGGGTGCAGAAGCGTCCCCTGGTGGCACAGGCTGGCTCTTCTCAGGGAGTGAGGGTCAGGCCTCTCTGCAGTAGCAGGGGCTAGACTGGAGGGGAAAGGGACGCCCAGGTCCCTGCCCAGACCCTCCTGCCCCTGCCAGCATGGCGGGGGGGCGCTGAGGGGCGGCTGGGCGACCACCCTCCCGGACAGTACTCTGATGCAGCTCACGCTGCGCCTGGTGAGGGGGGAGGCGCGGCCTCACACAGCCTGCAGAGGGCCTGAGGGTGCCGGGCGGCCGCACCTCCGAGGCAGTCTGCCTGTGGCTGCAGCACTGCGCGCCCTGCCTCCCTGCCCAGCCCGGCTGCCAGCCCTGGTGAGCACTCCCCAGGCCTCAGGCCAAGCCAGCCCTTTGCTCTTGTGGGCCATGCCGCTCCCTGTCCAGAGGTGTGTGCTCTAACCCCCCTCGGTGTCACGAGGCTGGGCCGTGTGGGCCACAGACGCGCAGTTTCACCAAGGATGCACCGAGGGCAAACTCCAGGCTAAGGGGCAATAAACAGAGATGACTCAGGAGGGGGCGGCTGGCCTCACTAAGGGTCACAGGAAACGGGGCTGCCAGCCGCTCCTTAAATGCCAGACCCATGGAAGGGTTCGTGGAAATCAGGCACAAAGGCACTGGAGAGGGACGAGGACGTCTCCTTCTTTAGCATAAGGCAGGAGGTACAGAAGGAAGACCCATTTATTTTTGTTATCAACGGTCAACCATCTGTAAGTGTGATGGGAGATTCCTGCATGAAGCGAAAACTAAAAGCCTCATAATGAACTCAGAAAATCATCTTAATTCCGTAAAAACAAAACCAGAACACCCCCGCTGGGCTGACACCTGTCAGGCCCCTCCTGAGGAGGTCTGGGCTCTGGCCCAGCCTAGATGCCACTCCTGCCCGGGAGGCCGGGACCAGCCATGTGCAGCAGCCTTTTGGTCAGGTCTGAACGGGGAGCAGCCTTTGTCAGTTTGGAAGAACTGCAGATTCAGCAGCATCACCAGAGCTCCCCAGCGGGCCTGCCGGCCAACATACGCTTTGCAAACGGGCTTGCAGGGCACTGCGATGAGCCGCGGTCAGGCCCGACGTCGAGATCTGACACTGTCCACAAGCGGGTCACTCTGGGTTGACCACGGCCATCTGTGCGACAGGGAACCAGAAGGACAGCTGACAACACATTAGAGTCCCCGGAACCTTCTCACTGCGGCTTTCCGCCTGGGCTGTGGGCTGGCACGGGGCCCCTGCAACCACTCGCCCTGCAGCACAGGGGGGGCAGGGCCACAGCTGAACCCTGGGTACACGGCCTCCCGGCCCCATGGGGGGCTCCTCCCGGCGGCTCCAGCCAGGCGGACCAGCGCACACCCACAAAGAGGAAGGAATCGCGAGCCACCGGCAGCTCAGGCGGGCTGGCAACATTTAAGCAGGAGCTGGAGCAGGAGCTGGCTGTGCTAATTACCTGCCATCAGACCCAATGATCATCTACTCCCACCACTGGGTGGGTCAAACTATAAATAACAGCTTATCAACAAAAGCTGCAACTCAAGTTTCATGCAGATTACGTGTGCCATGTGGCTTCTGAGACGTGCCCATGAAGGGACCTGTGTCAGGGCACGTGGCCCAGGAGGGCTGGGGACGCCTCGTCCCACCGGGGTCAGGGTAAGCCCCGGGTCCTCCAGCGGTGCGGCCGCTCAGACCAGGTGCCAGGCAAGCAACCGGCAGCGCACAGACCAACTGACCGCCACCTGTGGAGACCCCGGAATGGAGGCCCGGGCCGCTGGCGGTCCTGCTGTCACGAGTGACGAGCGGCGGCTGCACCTGCACCCAGTGACCTCCGTGACGTCTCACTGCCGCAGCACTGTATGCATCAGGGTCAAACATGCACTCTTACTGGGCTGCCTTTCTCTGAGAAAGGAGTGTGGACTCTCCATGGAGACCAGGGCTGTGCTCGGCTGGGAAGCCAGGGCGCTGCAGGGACCCCACGTCCTCAGGGAGTTTATGCTCTGCATGGAGCCGGGGGCTGAGTCCAGTCACACCATACAACTCAGGGTGTCGAGGGCCAGAGGGCCGGTGTGTGGAGTTTTTGATGGACGGAGCCCATGCTGGTGGGGCAGGCAGAGCAGATTGGTGCGGCACCAGGGGCCAGTATGTGGAAGACAATGTTTGCACGGACCAGGAGGTGAGGGATGGTTTCGAGATGGTTCAAGCGCATTACACTGATTGTGCATTTGTTTCTAATCTCATGTTGCCGCTGATCTGACAGGAAGTCCTAGCCCATGGCCCCGAGGTTGGGGACCCCTGAGCTACAGGGCTCTGCCCCTGGGGAGGCAGCTGGGTCAGGATAAGCAGCAACCCGGCTGCAGGGAGGCACCCCTGCCGGCCACTGAGTGCCCTCAAGGGAAAGAAAATCTGTGGTGGGAGAGACCCAGGTCTTAACTAAGCTGTGTTTTGAGAAACCAGAGTAAGGACGCTGAGTCCAAGAAAGGGCCCGCTCCAGTCTCAGGATGGTCATCACCGTGGTGGTGCACAGCTCCTTGGGGGACACTTCACCGGGGCTGGAGTGCGAGGTGGGGTCCCTCTGAGGTCCCTGCCCCCCTGCTCTCCCCAGAAGAGGGCCAGGGCCACTCACCGGATTTGGACCTTCCATGGACAGCGCTCGAGGCGACGGTGAGGGACTGGGGCTTCACCGGGTCTCCGGGGGCAGGGCAGCTGCTGGCGCTGGGCACCTGGATGTATGGCCCCACTGCTGCCACCCTGCCGGGTGCACTCAGGGGTGACTGGGGCGATGACGTGCCGTTCACGCGGCTCAGCTGCAACATGGAAAGGAGTCAGGAGAACTGTCAGCCTAGTGTGACGGACGGCTCAGACCTAAGCCATGCGTAGGAAGCTGCGCCAGCCTCAGAGCCCAGTGCCTAGAAAGGGTGAGACCTCCGGAAAGGGCCCTGGCCCAGTCCTGCATGGGTGGTGCCCCGACAACACCGACCTGGGTGTGAGCGGAGACAGAGCAGCCCCCGAGGAGCCCCTTGCCTGGGCGGGCAGAGAGGCTTCATCAAAGCCTGAGCTCTGGGCCTGGCTTCAAACCCTGCTCTCCCGCTTAGTCACGTGCTGCCGTGGGCAAGTGACTGAACGTCTCTGAGCCTCTGCGGCCCTGTCCCAAAAGCTGGGGGGAGGGCTGTCATGAGGACTGAAGGAGACACCCAGGACACAGTAAGAGAGTCTGGATGGGTGAGACTCTGAGCAGCTCCCTGAAGGCAGCTCTGCCCTTCTCAGCAAGGACACTGGTCCCGGGACACTGCCCCACCACAAAAGTGTGCGAAAGAGATCTGACGGGAAGACATGGACCCTTAGAGTTCCTCAGACAGGCTCTAAGTGAGACTTGCATGTCACTCTGGAGAAAGGGTCCATGATTTTTTAAAAATTATTATTATTTATTTTTGTTGCTGCGTGTGGGTCTTTACTTGTGGCATGCAGGATCTAGTTCCCTGACCAGGGATCAGACCCAGGCGCCCTGCACTGGGAGTGTGGAGTCCTAACCACTGGACCACCAGGGAAGTCCCAGGGTCCATGATTTTGACAGCTGCTCAAAGGTGCCAAAAATCTTTGGGTTGGAGACATCTCTGTAGGACCACCAGCCTCTCCAGGGAGATGCCCTGACGTATCAGGTTCAGTAAGCAGTAATGTCTGTATAGCCGCTTGGGATGGTTAATTTTACCCATCAACATGGCGCGTCTGTGATGGTATTTTTAACATTTAAATCAACAGACTGTGAATAAAGCAGATTGCCCTCCATAATGTGGCTGGGGCACCCCATTAGTTGAAGGTCTTAAAGGCAAAGACTGAGGTCGTCCTTGGAAGCAGAGGGAGTTCTGTGGGAAGATGGCCTCAGACCCAGGCTTGCAACACCAGCAACTCCCTGGGTTCTTCAGGCCATAGGCCAGCTGCGCAGAGCTGGGATGTGCCAGCCTTCACACCTGCCCAACAACTCCTTACAGCGAGCTGACTGACTGATCAATCTCCACGCAGGGTGCACAGTGGACTGACCCACCGTCAGTAAGACTGAAACGTAAGCAAGCATGGAGCAAGGGCACGCCTCCTCGCCCACGGTCTCTGTGTTGTTAATTCAGAGAAATGGAAGCCATTATCTGAAATCAGGGCGTTACACAGATGAACCACTGACCTTTAAGCACCCTGGTTAAAAGACAACGGTGCAGATTTGTAACTCAGAGCTTCTTTAGCTAGGAGCACTGAACGTGAGTCCCATGGGAGTGGTGGCATCCGTCCTCCTCTGGGCCTCCTCCCGCCACCCCACTAGGAGAGCCCCTGACGCCCAGCCCTCGCCCCGAGCTGCCCAGAGGATGCCGGTCCACCGCGAGAGCAGCATGCAATGAGGATGACGGGCTCCTGGAGCACCGTCCCAGCTGCCGGGCTGCCCGCTCCTCTTCCACTGCCAAGGGGTGGGGCCGGTCAGCTCTGCACTGAGGCCCTGCTCCCCTGGAGCCCGCAGCACCGCTGGGGGAACACAGGGCCAGCCAGACACCACACAGAGCAGTGCCCACCCTCCCATGCGCCCCCTGTGATACAGACGCTCCTGAAGCGCTGGGAGTGACACGCCCCCTGTGATACAGATGCTCCTGAAGGGCTGGGAGTGAGAGCAGGACTCGGGGAGCTCTGCTGACTACAGGGCTGGAAAACATGGACACGGGCCCTGGGGTGTGGAGAACCACCAGAAGTTACACAAGGAATGAAGCACTGACTGGAAACACACCCATGTTACAGTGGAACAGAAAAAGACTAGGGATAGAACAGTGTAAATGATGTTAAGTGAAAGTGACTCAGTCGTGTCCGACTCTTTGTGATCCCATAGAGTCCATGGAATTCTCCAGGCCAGAATGTGGGTAGCCTTTGCCTTCCCCAGGGGATCTTCCCGACCCAGGGACAGAACCCAGGTTTCCCGAATTGCAGGCGGATTCTTTACCAGATGAGCCACAAGGGAAGCCCAAGAATACTGGAGTGGGTAGCCTATCCCTTCTCCAGTGGATCTTCCCAACCCAGGAATTGAACCGGGGTCTCCTGCATTGCAGGTGGATTCTTTACCAACTGAGCTATGATGTAATTCCTACAATTCCATTTTCAATTAAAAATTGAATACCTTTCTGTCTGTATTAAGCAAAAGACTGGCACCATTAGCAAGTATCACCCCTGGAGAATGAGGAGGACAGCAGGATGTCCAAGTCTCCTTTAAACATTTCTGTTCTGTTTTAGGGGGCTTCCCAGGTGGCACTAGTGGTAAAGAACCCGCCTGCCAATGCAAGAGACATAAGAGACACAGGTTCAATCACTGGATTTGAAGATTCCCCGGACGAGGGCATGGCAACCCACTTCGGTATTTATTCTTGCCTGGAGAATCCCATGGACAGATGAGCCTGGTGGGCTACAGTCTACAGGGCTGTAAAGAGTCAGACACGACTGAAGCGACTTAGCACATACTGTTTTAACTTTCTTCCAGTGAGTATTCATTAACTTTGAAAGTCAAAATACTAAATAAAGATTTTTACAAAGCACTAACCCCTTACATAGCACTTTGCTCAAGAGTTCACAAAGCCCTTCCATATGGGTTACTTCTAAGAATCCTTACAGCAACTCAGTTCACAGTAAGCACATCAGGCTACACAAGGTCAAGGACTCTGTGCGCACAGACAGAACAGCACCCTGACTCCAGGGCCCAAAGCTCCCCCGTGGAGGGAGACAGAACCTCCTGGGGACGGCGCATGGTGAGCGGTAGCAGTGTGGGTGGGGACAGGACGGCCTGACCCCACACGCCAGGAAACGACGTCTTTGGGGACGAGAACTCGTGCTTGCTTCGGCAGCACATATACTAAAATTGGGAACAAGGACTTACTTCTACTGTCATTTTTCATGGTTTACGGCCAATTCGTGTTCTATCAGCTATGGCAGTGGGGGGCAGCAGGATGGCCTTACGGTAAAGATGTACACTCTGAGGATGAGCCATTTTCAGTGTTTTACCTCACAGAAATATTTTCTTTTTCACATACCTGAATTTTCTTCCCGTAAAGACGTTCACGCAGTTCGTTGATCCGCTTGTCCATCATGGCCACCTCCATGTTGCGCTTATTCAAGAGTTCCTTCTGCTGCTGGAGCTTTGAATTCTGTTCCTGGTTGAGCTGATTACGAATCTGCAGAACAGAAAATAAAATGTTTATGATTTGTATTCATTAAAAGGTCAAATTCTCATTGTTAGGGGGATTAAAAAAAGGAAGAATTAAAAAAGCAACATTTGGTTCTTATGTGTATTTACATATAGGCATCATCCCAGGTGCTAAATATTTTACAGGTTCAGCATGGATGAAGCCGGAATGTAATTCTTATGGAACAAAAAAAGAGAAAATACCTGCAAATGTGGCTTCAAAGTGTACAGAAGGACTACTACCTGTAATGACAGTGGGAAACATGCCTGTGGTCCTAGGGAATTGGGGTGGGAGGGCCACTTCAGTGATCCCATCCTGGACATGTCGAGGGACCCAGGGAGAGGTGTCTGGTTCTGCCCCATGCATGAAACCCATGGATGGTCCGAACAACAAACTGAAAGTTCTTGTATCATTTTTTAAAAACTGCTGCACACAAACTCTTAATTGTGGCATGTGGGATCTAGTTCCCTGACCAGGGATCGAACCCAGGCCCTCTGCACTGGGAGCTTGGAGTCTCAGCCACTGGACCACCAGGGAAGTCCCTTTTATGTGACTTTAACGGGTTAACCAGTACTTAATATGAAATGGAGGACAGAACACATCGCAGTGCACTGGGCACAGGAGGTCAGTAAGCACTGCCGTGTCGGACTCTCAGATGCACGCGGGCACCAGAACACGCAGACCGCCACCAGACAGGGCGTGACATGCGCTGTTTAAACTTGACTGCGGTCAAAAAGTTGGAAATGTATATAAATAAATATAAAACATTCATCACATTTCACCAAAAAACTTCTTAAAAACTGTCCTTTTTAACAACTGCTTAAAAACATAGAAAGTAATAAATTCTTATAACATTTTATTTCATGTCATTTTAATATTGTAATATTTATATTACAGAACTTAATGGCAGCCACCAGCCAGTTTACTCCCTGTGTTTAAAAGTCCCCATTTCGTAAAGTGACAGAATCCTTTTTCTAGCAAGTGCTAACAGAAGCACAAAACTTGCTTCTGGCTTGACAAACCACCTGCTGCACGATACCTTCTGAGGACTGCTAATGACTGTGTCCTCCCGAAATCCACCCTGGTCCCCAGTGTGACTGGATCGGTCATGAGGGTGGGGCCTCCATGGTGGGGTTGTAAAGAGGAGGGAGAGAGAGCAGAAAGGGTGAGGACACAGCAAGAAGGTGGCCAGGAAGAGGACCCTCCCCGTGAGCTGAGTCTACCAGCACTCTGATCTGGGACTTCCAGCCTCCAGAACTGTGAGACAGACCTGTCTGCAGTTTTAAGGCAGCCCAAGCTGACAAAGACAAGGATTTAACAACAGGCATCTATCGTGTCAAAATACAGTTTACACAAAGGCCTTAGGTATTATCTGAAGCTTAGTTCTTTACCAGTTCATTATACTGCCAATTAAATTCCTATCAAACCTCTGTATTGAAAACATGCTAAGTGAAAGAAGTCACTCACAAAGAACTACAATTTCATGATTCCATTCATATGTAATTTTCAGAATAGGCAAATCCACAGAGACGGAAAGTAGAGTCATGGTGGCTTAGGGCTAGAGGGGTAGGGAGTTGTGGGGTGATGGCGAAGAGGTGTGGGGTTTCTTTTACAAGTGGTGAAGATATTCTAAAATCGACTATGGTGGTGGATTTAGAGCTCTGTGGAGATACTGAAAACCACTTACTTGTAAACTTTAAATGGGTGTATCATAAACTATGTGAATTATAGCTCAAAGCTGTTCAAAACATTCTTTTGTACTGAATACATTTGGTGCCTACTATTAAATGAGAATTCATTCATTTCCAATTTCTGAGGTTTACAGCCTATATTGGAAGGATGCCCAAGAGAAGGAAGTTTTAACAGAATCATTCCTCAAATTAAGGGGAGTTACCTGAAGCTCCTGGTACAGTCTTTTTAGCTCTACTGCTGCCGGTCCTGTCAGCTTGCCATTGTAAGGCTGGAACCCGTTCAGTTTTCCCTTCTTTAAATCTTCCAGTTGTTGACTGAGTTGATCAACTCTTAAAATCGCAGTCTGTACTTCTTGCTTCTTTTCCTGGAACATGGCACTGAACCTTTCTATTTCAGCAGCTATAATTTCCCATCAGTAAAGAAAAAAAACATAATTAGTTGACTTAGTTTTTTCATGGTATTTTGCTATTTTTTGGTGGTATTTCTTCATTTCTATACCTTTAACTCAACTGTAGCATTATCCTTGGAGAGAAAACTGTAAGGCGCATAATCTAAAACATATTTCAACAAGCCTTTGGAACACGTGACTACTCAGAAGACAATTATTTGCACTATTTATTGAATATTTTAATTTTGAAGAAGTTACTTATTTCATTGGCTGTACTGGGTCTTAACTGTGGCATGTGGGATCCAGTTCCCTGACCAGAGCTTGAACTCAGGCTGCCTGCATTGGGAGTGAGGAGTCTCAGCCACTGGACCACCAGGGAAGTGCCTGAATGTTTTTAAATTAGGGCAAGCGTCCCAAAGCTACACTGGTCAAGCCACTTAGGAAGCTCAGTGCACCACAGATACCACCATGTGAGGGCAGGACCACCCAAATCTCTCTCACTTATCACTGTGGCATAAAGGAGGCACTGGGGCTTCTCCAGCAGCTCAGATGGCAAAGCATCTGCCTGCAATGCAGGAGACCGAGGTTCCATTCCTGGGTCAGGAAGATCCCCTGGAGGAGGGAATCACTACCCACTCCAGTACTCTTGCCTGGAGACCCCCATGGAGTTGCAGAGTTGGACACGACTGAGCAACTAACACTGCCACTACTAAAGTGGCACTAACTGAATTGAATAATAAAGTAACAATCCATGCACACAAAGTGAACATTTGTATGCTTTATCGTAACACACAGATAAAACTTAGGCTGTTCAGTTAAAACAGAACCTCCCTCATGAGTTGAGTCTTAAGAGGCCCCGAGACTTAATCTAAAGGGCAGCTGCAAGCAGGGTAACGGAAGGGTCTCCCTAATACACTGCTAAGGCTGCTGAAGGTCTTCTAGGACCCCTTAGTCTCACCACGCATCCCGGCAGCTGCTGATGGCAGAGCAAAGCTCCAGAGCTTCCCTACAGCGAGCTCTGGCACCACTTGTGACTGAGACACCTGGAAGCCAGCCTGTCTCACTTGGTCTATGCCTAGGGAGCGTGGGCGCCCTGGGCCGTGGCACGTACACAGATTGCCATTCATGATTTTGCTGTAGTCTACTTGTCCTCTCATGGCACGGATCTTCTTCAGCTTATTTTCCTGGGCTTCAACTCGTTCTTTCAATTTCTGAAGCTTTTCATTTTCAGAAATAGACTGCTGCTGACGGCGCTCCTGTTGCTTTAGAAAATGTAAACGCTGTTCCTATGAAGAGAGGAGAATAGCTAGCTTTGAAAACTGAAATGCACGGTCGCTTCTGTACACTGTAAAAACAGTTTAAGTGGATTCCACAGGATCTCCTGTCTTCATGAACAT
This sequence comes from Hydropotes inermis, assembly GCA_020226075.1. Taxonomy (NCBI): domain Eukaryota; kingdom Metazoa; phylum Chordata; class Mammalia; order Artiodactyla; family Cervidae; genus Hydropotes; species Hydropotes inermis. The sequence goes on from CM035284.1 coordinate 63,899,924, forward strand.
TATAGACACGCTAGGCGCCCCTCACTGTCCTCCTGTGTGAGGCCCAGCAGCCCAGGCTTCCTGCTATTGGCACCAGGTCTCCTGAGCCTACAAAGCAGCGCCCACAGACCCCTTGTTTAACCTCCCAAAGGAAATGAGCACCGACCAGCAGAAGATTTTATACTGAAAAGAGACAGCTGATTAGTACAGAGATGAACCTCTGATCTGCTAAGTGGCAGGGACACTGGAGGAAATGCTTGTTTTCTTTAGGATTAGTTCCTTCAAAAGGAATCAAACATTTTATTATCAAACAAGAACAGGACGGTCCTACAGTAAAAGCATGTGTAATATTCCTCAGTGGTTGTTTCTTCCCCGCTCATGTGAAGGCACACCTTCAGGATGACAGTTAGCTCTACTTGTGGTCCTATCAGTATGCATGAATATACCTAAGGAGAGGTTTAAATGTGACTCTGTGGGCATGACACATACAACCTAAGGAAGGGAATATGCGCTTAAATACGGAATAACCTGCATTAACTTGAGTTACACTGCTGAAAATATCAAAGATTCCTTTCAATAGCAGTACCCCTGAATCAATATTTGGAGAGAAGAAGAAAAGCAGAATTAGAAAAGCTTATGATGACATAATACCATGTACATTTCATCTTAACATTATTAATGGAATGAATATATCTCCCAATTTACTTAGCTTTTAACTGTTCTTTATTCTTGTATTATTAAAAAATCCAATAAACTTTGCAAGACTACTTTCAAAAACAAGTCCAACTTAAACTATTATTAACATGAACGTGAACAGAGTCCCATGGTCATTCAATAAGTTAAAATAAGTTAAATTGGACCATTGGTCACTAAGAATCTCTCTCTACAGAGAGATCAGTAAGAACCTGGGCAGCGACGTCTGTGAGTTCTGTGTAGCAGGGTCAGGACATTTAAGATCATTACATCAGGAATCATTCTCAGCAGGCATGTGAGACAGGTCTGATGTTTTAGTCCAAGACTAAACCACTATTCAGAACAGTTTTGAAACCAAGCAGGAGCCTGTGGGGCCATCCGGGGTACAAAAGCCCTTCTATGTCCCCATTTCTGGTTTATAGGAAAAAGGCTTCAGTCTCCTACACCATCCATGAGTCCAAAAGGCAGACTCAAACAGTCATTAACCAGGGAAGTGAGCGAATGCAGAAACAAAGCAGGAGCTATCAGGAAACAGGGTCCTGGTCCCCCCTCCGCACCATCGCCTTCCCGTTCCCCCGGGGATACACTTCACAATGTATCTCGAGCTTCCCTGCAGAAATTTAGGCACCACCCGGGTGGAGGATGGTAACTCCAGGCTGAGCACAAGACTCCTGGACACTAGCCTGTTATCTTACCACCAACCAATCAGAAGACAGTCACACACCCTACAGTTTTCACCCCAAATTTTGCTTATTAAAAAAAATACATTCCTGAGAACCATCAGTGAGTTTGGATTTTTTGAGCATGAGCCAACTGTTCTCCTTGCCTGGCCCTGCAATAAACCTTTCTCTTTTCTAAACTCCAACATTTCCATTTTGGTTTCTTTGGCCTCACTATGGGTGGGCAATGGTTTCAAGTCCTGTGACAGAGTTTCAGAGACAAATCTAGTCCTCAGTGTATATAATGAATGCCTACATGCCCCAAACAGATTCCTTGCAGGGTGGGGTACAGGGAAGCCACTGTCTTTGGGGCCCATGACCAGTGTCTTATCACGGATGTCTGGCTTCCTCTAGAACACTAATGCCAAACATGCCAGCTGAGACAACACCCAGAGGAAAAAGGAGGGGACGATGGAGAGCATCTTTTCTTTCCAAACTTTATCTACAACTGGGTTAAGTTCAACTGCTTGCTGTCCTGGAGGTCTGAGTGTGCAAGGCAAGGGTCAGATGTTCTTGCCCGATACTTCCCCAATGCCAAGAAGCCATGGCGCGCATTTGTCATCACAGAGGAGATCGTTAAGAGGGACACTGTGTTTACGCTGTGGTAGCACACTTCTATTTGCAAGGGTCAGCCATGGAATCTAAAATAACGCTGAAGAACACTCTTGCTGACCATTCCCCACTGCTGCTTAGTAACGTACCTTGGCGACCAGCATCTGCTGCTGGTTTTCAATCTGCTGTTGCTGCCGAGCGGCCATATCTTGGAGCTCTGAGAGGGTAAGTTCAACACGTGGATTCCCAACCTACAGAGAACAAAACACACTTGGACTGGAATGGATGCTTGTCTGCATCATCCTTCTGCTCTAATGTCAGAATGCACACACATCAAGATTTTTAAACAGGTTCCCTAGAAGTTAGAGGAATATAAGTTAGTTTACTTTCTCCTAAGAACCTTTCCTCATTGTTGACCATTTCTGTTAAATTTATTTGAGTAAGTAGGGATATCAAATGTTTAAAGAGTACACAAACTAAAAAATAAATGTGCAGGTGATACCTAAGGGCAAATGTCATTTCACTGCCACCTGGTCTCGAGAAGCTGAAATGCATCAAAGATTCTGAAATATAAATATCTCATTAAAAACACCATAGGTATGGCCTACACCGAAGACTGACCCATGATTGACAGAGCATTATCCACATCTGGAGGAGTGGCAATTGATGGACTCTGAAAGCATGTCCCCATCCTGTTAATGACAGGATGCATTTTTATTGTGTTCTTCATGAACCTTGCTCTAAAGTAATTACTTTCCACTTATGAACTCATTTAAGCCTTAAAATGACACTCTCAGGCAGAGAGCATTACAGCTCCTTTCTACAGACAAGAAAATAAGCAGAGAGAAGTTCAAATAATGTGCCCCAGGTCAGTTGCACAGACAGAGAAGCATGCAGAGGCTTGTTCTTGCCCATCTCCTAGAGCACCGCCTTTTAGACTGGACGTGTGACGCGCACTGTATCCTACAGTCTTCACAACAAACCTCTGCAGGCAGACGAGCCCCGGGGGAAAGGTAAAGGGGCATGGCTAAGGATGCAGAGCTGACAAAGGGCCAGAGCTCTGAGTCCAGCCACGCCAGTCTTCCTTCGGCCTCCTCCGGCCCTGTGGGACCCGCCATGCCGGTGCACAGCCCTTCCGTGGAGCTCACTGTCCACCTCTGGGCTCCTCAGTACTCTGAGCCTCTTGGAGCTTTTCACAAGGGTGCCAAGCCCTGTTCCTCTGACTCTGCTGCTGCTAAGTCACTTCAGTCGTGTCCGACCCTGTACGACCCCAGTCCTCCTCAAATCACATGGTGGTAAGCCCATTCTGGACTCTTAGAAAGTGGAATCAGGATTTAATTAACTGGAGCCCCCATTCTGGTTATCTAAAGTCCTGAGAAAGCAATGTGGACCAAGTCCCTTTTCTAAACCAGATACTGTAAACTGCCAAGTTACAGAAACTTCATTTGAGATTTGTTCATTCTATAAAACACCCCAACTATCACAATGCACTCAAATTTCTCCTTTACTATTAATAAAGTGTTCTAATTTCCACCTACTGAAATTTCCCCAATCACCACAACAAGAAATTTTTAAATTGCTTATTTATTTTTGGCTGTGTTCGGTCTTTGCCGCCACGCACGGTTTCTCTAGTTCCGGCGAGCAGGGGCTGCCATCAGTCACAGGCATGGGTTCCTCTCGGCAGTGGCTGCTCTTGTTGCGGAGCGCAGGCTCTCAGCGCGCGGGCTCTAGGAGTTGAGGCTTCTGCAAGCCTGGTGTGTCCCATGGCATGTGGAAGCTTCCGGAACCAGGGGCTGAACACACGTCCCCTGCACTGGCAGGTGGATTCTTAATCAGGGAAGTTCAACAAAAGGTATTTTTGAAACTTTCAGAAACACATTTTCGACTAGGGAAAAATGAAGTTCCTGTAACAAATCTTTCAATTTATATTAATTTCATAATTTTACAACTTGAAGAAAAAAAACAAAAACTTAGCTCTTTGGTCTCCCCTCCCCACCAATGGCTTAAAATAACAATGAAGACAGAGGAGAAACTGAACTGTTGCATATTCTAATATTTATACTTCTGAACAAGAGCTCTTTGTATGTGTTATTTATGTGTATCTCTAATTATGAAACTAAGATATATTCTATTGACATAAGTAATTCAGATATTATATCTTAGGTATATACTAATACATATTGTACTTTAATAGAAAATTTTCCTGGTGGCTCAGATGGTAAAGTGTCTGCCTACAATGCGGGAGACCCAGGTTCAATCCCTGGGTCAGGAAGATCCTCTGGAGAAGGAAATGGCAACCACTCCAGTACTCTTGCCTGGAATAGCCCATGGACAGAGGAGCATAGTAGGCTACAGTCCATGGGGTCGCAAAGAGTTGGACACCACTGAGCCACTTGACTTTCAAAACATCTATATGTCACATGGGCTAGCCCAACACAAAGCTCTTAATCTGAAGTTGAACAGAAATCTTATTGATGTAGATATTACAAACAGAAAACTGTATAAATCTGTGTTCAGCTCAGTGAATTATTTCAAAGTGAACACACCTCTGTAACTTATTTTAAATGGGTTATAAAAACACAAGCCACCATAAACTTGTAAGTCAACAGATAATGCAACATTTTACACTTTAGTACATATTCCCTAATTTGTTCAATGTGAAAATTTAGCAGAAAGTATCTTTTCAGGGTTTTTTAAAGAAAACAAAAACCTCTGATGCAAATTCGATCCATTTATGACAGGCCTAACAGCATGTATTCTCTCCGTGTAAACTAAACCCCAGAGGAATAATTTTAAATTCTCCACATGAACTCAATTTATTCAGACAAACCTATGACCTAATTCCTCACTTATTTCTTTTCATTGCATCTAATGAGAAGAAATCAAATCCTGCTCCCTTGGGCACTTAGAGGTCCCTCATTATGGTAGTTATCTGATGAGTTCAACTCCAGGTTACAGAGAGGACAAGTCACTTCCACGACCAGTAAAATGAGTGGGAAAGTTCTCTCAGGACAGCTCGGCATGACCAGAGAAAGGACTCAGTTCCCCAGCCTTGACAAGATGGAGGGGTCAGGAGAACTGAGTTGTTTTTTTGTTTGAGCGCTAATACATGTTTGATATCATGGTAAGGCATTTACCCTTGATATGCCAGATATAATCCCAGACACTGTAAGTAATAAAAAAGTAAAATGCAGTTGCTCCCTGTTCCCAACGAGCGAGCCTCTCTTCTGCTGAATGAGGTAAGAATCTCACGTGGGAAGAAATCAGGTTACCCGTCAAGTTCAACTATGAGGGATGAACCCTGAGCTCAGTCCTTTATCCTTATATTCTCACTGTGAAACAAAAAGAGCATTCTCCCAGCGCAGCGGCAAGGACTTGCACGTCACCGTGCACTGTGGTGAAAAGCGCCCTGTTAGGCCGGCACCATCTTGGAACGCCTGCAAGCAGCTCGGAAAAGCGGGACCATAGTCGGCTACCCTGGTCCACCTGAGACCTGCAGGTCTGAGAACACATAGTGCCTCGTAGAGCCTCCTACCCCAAAGCGATGAATCCAAATGAGAAGCCGAGCCCTCTACATGACTGTTCCTGACTTCACAGAAATTCTGCGTAAAAATATTATCTCATAGGCTTGAAAATAGATCCTCCAGCCCAGTCAAGCTCTGGATGACTGTGATCCTGGCCAACACCTTGATTACAATGTTGCAAGAGACCCTGAACCCAAGTCACCCAGCCAAGTCCTGATTTCCTGACCCCTAGAAATTATGTAGATACTACAATGTGCTGTTTAAATGTGTGTGTATATATATATATATATAAAATTTCGTAACACTCAATAAAAATCCCATGATTTTCTTAATGTTCCTAAATTTAAGATTAGCAACTTTAAAACACTGATAAGCATATATTCTAACCCATTTCTGATACAAAACTTCAAAAGGTCCATAATGGTGGTAAGCTAACTAAATGAAATGACAGGCTAGTGTATTAAACACAGTGAAAACCTTCAAGTTTACTTTCACGACACATAGTTTACAGACCATAGTGAGCACACCGTCTGAAGCATGCTGCTGCATTATCTGACCACTGCACATTGCAGTGTGACCACCACCCCAGTCAACACAACGCCTCCATCATCCCAGAAAGCTCCCCACTGCACTTCCCGGTCAATTCTATCCCACCCATGGGGATGGGGGTGGTTGCACCACAATCGCCAAGTCCTGTGTGCTGGAGAAGTTCACTGACAGGGCCGCTTCCTTGAGTTTGGCTTCTTTCCTCCACCACAACGTTTTAGAAACTCATCCATGCTGTTACCTATACCTATACCAGGTAACTACTGCTGGCAAGTAGTATTCACTTGTATGAACAGTTTTTATTTTCCTGTTCATTTGCTGATGAGCATTCAGGCTGTTTCCACTCCTTAGCTATGAGAAATAAAGCCATCTTGAACATTCATGTATCAGTATTTATGTGGACAAATGTTCTGGCTTCTCTTGGGTAACTGATGTCAAGAAGTGAAGGTGGGGACCAAGCGTTGTATGGTTAAGTGCTGGTTTCACTTACAGAAGCTGACAGACTGTTCTCCAGAGTGAAGCACCATTTTACACTCCCCCAGCAAAATACACAAGAGTTCTAGCGTCACCTCACCCTTGTTGACGTTTGGTGTTGTCAGGGTTTGTACTTTAATTATCCTCTTTTTAAAATAAAATGTTAACCTCCTGGTGAAGAAAGAATGTCATATAATGGTATTTTATTTTTATAAGAATGAAAAAGGTAAGCATAAAAATGCTATTAAGCTATCAACCCCAAATGCACTCTAATCAGATTTCCAGTAAATAAGCTAGCTCAAGTTGCTAAAAGTGAGACGTAAAGCGGGACTTATTGGCTAATGTCTCAACTGTACTAATTATGTTGAATCACAACTAAGAAAGCTAACAAAATAAAGTATGCTTGACAAACAGGCTATCAGAACTAGATTTTTTTAGATATTAACTACAACTCACTTGATAATTATGGTTAAAAGCTTTAGATCACAAGTCAGTTGATAACATGGCTTTAGTCAAATGTGTTTTCATCTCCTCAAGTAATTTGTTTTATATATAATTTTGAAATTGGTGTTGCAATAATCATTTATTAAAAACATATAATATGGTTTCTCAACACAAACCATTGTAGACAATTACGCAATACACGTGTCTTCCATCCTAAGCCTCTAATTATAGGTTTTTATAGATCTTTAGTCTTTCAAATATTAGTAAAAAGACTTAGCTTTATATCCCATTTATTGTACTATGAAAACATTCTGCCAACATGTGCTAAATGTATTTTTCCAATACGTGCCAAAAACTATCAAAGACTGAAAATTTGTCTATGAAAACAAAAGGATTCATCACCGCGCACAGTATCTGTTCAGTTAATGACTCCCCACTACCGTAGTTCCTAGGAAATGACGCCATTTTCTAGACAACTTTCTTTTGGTATAAGGACTCATCCAAAAATACATTAATAAGTGCTCTGCTGTTGTTGTTGTTCAGTCGCTAAGTGGTATCCAAATCTTTGCAGAAGAAGAAGTGATACTGTGACACTAGTTTCAAGCAAACAGTCGGTTTGAATGAAGCACATCCCGTGTAACTCTGTTGGGAGGGGACCCTTGGGAGATGGGCAGGTTTCTCCAGACACCACCCCGAGTGCCTCCTCGGCCCCGAATGCCTCTTCCCTTCGTGGCTCCTGCGCTGCATCCTCTGGCTGGAGGATCCCACCGTCATGACTACGGCCATATGCTGAGTCCTGTGAGTCCTTCTAGCAAACTGCTGACCCCAGGGGTAGTCCTGGGACCCCCTGATACAGGCATACACAGTAAGGATAAATCAATTTGCCTTGACACTACAAAGTCAAACCAGATCTTCAAAATTCTGTTGGACAAGTGAGCTCCGAATGCTTGTGGCAGTGTGTATATCTAACCTGGAGGTTCCCGGACTCACAGAGCAACAGTGTCACACGAGGGTCTTCCAGGCCCACTTCACACTTACTGAATGAAAAGTTCTGCCAGTGGGGCCAGGGCCTTTATTTCTTAGACAGCTGACTTGGTGACCTGCACTTCGGGAGAGCAGTTGCCTCAGCAGCTGCTAGCAGTCATGGGGTACACAAGCTCAGGTGCTGTTATTCTAGGTCCAGGGTACACACAAAAACATTTTTGGAGAAGGATAGTTTTAACATCTTATTAACTTTAAAAAATGCACATAAAAGTGCTCTGTAGACAATAAAGTGCTTCACAAAGGTAACGTATTATTAGGCTTAAAAGGCAGATGTGTGTGCCATAAACACAGCAACCTCTTAGATGTCATGCCTCCTCACCAGCTCTCAACCTTCCTCTAATTATAATCTCCCATATAGGCTGCAAACACAGTTTTAATTTTGGTTTCAGGTTTGTTTTGTTGATCTTGACATGTAAATATCATCTCCATGTTAGCAATAAACAACTTCATCCTGGAAAGATCAAGGACCCATCACATCAAAACTCAGCAGACTATGTTACTGGTCTCCCTCCTCCTGAGTCCCTTCCGTTTTGATATGAACACACATACACAGTCCCCGCCTATTTGACATGCTTATTTTACCTCCCCTGAAGTTCAGGCCACAGGAAATCTTAGAACACAAAGGGGTCTTCGAGATTCTGTTGGACAGGTAAGTTCTGAATGCTTTAGACAGTGGGTACATGCACCCTGGAGGTTCTGAACCTGGCAGGGCAAGAGTCACATGAGTCTTCCAGGCCCATCCCAGCCTCACTGAATCAGAAATTCTGCCTGTGGGGCCTGGGCCTTTATTCCTTCAGACGTTCTGACACATACGCCTGCCAGAACCCTACAGGGGCGTCAGAGTCAGAACGCAGGAATAAGAAGAGGATCTATGGAATGATCTTTAGCACCTGGAGGGTAAGGAAGGAGAATTCTTAATCCTGACGTGAGGAATGGCTCTCCCTGAGTGGCACTCAAAAGAAGATAGAATCGGGTACAGCACTTGGCCCTACAGTGGTTAGTAACTGAAAAATCAAAACCCCATTAAATGCTTTCCAACTTTATAACTAGTGTATAAACAAAGTGTAAAAGTCTCTAATTACACTCAGATAAAAGTACACAAATATTATCAGCACTGACAACACAGAGGTACAGCTGAAAAAGCTAGAAGGCAGGAGGCAGAGCGAGATGGAGAAAAGGTAAGGGGGTGCTGAGAGCCTCTCTTAGGAGAAGGGAGGCCCAGAGACATGGTTTCAAGTTGATTGTACAAAGAAACAGAGACATAAGTACATCATTTAAAGTAACAATGGTAACCAATAAAAGAAAGAAAATTGCAAGTCAGTAACATGAAGCTGGAAAGTGGAGGGGCAAAGGGACTTGGTCCAATTCAGCTAGTTAGAAAGTTCTTAAGCCAATGTCTGAAGATGGGCCCTCCATACTCCAGACCAATGTCTCTCACCCGTGTGTGACCGTGCCAAGCACTGTGCTAGGCAGTGACCTGCTGAAGCTACACATCCAGCAAGGGCAGGGCCAGAAAAAGAAATATTCTTCAGCCTGAAAACTATTTGGAAAAGTTACTATGAAAATTTCCAGACAAGACCACGATGAAAATTCCTCTTTCTTCATTCTTTTCTCATTCACTCATTGTCATTCATTCATTTCTGCTCTTTCAACACAAATTTCTTAAAAAGAATCCATCTACTTGGACAAACTTCTTCCCCTATAGTAGATGCTAGGCCTTTTCTCCAACTCTACACCAGATGACAAAGGAAGTCCTCTCTCCTGGAGACACCTATGAAGACTTCAACCCATCAGCCATCCTGTGTTTTAAAACCTGACAGAAGGATCAAGACATCAACACGGAAGCCACAAAGCGAGTCTGCACAGCCATCTCCTAGTCCAGAGGCGAGCCACCTGCCTCCGGGCACCGAGGCACGCGGCTGCTATTCCAGGGCCTGACGCGGCAGCAGCATGTACAGGGCATGGAGGGCACGCAGTGCATGGGCGCTGTGAGGATGATGTAACCATGAGCGCTCAGGACGGCTGCGTCACACCTTCATAGAGATGAGTGAAACGCATGATGAGTACAACTTCCACTGGGAAAACACACAGGGAAACCCAAGGAAACGGGGCTGGGAGGCCACAGCGGGGAGCTCTCACACACACAGAGCCAGACACCCGTGCAGATCCCAACCCACCAGGAAGAGGCGTGCTGTGTGTCCCCAGAGGAAGAACACCACTCACGGCCACCAGCAGAAGGAAGAACCACCTCCTCCTTGCCTGGCAACAATGCAGCTAAGGAAAGGACACCAAGCTTCAAACTCCCAGTTTCCTCCAAAAGACTTTTTGTTGATAACAGCCCCTCCCAACCTCCCCTTCTCCTCTAAAAAAGTGTTTCCTCTTGTTTCAGAGGACTTGCACGTGGCTGTCCATAGCTGCATGTCCTGAATTACAGTTCTTTGTGGTTCCCAAATAAACTTGTTTTGCTGGTAAATAACTGGTAGTTTTACTGTTTTAGGTTAGTACTACTCAAAAAATAATTCTTTAAAAATAAATTATACAGCTTCTCTGGTGGTCCAGTGGTTAAGAATATGGCTTACAATGCAGGGGACACTATTTCCACCCCTGGTCCAGGAGAAGTCCACATGCCTCGGAGCAGCTGAGCCCATGAGCCACATCTTGGGCCCTAGTTCTAGAGTCCACATGCCCCAGAGCCCGTGCTCCGCAACAAGAAAAGCCACCTCAATGAGACGCCTTCACACCAGAACAAGAAAGCAGCCCCCGACAACTGCAACTAGAGAGAGCCTGCACACAGCAATGAAGATTTAGCACAGTTAAAATAAACATTAACAATTAAATTATAACCAAAATCATTAGTTTCAAACCTATAAACAGCAATTAAACTTTTTCAATAAAATTCACTATTACTTACCCCATTTTCAGTGCGTTTTTCTACAGGTACATTTGTTACATTTCTCTGAGTTCTTTGCTCCTGGGTCTGACGGCCACCTAGAGAAATGAGAGTGCCAAACTTACCAAAAGATAGGCTAGAGAAACAATATTTTATAATTTCTTCACTTATTCAAATATTTGTTGAGCACAAGTATAAAATACCAGGCTGGACAACTCAAAAATTAGTACAGTTGAAAAAATGTTTTATAATCAACCTGTATACATAAAGTTGTTTTAATGAATTTTTTCCTATATTCTATTACAGAGTCTTGAAACTGATTTATAGCAAAAAGTTTTAACACTTAAAAATGGTCAAGATGGTAAATTTTGTTATGTGTATTTTACACATACTATCTATTTTTAAAAATTAAAGCTTTTATTATTTTAGGAGAGACTAAAATAATGACCTATATGGGAAAATAATCTAAAAAAGAATGGATATATGTATATATATATAACTGATTCACTTTACTGTAAATCTGAAACCACCACAGTGTTGTAAATCAACTATACTTCGATAAAAATTTTGAGAGATAAAATATAACTTAAAATATCCAATAATTAAAAAACTGATAAATATATATATTTTTAATTTTAAGGGTTTCAAATTTAAACTGGCAAAATTCTCCTGTCATTTTTTTTTTAAACAAATAAAGTGTGCTTCACAATTTTGTACCACGTGAATCTAAAGTCATATAAATGACTGTGTTGTGTTAAATGCCTGCTCCTACTTCACTCATCTCTCACCTGATGCTGTTTTGAGAATTATCACACCCCATAGCCTGCTTTATTACTAAGAAAACATAACTTCAAAGGATCATGAACATAATGTTAAAATAAAGAGAAAAGAATAACATGTTTTCTTCTATTTCCTTCCTGATACTTTGAAAATTTTGAAGAAACATTATATTATGGAAAATACTGCCTCACCTTAAGCCATACATTCTCAGAGAGTGCTATCACCCCCAAGGATGCAAAGACTGGCTCTTAGGAGATTAAAAAATCTTACTCTTTTTATGTATAATGCAAAGCTACTGAGTACATAAACAGACACACAGTACATCTGATGGGGAAGACAGGGCAAGTAAGAATACAATATTCAATAAAGGGCCCTTAGGGAGGCGATTAATGAAAAATGAGGTTAAATAAATAGGAATGGCAGAGCATGCAACCGAACACAGTCACATAATACACAAAAGGCACTTCATAAAAGCTATGTTCTTTTAGCAGAAATTACATATACACTCATTCTGGAGTATGGTATCTACCAGTTTACAGGGTAAATTAAATTCTTTACTAAAAGTAATAGTACTTTTATGAAGTAAGGTGCTTGGGTTAATTTAATATTCTAGAATTGCTGCTTCTTCCAAACAATAAACAATCAAATCAGAATACTATCAAACACAGAGAAATTACATCAAGAGTCACTTAATCTTTGATGGTAAAGAAAAAACGTGATGATTTTGCACTCCAGAGTCAGAAAACAGTGAGCTGACATTCAGTGAGCACCACACCAGGACACCTCATTAACTGCCACCACAACCCTATGAACCACACACATAAGGAAACAGAGGCACAGGGATGTGAAGTCAGGTGCCCAGGGCCTGCACTGAGCAAGCAGCAGGACTGGTGTTGAACCCAGGCAGCTCCAAGCTCCATTCCATCAGCCTCGCTAACGCTCTGCACGTGACCTGCCTCGAGCTCCTGTACACAGTAGGCTCCTGCTCCCCAAGTGAACAGCTGACCGAAGTAAACCGTCCTCCATGCTCCCCTCTAGCTTCCAGAGAGAATCCCGACTCTTTGAAGTGGGGAATGTCCTCTGCTTCTGCCAACACTGTTATTAACCATTCTAACTGCTGACGTGACAGGTGAAACACAGCACCTCACTGTGTTCCCTGCATTGCTTTCTTTAGGAGCATGGATGAACGCCTTTCCATATATTCCCGGGCCAGATATATTTCTTCTTTTCTATGAACTGCATGTTTGTATATTCTGCCCATTTAAAAAAAAAAAAAACTGATTAAAAAAAAAACCACACAAATAGGGACTTCCCTGGCAGTCCAGTGGTTAAGACTCCTTGCTTCCAATGCAGAGGACCTAGGATCAATCCCTGGTCAGGGAACTAAGATCCCACGTGCTCCATGGCACGGCCCAAAACAAAACAAACAAAAAGAAACAAACAGGGATAATCTGCAGTAAAATAATCTTCTTTTGACAAAAGGATGTCCTTCCATTTTTTTTTAATACCAGAAGTAATCCATAATCACTGTTAAACAAGGGATTTTTTTCTTAACTGTACAGTGTATATGCTTTCCCCCCCAAAAAAGATTCCCTTATTTAAATTTTAATTAAAAAATGAGTAATTTATGGGAGATTGGTATTGGCATATGCACACTCCTGTATATAAAACAGATGACTAATAAGAACATGCTGTGTAGCATAAGGCACTCCACTCAATGTTCTGTAACGGCCTACATGAGGAAAGGATCTTCAAAGAGTGGATATACGTACATGCACAAGTGATTCACTTGGCTGCACATCTGAAACTAACACAACATTGTAATTCAACTGTACTCTAATACAAAGTTTTCAAAACAAGCAGTATATTCCCACTGTTCAAAACTCAAAAGGAACAAGAAGGTACACATGACCAGCCTTCCCTCTCCTTCCCCCGAGGCTAGCCACGGGACCAGTTGCTTCCTGATGGCCCCAGAGATCCTGAACACACACACACCAGCCAACGCAGCACACACCGTCACCCCTGCATCTGCCGCACAGACGGCAGCACGTGTGCGCACTGTGCTCACTCAGGGGACGGGCGCTGGCTTCTTCAGCCAACACCCCTGGAGGCGCTGACGGCAGCTCCTACCGGCGGTGCCCCATGCGTGACACAGTGGATGTGTCATCTTGTACGTGTGCAGACACAGCTGTAGGACAATTCTCACAAGTGAGGTTGCCAGGTAAAAGGTTTACGCTTTTCTAAGTGTAACAGACACTGCTAAACTGCCCTCTGCAGGAGCTGCCAGCCTCTCAGTGTCCCTGCCAACACTGACTCACTGTCCTCATCTTCGCCGACGTGACGGCTGAAATACACTATCTCAGTGTTTGCCCTGTATTTCTTTTTTAGGAGTATGGCTGGACATCTGGCCATGTATATTTCCTTTGCTATGAACTACATGTCTGTATATTTTGCCCATTTTGTTGCCTTTTTTCATATCATTTTATATAAAGGTAACTGACCCTTTGCAATATGAGGTATAAATGCTATTTCCCAGTTTATAATTTGTCTTTTGACTTTGCTTTAGGGTGGTTACTGCCATGCAGTTTTTTTTTTTTGTTGTTGTTGTTGTTTTTTAAATAACTGTTTGTCTTTTCTATTATGGTTCAGCGTCACACTTAGGTCTTGTGTATATACACATATATTTTTGTTGTTGTTGTACCACAAGGCTTGCAGGGTCTCAAGTTCCCTGACCAGTGACTGAACCTGGGCCATGGCAGTGAAAGCCTGGAATCCTAACCACCAGCCCACTAGGGAACTCCCCACTTAGGTGGTGGTCTTGTTTTTTTTTTTTTTTCCTTTCTCTCTCTTCATATACACATATATATATTTCTAAGAATTTTTATGATGTTTTCATGGTTTAATTTATTCTTAAAATCCAGAGATTTCAACCATGTGATATTTATCAAAAATAGTCCCTTCTGGCAGCAGGTCCATGCACGTGTTTCATGCATTATGTGACTTAGGATCCTGAGGAGGCAAGGGCTTGGAGCCTGAAAGTGTGAAGTAATCATAAATGGCAGTAACAGGGGTAAAACCCCATGAGACACCAACTCCCCCTCTCGCCACCTGTGAGTGAACAGGGGAATAATTTAACATTTATTCCTATTTTTCTTAAATTAACTTTCATGGCAAAAACTAGCAAATGGGGGGAAAGCACTTATCTACCTTGTTCATTGCTCTCTGTTGGGGAATCTTCATGTCGAAGGAAAAATTTCACTTCTTCCCTTCGTGGCCCCCACTTCTGAAGATGTTCATACATCATATAATCAAAGGGTATGGGACGCTCTAGGAAAAAAAAAAATGAACAAATTCTTACTTTTCCCAGAGGCAAACAAAATGAATCCTATCAAAAGTAAAAACTGAATAAAAATAAATTTAAATAAACATACACACACATACTAGAATTCAAAGATATTATAAGCACTAAATTTTAACTTTAATGAAATAAAAGCAAGACTATAAACACAAAGAAGTAATCATAAAGGCAATTTTGCAACATTAAATAGGGAACATTGGAAAACATGTCCTTTATTATATTTATCATGAAGCAGTGTACCTCTCACTCTTTCAAAGGAACACATTATCAAACTGCCCAAATCTTATTATTCACTAAAATGTTACAGGTGGCAATCAGATGTACAAAGGCTTGACACACACTTCCTGGCAATGCAGTTAGCCCACACAAACACTTGCATGAGAATGTTCACAGCAGCAATCCTCACAGCAGTCAAAACGTGTAAACAACCCAAACGTCCACCAACTGATGAAAGGATAAGTGAAACGCTGGGTATCATATAGCGGGGCATTTCAGGCAAAGAGAGGAATTACGTATTGCTGAGTGCTACCACATGGATGAATCTTAAGCAAGCTAAGAGGAAAAAAGCCAGATCAGTCACATGCTCTATGACCCAATGTACATGAGGCACCTAGGCGAGTCAAACACACAGGGCCAGACAGTGACACAGTGGGCCCAGGGGCTGGGGTGGGAGGCACGGAGCTCAGAGACGCTGCAAAACACAGACCCTCCTAAAACCCATGAAGCTGTACACCAAAATGGGGGTTTTTATGCTATGTGAGTTTCACCCCAATTTAAAGGGAAAGAAAGGAAATCTTGCAATGTTCCCACTGCTGCCTGTGCTTGAAAGTGAGGAAGGATACTGGCAGATCCCGAGGCTGGTAGAAAACGGCCTGCCCTGGGAGGAGCAGGACAGAACTGAACTGTACTTTTCCTCCTCTCAACGCAGGAGCCTGGCTGGGTGAGAGACTCCTGCTCAGATCGAATGCGTGTGGCAGCCTCATCATACACACAAGATGTGATTTAATTTTCGGCCCAAGAGAAGGGCCAGACTTCCACAAGGAGGAAAACCCCGCCATTTACAGAAACACAACACACACTAGGCTGCTGCCGTTTCATCTTCTTATGTGTGTAGGCAAGGTTTGTCTTATTCAACAAAGCTCAAGGGCAAGGACATAAATTGTCTCATCTTGGTCAATTCATCTCAGAACTGAGAATCTGTACAGCAAGAAGCAAGCACAAATTGAACACTAAAGAAGCAGTCAATATTATCACTCCATATTTTTAGCTTTTTTAAATTTTTTTATTGAAGGATAATTGCTTTACAGAATTCTGTTGTTTTCTGTCAAACCTTAACATGATTTAGTTTTGAAAGTTACAATTTTTGTGGATATAGGCCTATAAAATTTTTTTTTTAAAAAACATGTATATTATAATGCCATAGCTGTGGAATTTAAGACTAATCATGTGCCTCAGTTCAACGTAAAATTTTATCTTAGGCCATATTTTTATTCATATTGCTTTGGCTTACAAAATTTTTTCACATCAATTAAAATCAACTTATAATCTTCACTTGGGCTTCACTTGTGGCTCAGCTGGGAAAGAATCCTCCTGCAATGCGGGAGACCTGGGTTCAATCCCTGGATTCGGAAGATCCCCTGGAGAAGGGAAAGGCTACCCACTCCAGTATTCTGGCCTGGAAAATTCCATGGGCTGTATAGTCCACGGGGTCACAAAGAGTTGGACATGACTGAGTGACTTCCCCATAATCTTCACTTAAATTTGAGCACAACTTCACCAAGTCTGAGCATAACTTTATAAAATCTAATTTTTCCTTAAGCCAGTTATTTAAAAAATTTTGTTTTCCTTTACAAATAAAAAAAATTTAAAGAAAATATTAACTTTAAGAAAAGCAAACTAAGCTTCAGTAGCTTTTTAAAATAAAATGTTATTTCTGTTTTAAAGTAAAAACAAAACTACCCTGCACATATCATGTAATAAATACTATACCTCATTAGCATTGTATATAATGGAGAAATCTATAATACAACTTTCAGGCATTCTTGGAAAAGGAAAAAAAAAAACCACCAAAGTAGGAGATTTCACAAAAAGAAAAACTTAAGGTCCTACCTGCCCACCTGCATTAAAGCTGATGCCCTGTGTGAGGAAGCGAACCAGATGAGGGCACGATAAGAAGCTGCTCAAATGAACAGGCTGTTATGGGCTGGGCTGTGTCCCCTCACACAGAAACCCATATGCTGAAGTCCTGAACCTAGTTCTCCATAAGAATATGACCTTATTTGGAGATAGGATCTTTAAAGAGGTAAACAGTAAAAATGAGGTCATTAGAGTGGGCCCTAATCCAATGTGACTGGTGTCCCTTCAAGAGATTAGGACAGACACACAGAGGGAAGGCTATAGGAGGACACAGGGAGAAGGCATGACCATCTACAAGCCAAGGAGAGAAGCCTTGGGAGAAACCAGCCCTGCTGACACCTTGAAGTCAGGCCTCTACCCTCCAGAACTGTGAAAAGACAGATGAATTTCTGTTATTTAAGCCACCCCGTTTGTGGTACGTTGTTATGATGGCCTGAGCAGACCAATACACAGATCCAGAGAGAAATACTCTCCTCTCAACAGGGAATGGCAGGGACTTCCCTGGCGGTCCCGCGGTTAAGAACTGCCTTGCCGTGCAGGAGGCACGAGTTTGATCCCTGGTGGGAGAACTACGACCCTGTCTGTGGTGGGGCAACGAAGCCCTTGGCCAGAGCTGCTGAGCCCGCGCACTCTGTGCTGCAGTGAAGACCCCACACGCTGCAAACGGGACCCGACAGAGCCAAACCAATGTCAAAGTATTTAAAAAAGCATCGAGGATTATACTGGAGTATCCTACTCACGAACACTGATGGCGTGAGGATGCCATGAGTAACGGATGCGGTAATTTTATGCAAAGGGTTCTCCAAAATCTGAAGATCACTTGAATCGCTCCTCCAGCGTAAAAAGACTGAGAAAGGCCGTGCCTTCTAGCTTCCTTTGAACCTCATCCGCCACCATCTTGCCAGGACTTCGCTCTGCCGCTTCAGTCTACTCAAGGATGTGTTTACTCAGGGCCTGCTATGAGCACCAGGCGCCGCATGTATGATGGTGAACAAGTCCCTGCCTTCAGCAATTTTAGTCCAATGAGAGAGGAAGAGATGGAAGTCACTGTCCTGTTGTGATAAACACAATGACAGTATTGAAGCAGAGAGGAGGGACACGTAACACCCTCCAAGACTCAAGGAGAGTGAAGGCTGGGGGGCCGGGTGCTGGGGACGGCTCTAGGCAAAGGGAGCAGCAGGCTGTGGCCGTCTGTCCTCGGGGAGGCAGAGACGTAAAACCCCGGGCCATGCTTTCAGATGGCTGTGGAGCCAGGGACAGCACCAGCTCCAGACTCGCGGAAGAGACTAGTATCCTCCAGCAGCCAGGAGCACTGGGGCTCTCCCAGGCTAATATGAGGCCAACCAGGAATCAGAAGTGATAACAAGCAACAAAGACAAGAGTGCTAAGAGGCCAGAAAAGAGCACACAACGATGGAACGACCAGACTCTAACATTCACCCCCTAAAACCACCATACTTTACCCCCTTCCTGTCTGTCAGACTGATACCTGAGGATCTGGCCCCTTTCTGCTACTTCAGTGCTGGTCCACCATTTATCAAAGTCAAGTTTCTCTCAACGTGTCCTTAAAGTTTTTACTCCAGATTTGAGGATAACACAGAAAATATTTACAAGTCATATACCTGATTAGGGACTTGTATCTAGAATACATAGAGAACTCTTACTGGGGATGTTGTGTACAGCATGGTGACCATAGTTAATATTATATACTGCATGTGTGAAGTTGTTAAAAGAGAGTGGATCTTAAAAGTTCTCATCACAAGAACAAGTATTCTGTAACTGTGCACAGCAATGGATGTGAACTAGACTTACTGTGGTGATCATTTCACAATACACACAAAAATCAAACTGTTATGTGGTACATTTCAAACATAATGTTGTATGCTAATTACACCTCAGTTAAAATTTGTTTTTAAGAAGTGTTAAGAATTCACTGGTTATCCCGGAGGGTCCTTTAAACACATCCACCTGGACACCTATCTCAAACGCAACATGTCCAACTGGCCACTCTCTTGCTCCCTGACACCGAGTCGTGAGTACACACTGCCCCTTCTTCCACTCGCTGCTGGAGCGGAGGCCGTGCCCATCTCAGCCCCTCCTCTCAGTGCTGAGGGGCACACTCTGTCCATTCTCTTCTCCAGTCCTTCCTTCACACTGCTTCTCTCACCCGGCAAATCTCATCCCAGCTCAATTCAACCCCTCCGTTAAGAGTCCATGTTATTTTGTAGAATTTTCTGCATTCAGCAATCATATTATCTGCACTAATCTTCTCTGCCCAGCTAGTTGACAAATCCTTAAATGTAAGAAACAGCCTTAGCTCTTCTCAATTTAATAAATAAATATTTATGAACTTACTATTAATATTTAAACATATGTCCCCTCCCTCTTAAACGTCCCTCCCAACCCACCCTTCTAGGTTGTCACAGAGGACTGGGTTGAGCTCCTTGCTATATAACACTTTTTTTGAAAATAGCATTTATAACATCCTATCCCCATGTGATATAACAAGTTTTTAATTTCTCAATTCCTTATTACTGCAGATAACAAAGAACCAGGAACAATATTGTGCATTCAATAAACATCGGATTTCATGTACTTGGTCACCTTTATAGAGCCTAATACATACCATTTCCCCTCCACACTTCAGCTAAATGGCAGCTGCCTTCTCCAGGTTCTTTGCAAAATTCGACAACATCACGACATGTTGTTTCTGGTGTTATAGGAACTTCTGTTAAAATCTGTTCATTGTTGCTCAAGAACACGGTTAATATCATCTGGAAGAAAAAAGATTAAATTAAAGCTACAACTTAGAGTCATTAAGCAATAAAAAGATTAACTTGAAAATTAAAAGTGATTTCCCCACCTTCCTACCGCCACTCCATCTGGCCAAAATGCTTACAGGACAGGTTAGGCTCACTCTAAAGCTCATGTTGAAAAATTAAAATGTAAGACAAGTCAGGAAAATGCCTAAAGAGGAGTATTAGAAGGGAACTAGCATTACTGGATATTATAAAGCCTCAATATGGTAATGCACCAGAACATCAACAGATCAATGGGACAAACTATGAAGTCCAGAAACATAAAATGGCAAATGATGAAGGAGGTACCTCAAAACTGATAAGGGAAAAGATTATTCAGTGAATGATGCTTGAATTAATATAGCCCACTGGAAAAAAAATGGATATACATTGCATATTATAAACAAGCAATAAGTTTCTAATCAAATATTTTAAAATAAATCACAAAATTATAAAAATTCTAAACTACCACTGAAATGTTGTGAAGTAATTAGCCTCCAACTAATAAAAAAAAAATTCTAAACTAAAACTGGGTAAATTTTTTTGTAACCTTGGAGTACAGAGCCCTTTCTCACTATGATTGAAAAACCATTATAAGATATATTCAAATAATTAAATACAAGGATCTTTTTACAAAGCAAAAAAGACAAACTGGGGGAAAATATTTGCAACTAATATCACATATAAAAAGTCAATCTCAATATCTAAAGTGAAAGTGAAAGTGACAGTTGCTCAGTCGTGTCCAATTCTGCGACCCCATGGACTATACAGTCCATGGAATTCTCGAGGCCAGAATACTGGAGTGGGTAGCCGTTCTCTTCTCCAGGCAATCTTCCCATGCCAGGGATCAAACCCAGGTATCCCACATTGCAGGTGGATTCTTTACCAGTTGGGCCACAAGGGAAGCCCTCAATATCAAAAGGGTTCCTAAAAATTGGTACTAGAAAGACCAAAAATCCTATTTATTTTTTAAAATTGAAGAAATAATATATCACAGTAAAAAAATGAAAATGGTTCTTAAATGAACGCAAATTATAATTTCGAAAAATAAAAATTGTCCAGTGCTATTTTTTAAAAAAATCTTAAAAAAAAAAATCTATCAGTTTGACCTAAGAACTCAAGATATCCTGTGAGAAGGGATTTTTAAAAACATTACTCCTAAAGTAAAATTTAAACCAAAGATTTTCTTTAATCAGACAATATCATAAAATATTTGTTTAATCTTTGATCAAAGTCAGAAACAAAATCTGTATTTGTCCCCAAATTCCCTTCTCAAAAATCTCAGCTGTCAACTGAGTACCTTAGTATAGTTTATTGGTAAAATATTTTTTTCTTACAAGTGCCCTACATGGCTAACTTTTGAGATGTAACATCTTTATACTGGTGGCCAGGTTTTATTTGGCCAAATCCAGTCACAGTTACAAACTGCTCTCTGGCCCCCTCCCACCCTGTCTCCTCTCACCCCACCTGCCCCGTTGCCGTCACCAGTTCCCTCTCTAAACGTGAACCAAGTGAAGTCACTTCCTGGCTGAGAACATTCAGGAGCCTTGTACCGCCTAACAGCCATCCTTCCCCAAACATTTCTTCCGGTTTATAAACAGGAAGCTGTGCTCTTCACTGAGCACTCAGAGGCCAACATCGCCATGTTCAAGTGCATCTCTCACTGTTCTGCCCCAGAGACTCTTGCGGGGCTTGGATCTCCGCAGAACACCCTTCGAGAAAGCCTGGACGACAGGACAAGCTGCAGGTTCCGATCAAGGGAAACATTCCTCACCACCTTCCTGGTCTTCCAGTCCCACTGCCTTCCTGTGCTCAACCTTGCTGCCTCCTCTCCAGTTCTCTCAGGCCACTGGCCTCTGCGCCAGTACCCTTCCTGTGTGCCTATAAACTCCTGTTCACCCTGCAAAACTCAGCTCAGGTGCTACCACCTTTGCAAAACCTCCCTTCACCACCTTCTCTCACCAGGGAGGCTACATGTTCCTCCCTTTGTGACCCAGTAACCCTTCACACACATCTTTATTACATCACAGTGCCAACCTGTTTACCTCCCTCACCAGGCTCCAGGCAATTCAGTCTTGAATCTTTCACTCCACTTCCTGATCAGCATCTGATGCCTGCGAGGCTCCCTGAAATTGGGTCGGCTCCACGAATGGCACACAAAATGTAAAGTCCCCAGCACGCCACATTACTAAAGAAACACTGCACATGCTCCAAGTAAGATACTTCCAACCCGCTCAGTGAACAAGCATCTTCATTCAGCTCTTCTAGAAATTACAAAGTTCCATCTCACAAGAAATAAAACAGTTCTTTCTGCTCACTGACCCAGACAAATTTTTAAATGTCGGGGGTCTTTTAAACACTAACATAACTGGCTTGGAATCTGTATAATTTGGAATAAAACAGGTAAATCCTGGATCTAGTACAAAGAAGTCCAGAACTTGAAGGGCCTTAAGCTATACCAGTTTCACCAGAAGAATTAGAATAGATTTTTATTTTTACTAACACATGTATTTCACAGTTCTAATGGTAAATCTGGTGTAGGAAATGGCAAACCACTGGAATATTCTTGCCTGGGAAATCCCATGGACAGAGGAATCTGGAGGGCTACAGTCCACAGGGTCACAGAGCTGGACACAACTGAGCACGAATCCACACATGGTAAGTATTTTCCCATGTGATTTCACAGTCTGTGCTTTCTCAGATCTAACAATTTATTTTCCCAAACCACAGTTTATAAATTGAAATTTCAAGGCAGCGAAAAATTTAAAATCATATTCTCCTTCAGTGTTGGAACTACTGCTCACTAATGACCAGGAGAGGGTTCTGCTTCTCTCGGTTCTTCAGCCCTTTCAGCCTCACCCCACACCCGCACACCCACCACGGGGCCCATGGTTTGTTCTCCACGCTCTGAGCAAGTGAAGGTTCACACAAGCATGTGCTTCGGGAAGCCGGGCCTCTGGCCAGAACCAGTCTCGCACGCTCACACCCACCACGGGCACACAGTGGCATCCACAGAGGCACGGCCTGTGCCGCTCTGCTCAGAAAGCAGACTTCTTTAGGAACCTGCTGTCAGAATGAAAGATGGCGTGACACTCTGGGGATGCTTTCTGAATTACCAAGACTTGTGAATAAGTTCGACGTGATGGGAGAAGCAGAGCAGAGGCAGAATGGCAAAGTTGTCAGTCTGAACCTTAATTTTTAAAAGTTAAGGACTCCCAGATAACTGATCCAAAAGTCACTACACATTATTTCAGTTTTTAATTCCATTTTAAAGTCTTTACTAAACACTATCTTTCCTAATCGTAGCAAAATCCATTTCCTCTAATCTCCACTACTCAGTCAAAGCTAACTTCATTACAATCATGAGAGTTAAAAGCTTTTGAGATAAATTAAGCTGGCATTGACCTGGATGGTACATACTTCCTAAATCATTTTCTAAAATTAGCGCTGAAAGGCATCAGGTTGCTACCATTATTATAGCAAGGTTTCCCCAGATTAAAAGAAATGGAGGTATCTTCAACACAAGTAACATGTGCATTCACTCGGCGCATTTTTAAAAGTATCTTCGAAATCACAAATATCTTACAATTGGACAGCATGTCACAATCTATTGTGCAGTGCTATTTTTTTCTTTCTTAATAGTATGTATAGAGATGAAACCCAATAGGGTTAAGGGTTAAGAAGACAAAGGAAAAAAACAAGTTACTGTTTACTCTTTCTAAAAGATTAATATACTGGAAATAAAAAATCTGGTTAACCACAGAAACACACACGGATTTACACTGTGTGCTGCAACAAGTAGAGTGCATGAGGATAAGATGCCTCCCATGCCTGTTCTCACACTGTCCCCTCTGCCCAGACAAGCCACGCTGACAGACCCTGCTGGCCCTGGCCCTCCTTCTCGGCCATCCACAACCGTCCACCTCCTCTGGGGAGCATTTCCTGACACAGTGTCTCCCCATCCTGACCTGGTGAGAGTCAGAGCCTTCTCTTTTGCTCTCCTTAATAACAGACCGTGGCTATTTCTGGCACGACATTCTTGCACTAAATTATCAATGGTTTTCATGATTATATCCTCTACTGAAACCGTGTTTGTGACTCACAGGGGTGAGCTGTGACCCCATTACCTGCTCTTAAAATTATCTAAGTGTGTCCCAAGTTCTACATATTTTTACTTTTTAAAAAGTTGTTTAAAAACCCTGAACAGCCATAGGACGCTGCGGGCAGCACTTGTGTTCTCTAACTCAGGGCCTGAGTGGACTATATTAATAAGTGGTACTCGGTAAGTGAAAGATGGAGGCAGCCTAGCAGGCAGCTAGCAGCATAACCATATTGAATCCCTTAAGAGGGCACCTTATCCTCACTCTCAAGAACATCTGAGCCACATTAAGACCTCTGCTCACCTAAGCGGCCTGTCTGAAGCAGCCTCCCCAACTCACTGCAGCCTCTCACCACTTTGTTCTCTTCGTGTTCACCATCACCTTACACACCTATGGAAGCTGTTCATTTATTTGTTTATCCTCTGTCTCCTTTCACTAGAACTTAAGCTCCTGGAAGAGCAGGGATTTAGTTAGTTCACTGCTGTATCACTACTGCCTAGAGTAGAGCCTGGCACTCAATAAACTCCCCTAAGTATATAAAATAATTATTTTTAAAGTAGGTTGCATCATAAAGGGTAGGTGTCTGCCTTCTTATACTACCTTCAAGGTCTCAAATAGGAAAAAAAAAGTCAATACTATACCCCTCTAGTTGCTGAGTTACTCCACATTAGAAGAAGGAAAAGAACCTTTTTAAAATGCTAGGGTATGGAGAAGGAAATGGCAACCCACTCCAGTATTCTTGCCTGGAAAAATCCATGGACAGAGGAGTCTGGCAGGCTGAAGTCCATGGGATTACATGACTGAGCATGTGTGCACGAGGGTGGAGGGAGATGGGTTGGTAGCAATAAACTGGTAGAACTAAAAAAAAAAAAAAAATGCTAGGGTAAAAGTCAGAAGCCTGTACACAGGTATGTGATATTTGGCAGATTCCACTCAAACCTCGACATCACAGACATCCCTTGGTAAGGCCTTCCCGCTTTCCACAAGGTGGCACTGCAGGGTGCCAGGGGGGGTGAGTGCCACCCCCCACACACACTCCCGCAAATTTTGGGGAAGGAATTAACTCCAAAGAAGAACAAATAGTTTAGTAAGATCATATTAAGTTCAATTTCCATGACTACAGCTTGTATTATTTTGGCAAAGAACTAGAACTAGCCTTTGAAGAACAATGGAAAATTTTTTCTAAATAAGTGAGAAACACTGAACACTCTTAAGAGGACAGATATAAATATTTAAACATTGATATATTTAGACATTTAAATATTTAGATTTAAATATTTGAGTTGCATCTATTCATAAGAAAAAACTAATACAGTTAAGTGACCTTTAAATTAGATACTCAAAAACCATATCAATTATGTTTAGTTCAAGTCACTGTTTTTCTTTGTTTTAATAATTTAGTGTTTTAAAAATATATATTCCATCATATGAAAACTTCCTCTCAGTAGCTTTAACTGGTGAAATCTGGTTATACACTATTCCTGGGAATACAAAATATACATCTTGGCTTCCCTTCACCTAACTTATTTACTCCCTCCAGTATTTAAAAGCATATGTATTTTCGGGAAACCTGTTTAAAACCTTGTAGAAATGCAACACTCATGAAGCTTTTCATAAAGACTAGGTATGCCATTAAGTCCATAACATGTGTAGAGGTGAAGCAGCTGAGCAAATTTAATCTTGTCTCCAAAACTTAAAGAATCCTTGAATAGGAAAAGGGCAGTATCAACTCTTGACACCCCTACTCATCAGTGTTGGGAGTCACTGCCCAGAATGTCCTCTGCTTTACCGACTGGTTCACGTGAACATCATGGAAACAGAACAAACACCGATGTTCAACCACAGGTTGTAACCTACTAATGTGCTGTACAATCAGTTAGTGTCCTCCGGGCCAGTTTTGTTTTTAATGGAGCAGAACAATATAAAACAGTATTATAATACAACACTGCAAATCAACTATACTTCAGTATAAAACAAAAACTAAAAAAAAAAACAAAAACAAAAACAAACACACACACACACACAAATTATTAAGAAAATGAAAAGACCAGCCTGGGAGAAAATATTTATAAAACACATAACTGATAAAGAACTTGTATCCTAAATATACATAACTGAAAACTCAGTGATAAGAAAATGAAGAACCCAATCAAAAAGTGGATAAAAGATCTAAACACCTCATCAAAGAGAGCACCACCCACCCAACAGAAAGTCCAAAATCCAGAACACCGAGGATACCAAACGGTGGTGAAGCAGCGGCGCACTCGCTGGTGGAAGCGTGAGACAGACAGCCATTCTGGGAGACAGTCTCACGGCTTCCTACAAAACTAAACGTACTCTTACCGTGGGATCCAACAATTAAAGATTCTTGGTATTGATCCAAATGAGTTGAAAACTTGTATCTAGACAAAAACCTACACATGAATGTTTATTTATAACTGTCAAGGCTTGGAAGTCACCAAGCTATCCCTCAGTAGGTGAATGAATGGATAAACTGTGGTGCATCCAAAGGACACCAAGCGTGATAAAAACAGCCATCAAGTCACAAAAAGACACAGGAAACACACACACATGGCTAAGTGAAAGAAAGCAGTCTGAGGAGGCTACATACTGTATGACTCCAACTAAACGATATTCTGGAAAATAAAAAACTGTGGAGATAGTAAAAAAAAAAAAAAAAATCAGTGGTTGCCAGGAGTTGAGGGCGGAAGGAAGGATGAGTAAATGAAGCACTAAGAATTTTTTAGGGCAGTGAAACTGCACAGTATGACACTATATTGGAAGATAAAAGACTCTCGACATTTGTCAAAACCCACAGAACTGTAGAACAGACATAGTGAACCCTCATGGAAACTATGGTATTTAGTTAATAATATATGAACATTAGTTCATTAACAAATGCACCCCACTAAAGCAAGATGTTAGTAATAGGGAAAACTGGGCCTAAATTTTTCTGGAAACCTGAAACTGTTCTAGAAAACAGAGTCTATTAATTTAAAACAAACAAAAAAAAATAAGACAGTGCACTACACATGATAAAGGTTAAGTGCTATATCTCCCGAAATACTGACTACCTGTATTCATGTAGAGAGACACAAGAGTGTATTTAAGTCTGGAGCATCCTGTAAAAGGTGTTTCTTAGTGTGGGTCATGGTCCATGAAGTTTGAAAGATACTGCTTTCAGGGTCTCATGAAACCCACCAGGATCAAATAAACCACCACCACCTAGGGGAGGGTGCTCCCATCAACGCTTACAAGTGCTTATTCCTAGGCACTGCCATCTGCACTTCACACATCCTCAATTCTCACACCAACTCTATGAGACAAATACCACTCTTCATTTTACAGATCAGGGAAAGGAAACTTGGAGAGGTTAAATAACTTGTCCAAGGTCATCAAGCTAATGAATGCCAGACCAGGATTTAACCCTGATCTGACTGACTTCAAAGCTACGGTCTGAATCACTACTCTAAACCACTCCAAAAGAAAAAAGAAAAACAACAAAATTTTAACAAATACCTTTGTACGTAGAATATACTTGCCATTACTAAATAAATTCTCAATTAACCAAGTTTTATCTATCTGAAATGCACAAGTTAATCATACAAGGGAACCAGAATAAAGATTCATGCATTTTTTCTAATTATTCAACTATAAAGATGATCTCCTAATAGATGTTCTAAATACACTTTATTGATCTGACAGAATTTTAAATTAGGTATATTAACAATTCTCAGAATAAGGATTTCTTTTTCTACATATTTCTTGGTAAAATTCAAGAAAATATATACCTATATGTATTTTTGAAAAACACTGATCTAATCCTAGGTATATACTCTAGAGAAGTATGTCTACACAAAAACTTGAACAAAAAAATTATAGCATAACTATAGTTATAGTCATAACAGCAAAAAAGTGGAAACAGTCAAAACCAATGAATGGACAAACAAATGTATATCTGTCTATACAATGGAATATTACTTGACCATAAAAATGAATGAAGAGAATGCTACATTTCTTAGGTAATGGATAAACCTTAGAAACATGATGCCAAGCGAAAGAAGCCGGATACAAAAGGTCACACACTGTATGACTCCACTTACACATGATGTCCAGAGTAGGCAAGTCCACACAGAAAGCAGATGAGTGGCTGCCAGGGGATGAGAGGAAAGAGGAATAGGAAGTGACTGCTAATGGGTACCAGGGTTCTTCTTAGGATGATGAAAACATTCTAAACTTAGCTAGTGGTGATGCTTACATTACCTGTGGACACATTAAAACCTGTGGATATATGAAAACCACTAAATTGCATACTTCAAAGGCATGAATGTGATAGTATGTAAATTATATATCAATAAACTTATTTTAAAACTATCTAGCTATACCAATTATTCAACCTATTCAATCAGTATTATTTCCAATGGAAATAACTTCAAATAAATACTATATCATTTATTTGTATTTTTCTTTTCTCTAGTAATAAAGATTTATAATTAGACAAATCCTGTTTTTTCATGTCTACTAATACCAAAAGTCAAGTACTAATCCTTTTGCCAGCAGGAAATAAAACTCAAAACAGGAATAATTAGTAAAGCAATGTCTCTGAAGAGCACTTTAATATAATCATGTGTATAGACAATACTACCTATCTGTACAAAATCAGAACACAATTTACAAAGAAAAGTAGTCCAATAGCCCTCCTATCTTTTTACAAATGACTCTATTTTGTTCTTCAGGTTTGAGCCAGCTCTTAAAAAGCACGATGCTACTTTGAATTTGCTTATAATGCTCTGAGTTACCATTCTCAAAATGTTTCTCCTCTTCAGAAAACTAAGCAAAACTCAAGTGTAGAAAACAAAAATCTCAGTGCCTGGAGATTATCTATGCCATTTACAAAGAAAAAAGTACTTCAAAAGATGTCTCTTGGGTTTCATGGAATCTAAATTCAGGCACTAATGACATGAGCCATGATAAGACGTCCTAATGAAACAAGACAGACCACTGTTGGTACAGCAGAGTGATATGGTGGATAGGGTTTCACCTAATTAGGTGAGGTCCACTGAAGGAAAAGTTTGATGTTAGGTTATTCAAAGTTAGTTGTTCAATAACAACTGTAACCAGGACCTGGAAATCACTATAAAGGGTAAACTAAACATTAAGTTACTAATTTCCACACAAACCCATTATTTTTTTAAAGATTTGCCTAAGTTTTGTCGTTAACTTAAAAAAAACAAGATATCAGGGTTTTTAAATAAGTTTTCATAATAAATACCTTGTCTATATTTTATGCTTACAAAAACTGCTTGTTGGAAGTAGGTCACATACAGAGCTACAGCGTTTCTTTTTTAATTCTGCTAGTACTGACATATCTTAGGTGCTTAAAATGAGAACTGAAGTTTATAACAAGATACTTAACTTCAAAGGACTTTTACAATTTGTTAATAGTAAAAACGGCTATTATTTCAGTGTTTACTACTAACGGCTATTATTTCAGTGTTTACTATGTTTGCAGACAGGCTCTTTATTTACCCATATCATATCACTGAACTCTCCCGACAGTCTATGGGACGAGGTGCTGGGATGATCGTCACTGCAGAGAGTAAATGACAGCCCAAGGTCATATGACTAAGAAGTGCCAGAGTGTCTGACCCGAGAGTGTCCGACTCCAAAGCTTAAGTTACTACTTGAAGAGTTTAGGAGCAAAGCAGTGAACACCTAAAACAAAAAAAAGCACAGAACTATTCAAGTTCTTCTTCCCTGTGAAACTGTAAGAAACAATCTCTATTCCAAAGTCATGAGATAGAAACAAACTATTGTTTTTATAATTGAAGAACTCAAATGTATAATACACATGTTTCTTTGAAAAGCAAAACACTGTAAAGTATGATATGAATACAGAAGAGTAAATTAGTAGAGACTCATTACAGAATCCAAAGATGAACCTATTCCACAGCCTGGATGGCCTCTGGGCAAAAAGTCTTATTGCAAAATTTAGACTTAAATTGAAGAAAATGGGGAAAATCACAAGGGCATTCAGGTGTGACCTAAGTCAAATCCCTTATGATTATACAGCGGAAGTGACACAAAGGATTAGATCTGACAGACAGAGTGCCTGAAGAACTATGGACGGAGGTTCCAGCGCACAGGAGGCGGTGACCAAAACCATCCCCAAGAAAAAGAAATGCAAAAAGGCCAAATGGCTGTCTGAGGAGTCCTTACAAATAGCTGAGAAAAGAAGAGAAGCAAAAGTCAAAGGAAAAAGTAAAGACATACCCATCTGAATGCAGAGTTCCAAAGAATAGCAAGGAGAGAGAAGAGTTTTCCTAAATGACTAATGCAAAGAAATAGAGGAAAACAACAGAATGGGAAGGACCAGAGATCTCTTTAAGAAAAATCAGAGATACCAAAGGAACATTTCAGGCAAAGACAGGCACAATAAAGGACAGAAATGGTAAGGACCTAACAGAAGCAGAAGAAATTAAGAAAAGGTGGTAAGAATACATAGAAAAAATGTACAAAAAAGGTCCTAATGACCCGGATAACCATGATGGTATGGTCACTCACCTAGAGCTAGACATCCTGGAGTGTGAAGTCAAGTGGGTCTTAGGAAGCATTATTACAAACAAAGCTAGTGGACGTGATAGAATTCCAGCTGAGCTATTTCAAATCCTAAAAGATGATGCTTTTGAAGTGCTGCACTCAATATGCCAGCAAATTTGGAAAACTCAGCAATGGCCACAGGACTGGAAAAGATCAGTTTTCATTTCAAACCCAAAGAAAAGCAATGCCAAAGAATGTTCAAACTACCGCATAATTGCACTCATTTCACACGCTAGCAAAGTAATGCTCAAAATTCTCCAAGCAAGGATTTAACAGTACATGAACCACGAACTTCCAAATGTTCAGGCTGGATTTAGAAAGGCAGAGGAACCAGAGATCAAACTGTCAACATCCACTGGATCATCGAAAAAGCAAGAGAGATCCAGAAAAACATCTATTTCTGCTTCATTGACTATGCTAAAGCCTTTGACTCTGTGGATCACAACAAATTGTGGATCACAACAAACAACTCTTAAAAGAGATGGGAATACCAGGCCACCTTACCTGGCTCCTGAGAAACACGTATGCAGGTCAAGAAGCAACAGTTAGTCCTGTATGGAACAACAGACTGGTTCAGGATTGAGAAAGGAGTATGACAAGGTTGTTTATTGTCACCCTGTTTCTTTACCTTATACGCAGAGTATATCACGAGAAATGTGGGGCTGGATGAGTTACAAGCTGGAATCAAGACTGCCGGGAGAAGTATCATCAACCTCAGACATGAGGATGACATCACTCTAATCGCAGAAAGTGAAGAGGAACTAAAGAACCTCTTCATGCAGGTGAAGGAGGAGAGTGAAAAGGCCAGCTTAAAACTTAATATTAAAAAAACTAAGATCATGACATATGGCCCCATCACTTCATGGCAAATAGAAGGGGACAAGATGGAAGCAGTGACAGAGTTTCTCTTCTTGGGCTCTAAAATCACTGTGGATGGTGGGATGGTGACTGCAGCCATTAAACTGAAAAGACAACTGCTTCTTGGCAGGAAAGCTATGACAAACCTAGACAGTGTGCAAAGACATCACTTTGCTGACAAAGGTCTGTATAGTCAAGGCTATGGTCTTTCCAGTAGTCATGCATGGTTCTCAGAGCTGGATCATAAAGAAAGCATAGTGCCAAAGAGTTGATGCTTTTGAACTGTGGAGCTACAGGAACTCTTGAGAGTCTCTTGGGCAGCAAGGAGATCAAACTATTCAATCTTAAAGGAAATCACCCTTGAATACCCATTGGAAGTACTGATGCTGAAGCTCCAATACTTAGGCCACCTGATATGAAGACTTACTGGAAAAGACCCTGATGCTGAGAAAGACTGAAGGCAGAAAAAGAAGAGGACAACAGAGGATGAGATGGCTGGATGGCACCACCGATGCAATGGACATGAACCTGGGTAAACTCCAGGAGATGGCAGGAGGGGGGACAGGGAGGCCTGGCGTGCTGCAGTCCATGAGGTCAAGAAGAGTCGGACATGACTTGGCAACTAAACAACAACTAAAAGATCTTGTTGGTCTTCAGAGAACTGTTCAACTTCAGCTTCTTTGGCATTAGTGGTTGGGGCACAAACTTGGATTACTGTGACACTGAATGGTCTGCCTTGGACACAAATTGAGATCATCCTGTTGTCTTTAAGACTGCACACATGTACTGCATTTCAGACTCATGTTGACTATAAGGGCTACTCCATTCCTTCTAAGGGATTCTTGCCCACAGTAGTAGATAAAATGGTCATCTGAATTAAATTTGCCCATTCCTGTCCATTTTAGTTCACCAATTCCTAAAATGTTGATGTTCACTCTGCCATCTCCTATTTGACTACTTCCAATTTACCTGATTCATGGACCTAACATTCCAGGTTCCTATTCAATACTGTTCTTTACAGCATCAGACATTACTTTCACCACCAGACACACCCACAACTGGGTGTCGTTTCCATTTTGGCCCAGTCTTTTCACTCCTTCTGTAGCTATTTTTCTGTTCTTCACCAGCAGCACACTGGACACCTACTGACCTGGGGGCTCATCTCCCAGTTTCATATCTTTTTGCCTTTTCATATCGCTCTGGTCCCATCACTTAAAGGCAAACAGATGGGAAACAATGGAAAAAGTGACAGACTTTATTTTCTTGGCTCCAAAATCACTGCAGACAGTGACGGCAACCATGAAATTAAAAGACCCTTACTCCCTCAAAGAAAAGCTATGACAAACCTAGATAGTGTATTAAAAAGCAGAGACATTTCTTTGCTGACAAAGGTCGATATAGTCAAAACTATGGTTTTTCCAATAGTCATGTTAAGTATGAGAGTTGGACAATAAAAAAAGCTGAGTGCTAAAGAACTGAGGCCTTCAAACTGTGGTGCTGGAGAAGATTCCTGAGAGTCCCTTGGACTGCAAGGAGATCAAACCAGTCAATCCTAAAGGAAATCAACCCCGAATATTCATTGGAAGGACTGATGCTGAAGCTGAAGCTCCAATATTTCTGCCACCAAACTCGAAGAGCGGACTCACTGGAAAAGACCCTGATGCTGGGAAAGATTGAAGGCAGGAGGAGAAAGGGATGACAGAGGATGAGATGGCTGGATGGCATCACTGACTCAATGGACATGAATTTGAGGAAACTCTGGGAGATGGTGATGGACAGGGAAGCCTGGCGTGCTGCCATCCATAGGGTCACAAAGAGTCAGACACAACTGAGCAACTTAACATCAACGATACTGTTCACAGGGTTCTCAAGGCAAGAATGCTGAAGTGGTTTGCCATTCCCTTCTCCAGTACTGTCAGAACTCTCCACCATGACCCATCTGTCTTGGGTGGCCCTGCATGGCATAGCGCACAGTTTCTGAGTTACACAAGGCTGTGATCCATGTGATCATTTTGGTTAGTTTTCTGTGATTGTGGTTTTTGTTTTAGAGGCCATAGGATTGCAGCTCTTGCTTCTTCTATGCCCTCTGATGGATAAAAAGCTTATGCAAGCTTCCTGATAGGAGGGACTGGCGATAGGGAAAACTGGGTCTTGCTCTGGTGTGCAGGGCCATGCTCATGTGTGCTTGCATGCGTGCTAAATTACTTCAGCCCTGACTCCTTGCGACCCTACGGACTGTAGCAACAGGTTCCTCTGTCCATGGGATTCTCCAGATAAGAATACTGAGTGGGTTGCCATTTCCTTCTAGGGGATTGAACTTGAATCTCTGTCTCTTGCATTGGCAGGCGGGTTCTTTACCACTAGAGGGCCATGCTCAGTACATCTTTAATACAATTTTCTGCTGATGGGTGGGGGCTGTGATCCCTCCCTGTAGTTTGGCTTAAGGCAGCCCTGCCCTGCAGTTCGAAGTCCCTATGGTAGGTAGCATTACAGGCTCTATGGAAGGGCTAATGGCGACCTCCTCAAAGAGAACTTACTCCAGCATGCTGCACCCCCCAGGACTGCTGCTGCCAGCGCCCCGGCCACAAGGCAGGCCACCGTTGACCCACGCCTCTATAGGAGACTCCCAAACATGCATAGACAAGTCTGGCGCAGCCTCTTAAGGGTCACTGCTCCTTTCCCTTAGGTTCTGATGCGCACAGGGTTTTGTTTGTGCCCTCCAAGAGTCTCTCTTTCACCTAAGCCTATGTAACCAAATTCTGCTGCTCCATACACTGCTACAAAACAGTTTTCTTCCCTCTCTGCTAGCAAAAAATAGTGATGGTTGTTGGCTCAGTACTCAGTGTCTAACAAGGATCCACATTTTACTACAAAAATAAAATAATTTGTTCCCTAAGGTAATATTCACGCCAGTCCTATTAAATGCATACATTTTAAGCTGCAAATTTGAGAGGACAGTACACAGGTGCCTCAATTTTCTTTTCAATAGTCACTAAAATTGTTTGGGGAAAAAGATAAATAATATATTTTGGTAGTCTGAGTTAGCCTAAGTGACCATTTGCTTCTTAATCCATTTGTAAAGAAGTCAATGCAATTAAGAGAGATACAGTAAGAATTTAAAATTTAAGCTATCATAAAGATCAGTCATCAGATCCTGGAGCCAGAAAGGAGCCTTATCTATAATAACCACCCCTCTTTCCCCATTTGCAGATGAGGAAGCAGAAGCCCAGAGAAGGAAATAATTTGTCAAGGTTAATAAATCTTATTAGTAACAAAACCAAGACTGAAATCAGGTCTCTTGATTCTCAGCCAGACAGGCTTCCTCTCCCTCAGCAGTTTATTTAGTTACACTGTTGACTTAATATTGAAGGAGAAGGTCTGGGAACTGTCCAGCAAGAAGTCTGACATACAATATTCTCTCAAATCTAATTTCCTCCCCTTTTTATTTAAATACCTGGCAACAGCTTTGGGCACTGTGAAAACCAGAAAAACCCCAGAACTTTAAAAATTACAGAAATGAACTGAAATTAAATTACAAAAGAGAACCATGAAACAAAATTGACACAGGAATACATTATCACGTGTAAATTATAAAGAGTAGCTAATCATAAATCAGCCCTATAATAAAATCTGAAAGTGACTCCATGACTATCAACAGGATCCTGAAAAAGAAAGCTTGGTGACCTTATCAGTTAAAAATAAGTAAGTCCAAGGAATTCAACTGGAATATAACTGAGGTGACCATACAATTAAAATCCATATAATTAAAAACATGGCCACTTTGAGTGAAAAAAAAAAAAAAAGCTGACAAAACTGCCAGGACAACAAGCAACAACCCAAGACATTCTCTTGTACACTTGGATGTATGGGCATCAGTATAAGTTACACCTGGAGAGCTACACTGTTTCATCTGCAACAAAACCCTCTGAAGGGAAGAGCTCCAAGATGCAGCAAATATTTTAAAAATCAGGTCTAAAGAGAAAACAGAAACTACAGAAACAGATCTATTTCTTTTTTAGTGAAGATTCATTCCAACTATCTACTTCACCAGCAGATGAAAAGTAAGCTTTTTAAGATGACTCATCAATCCTACCTCAAAAAAATTTGTTCCACCCTCATCCAACAGAAACAAGGAAAAGAATTATTTGTGCCATGTCAATGAGAGCGGCA
Organism: Hydropotes inermis; assembly: GCA_020226075.1. Lineage (NCBI taxonomy): Eukaryota > Metazoa > Chordata > Mammalia > Artiodactyla > Cervidae > Hydropotes > Hydropotes inermis. The sequence goes on from CM035284.1 coordinate 63,935,588, forward strand.
GGAGCGGCATCCCCATTCTACGGAAGGATGAGCAGCGTCCAGAGAGGATTATATGGCTCAAGGTCCAAATCGAAACCCAGGGATGACATAGAAAGCCACAACGCCCTTGAGGCTCCCAGGTCTCTTTCAGGATAGCTATCACACCTTGGCAGGCCACCGTTCTCCTTCCCTTCAAGATGAGGCAGGCACTGTTCTCATCCTCAAAAAAGAGACGTGGAGAGGTCTTTACGTAGGCTTAGCACACTTGACCCCTCAGAGGGTCCTCCTCTTTCAGGACCACAAGGACCCCCCCACACAACCAAGATCCTACAATCAAGGAATCAACTGATTTTGGAAATTCAAACCACAGAACCTAGCTTCAACCTTCAAGGGTTCTGCCATCCTCCTCGGCTGCTATGTCCAGCAATAGTGGTAACAGCACCCACTCAATGATGGACACTCATCACGTGCTAGACCTCACCTGAGCATTCTCCATGCATATCATTCAGTCCTGCCACATATCCTGGGGAAGAGGTTTTTCTTTTTTCTATTATTCTTATTTTTTAGGTGGCAAATTAACACACATGTAATCTTCTTTAATCTAACAACAGATGTAATAAAAAGATGGTTCCCCCAATGACTCACACTTTTAAACAGCTGGTATATATCCTTGCACACCTTTCTCTTCACTACAAAACTCTTCTTTTTCCCAGTGAGACCATATTAAATAGAAAATCGGTTTTCCAGCCAATTCATTTGAGGCATTTTTCCACAAGAATTTACACAGTTCTGCCTCTTTTTTTAAAAAAGGCTATATATTATTTCTCCCTATGGCCACACCAGAACTGATTGAGCAAGAGGCGCTGTTACTTCCAGATGAGGAGATAAAGCTCTGACAGGTATGCGACTTAAGGTCACACAGTTAAGTGGCAGGGACAGGGCTAGACCCAGGCCTACCTGATTTCAAAGCCCGTGTTCTCACACACTGGGCCCCAAAGGACACCTGTCTTGAATGTTTCTGTCAACTAGACTACAACCCACTTCAAGACAGTGAATTGGTGTCTTTAAGTCTCCAATGCCCAGTACTGCATTGGCACATTATCAGTCAATAAATACCTGTATAAACAGCTGCTGAATGTCAGTTTTCTGGTACCACATTTACCTGCCCTCCCATGCCATTCTCACCTCTCACAGTGCCCTGGCGCATCCTGGAGGCACGAACGTACCTGCTGAAAGCACAGCTCTCCCGCCCAGAAGAGAACTGCCTCCTGTTCTCAGCTGGGCCACTTGGCCCCTCTCTGTCTCAGAATTCGGATGCAACGCAAGCTCAGAGCCCACCTGCTTCTCCAGGAACTTCCCTGAGAGGGCTTTTGCATGCAGACCCCTCTGTTCAACTAACACAACACTGTAAGAAGCTAGCACTAGAAAGGACCTTGGCAGTTATTCATCCTGGACCCCTCCTCACTTTGTAGTAATGGAGAGAGTAATCCACAGTTTTATGACAAACTAATAAGGCTGCAACCTAGAAGTGATTGAAAATTTCAAAACTAAACTAAAGGCACTTAAAGGAGAGTTTGCTATGTACCACTTAGGCAGGAAGATGGCGAGGTAAGAAGGCAGTGAAATTTTACTTAATACAAAAATCTAAATGTGTATTTGAGCCTCCAAAAAATTACTACTCCTAAGTTTACAGTCCTGACTCTTCTGTGGTGCAGAATTCTGACCTTGGCAACCTCTAGCATCAGACTTCTCTGAATATTAGCCAACACCTCACTGACTATTGCATCACTAACCATAAAGCTGCAGATTAAGAGGCTTTAATGACAGTTTTGCATAACAAAAAGCTGGCAAAACAAACACAAAAGATAACTTTCCATTAAATTTAGTCATGGAACTCACCTACTTTGACTTGACTACTGAAAGCATAAGTAGCTGCTATCACTAATTTAAAAATAGCCCACCTTCCCTCTCAGTTACCCCATATAAGCCTTCATATCTGCTTATCAGCAATTCTGCAGGAGGACTCCTACCAGAAACCCACTGGACCATGAGGTAGTCTCTGTTAACAATATTTGAGGATCTGTTCAATTCTAGAGGCAAATAACCATATAAGGAGATTAAAATTAGACTCCTGAGTTTGTTTTATGACAAGACACCACAGTGTAATAAGACATGTAAAACCAAAACCTAGTGTAAAGCAAAGGCTGGCAGCGTATGTAACATAAACTGGACACACTCACAGGATGGATCACTCACTCATCCATTTAGGAGTGTCTCACTGAGCCCAGCAAGGCGCTGAGCGCACCCTGTTACACTGCCCCCTCACAGAACCTGCAGCTGAGACAAAGAGGTACCAGGAGACCCCTGAAGTGCGCCCCAAGGCCCACAGGAGGACTGCCTGACCTGGACGCCAGCGTCAGGGAAGACCTGCCAAAGGAAGCAACGTGTGGGCTGAGAGTGAAGGAGTCAGCCATGACAGGAGCGGCAACGCCTGTGGGAGGCAGGAGGCGGGCAGGTTACTGGGTTCTCCCCCATTTTTTTACCTGGAGTTTTCAAGTTGCATCTGGCTCTTTGTGACCCTGTAGCCCAGCAGGCTCTTCTCTCCATGGGATTTTCCAGGCAAGAACACTGGAGTGGGGTGCCATTTCCTCCTCCAGGTTATGGGAGTATTGATCTACAATGTTGTGTTAGCTTCTGCTGTATGACAAAGTGAGTCAGTTATATGTAAATATTTAACCATTCTTTTTTGGATTCTATTTTCATGTAGGTCATTACAGAGTATTGAATAGAGTTCTCCGTGCTATTCAATAGGTTCTTATTAAAGACCTATTCTGTGTATAGCAGTGCATATATGCCAATTCCAATCTCCCAATTTGTCACTCCCATCACCTTCCGCCTGGTAACTACAAGTTTGTCTTCTACATGTGCTGTAAACTTGTACACTTGTAGCATCTCCTTAAACCCCACATATAAGCAATAATAGCACACGGTATTTGTCTGACTTCCCTCAGCATGGCAGCCTCTAGGTCCGTCCACGTTGCTGAGAGTGGCATTATTCCGTTCTTTTCTATGGCTGAGAAATACTCCATTGTATCTATGTACCACAGCTTCCTTATCCATTCCTCTATTGAAGGACATTTGGGTTGTTTCCAAGTTCTGGCTACTGTGAACAGTGCTGCAGTGAACACTAGGGTGTATGTATCCTTTCTAATTATGATTTTTTCCAGATATATACCCAGGGGTGGGATTGAAGGTTATGGTAGCTCTGTTTTTAGTTTTCTAAGGAAACTCCACACCGTTTTCCACAGTGGCTGTACTAATGTACATTCCCATCAATGATGTAGGAGGGTCCCTTCCCCAACACCCTCTCCAGCACTTACTGTTTGTAGGTCTTTTGATGACAGCCCTTCTGACCAGTGTGAGCTAATACCTCATTACAGGTCTGATTTGCACTTCTCTAATAATAAGTGATGTTGAGTATCTTTTCTCCTGCCTGTCGGCCATTTGGATGTCTTGTTTGGAGAAATGTCTATTTAGGTCTGCCTATTTAATTGAGCTGTTTGTTTTTTTAATTTTGATCATGAGCTGTCTGTGTATTTTGGAGATTAATCCCTTGTTGGTCCCTTTGACTGTAAATATTTTCTTCCATTCTGTGGGTTTTCTTCTTGTTCTGTTGATGGTTTCCACAGTTGTGCAAAAGCTCCTAAGTTAATAAGGTCCCATTTGTTTGTGTGTGTGTGTGCTAAGTCACTCTGTCATGTCCAACTCTTCGCAACGCCATGGGCTGTGTAGCCCACCAGGCTCCTCTCTCCATGGGATTTCCCAGGCAAGAATCCTGAAGTGGGTTGCCATTTCCGTCTCCAGGGGATCTTCCTGACCCAGGGACAGAAACCACATCTCTTGCATTGGCATTCTTTACCACTGTGCCGCCTGGGAAGTCCACCCCATTTGTTTATTTTCATTACTCTCAGAGGTGGATGAAAAAAGGATCTTTCTGTGATTTATGTCAAGAGAGTGTTCCGCCTATATTTTCTGCTAAGAGTTTTAGTATCTGGTCTTTAATCCATTTTGAGTTTCTTTTTGTGTATGGAGATTATGTTCTAAGTAGAGAGTCTGCTTAACTGTTCCACAGACCACCAATCAATGACAGATGAAAACGGCCATGATTAAATTACCCCCATTAGGCACTTCTTTCTTCTGTGCCAAAAACTTGACATTTAAATAACCACACCCTAATTTGGTTATGTTTCCAGTCATGTTTCACTCTTAAAGGTGATAAAGGACCTCCTCTCAAAAATCTGCAACATGCTAAACAGTGATCTTTTTATATTTTGGTTTTACTTTTGCTATTCTTTTCTATCTTATTTGCAAATAAGAGTAGAAGATGAAACTCTCAGAATAAATCAGTGTTGACAATACCGAAGGAAAAAAGTTAGAAGTAGGTAGTCTTCTCAGACATAGTAGGGCTGATACAGTATTTCTGAGAGAGAGTAATTTAATTATGACAGTGAAAGTGAAGTTGCTCAGTAGTGTCCAACTCTTTGGGACCCCATGACTGTAGCCTACCATGCTCCTCTGTCCATGGGATTTTCCAGGCAAGAGTACTAGAGTGGGCTGCCGTTTCCTTCTCCAGAGGATCTTCCCAGCCCAGGGATCGAACCTGGGTCTCCTGCATTGTAGGCAGACTCTTTACCATCTGAGCCACCAGGAAGTCTAACAGTACTAGTAATTAAATATTGATAAAAACATCCTTTCAAATTTTTCTAATTTTATTCATAATCCTAAAATCCTTTAATTATTAATTACACTATTTCTGTGGTTGTTAGCACCCTCAATGTTGCAGCAAAGTTATTTACCCAAAGACATCAGTTAGAATGTATCCTCACAAAATTACAATTTAACATGTTTTCATCTGTGAAAATACCTATTGAAGCCATCTCTAAAGCAAAAATGTCTTTTTAAGTCTACTGAATCAAATCATTTAACATTTTGGAGATACCAAACATGTGGGGGATAAAAGCACACATCTATAGCGCTTATTATACACCAGCCACTGTTACAGGTTCTTTCAGTTCAGTTCAGTCGCTCAGTCGTGCCCAACTCTTTGCGACCCCATGAATCTCAGCACACCAGGCCTCCCTGTCCATCACCAACTCCTGGAGTTTACTCAAACTCATGTCCATCGGGTCGGTGATGCCATCCAGCCACAGGTTCTTTACATATTAACAATTCATTGAATCTTTACAAAACCTAATAAGGTAGGTACTTCTATAACCTCCATTTTACAGATGAGGACACTAAAACACAGAGAGATTAGGTAACTCACCCAAGACCACACAGGTAGGAAATTAAATAGCTGAGATTCAAACCCAGTCACCCCCAAATCCATGCTCTTTAACTACTGCGTTCACTGTCTCTCAACAGTTTTTCAAACATAAAAGCAAAAATCAGTTAATGAAAACTGCTACAATAAAACACCAGCTATGTATAATCCTCGAGGAATTAATTCTTATGAATGATAGCGTTCTCTGAAGAGTTGAGGCTCTAACCCCTTTGTCTGAGCCCCAAATCTGAAACTGTGCTGTCCGTTCGATGTGGCCACCAGCACACATGGCTATCGAGAATGTGAAATGTGGCTAGTCCAAAATCAGATGTGCTATATGAATACAATGTTCTGGAATTTGAGAGGCTCAGTATGAAAAAAGAGCATAAAATACCTCACTAAACATGTTTTATTTTTCATTTATTTTTATTAGTTGGAGGCTAATTACTTACAATATTGTAGTGGGTTTTGCCATACATCGACATTAATCAGCCATGGATTTACATGTATTCCCCATCTCGATCCCCCCTCCCCCCTCCGCCTCCACCCGATCCCTTTGGCTCTTCCCAGTGCACCAGGTCCGAGCACTTGTCTCATGCATCTAACCTGGGCTGGTGATCTGTTTCACCCTAGATAATATACATGTTTCGATGCTGTTCTCTTCAAACATCCCACCCTCGCCTTCTCCCACAGAGTCCAAAAGTCTGTTCTATACATCTGTGTCTCTTTTTCTGTTTTGCATCTAGGGTTATCATTACCATCTTTCTAAATTCCATATATATGTGTTAGTATACTGTAATGGTCTTTATCTTTCTGGCTTACTTCACTCTGTATAATGGGCTCCAGTTTCATCCATCTCATTAGAACTGATTCAAATGAATTCTTTTTAATGGCTGTGTAATATTCCATGGTGTATATGTACCACAGCTTCCTTATCCATTTGTCTGCTGATGGGCATCTAGGTTGCTTCCATGTCCTGGCTATGATAAACAGTGCTGCGATGAACATTGGGGTGCACGTGTCTCTTTCAGATCTGGTTTCCTTGGTGTGTATGCCCAGAAGTGGGATTGCTGGGTCATATGGCAGTTCTATTTCCAGTTTTTTAAGAAATCTCCACACTGTTTTCCATAGCGGCTGTACTAGTTTGCATTCCCACCAACAGTGTAAGAGGGTTCCCTTTTCTCCACACCCTCTCCAGCATTTATTGCTTGTAGACTTTTGGATAGCAGCCATCCTGACTGGCGTGTAATGGTACCTCATTGTGGTTTTGATTTGCATTTCTCTGATAATGAGTGATGTTGAGCATCTTTTCATGTGTTTTTTAGCCATCTGTATGTCTTCTTTGGAGAAATGTCTGTTTAGTTCTTTGGCCCATTTTTTGATTGGGTCATTTATTTTTCTGGAGTTGAGCTGGAGGAGTTTGAGATTAATCCTTTGTCTGTTGCTTCGTTTGCTATTATTTTCTCCCAATCTGAGGGCTGTCTTTTCACCTTGCTTATAGTTTCCTTTGTTGTGCAAAAGCTTTTAAGTTTCATTAGGTCCCATTTATTTTTGCTTTTGTTTCTAATATTCTGGGATGTGGGTCATAGAGGATCCTGCTGTGATTTATGTCGGAGAGTATTTTGCCTATGTTCTCCTCTAGGAGTTTTATAGTTTCTGGTCTTAAGTTTAGATCTCTAATCCATTTTGAGTTTATTTTTCTGTATGGTGTTAGAAAGTGTTCTAGTTTCATTCTTTTACAAGTGGTTGACCAGTTTTCCCAGCACCACTTGTTAAAGAGGTTGTCTTTTTTGCATTGTATATCCTTGCCTCCTTTGTCAAAGATAAGGTGACCATAGGTTCATGGGTTTATCTCTGGGCTTTCTATTCTGTTCCATTGATCTATATGTCTGTCTTTGTGCCAGTACCATACTCTCTTGATGACTGTGGCTTTGTAGTAGAGTCTGAAGTCAGGCAGGTTGATTCCTCCAGTTCCATTCTTCTTACTCAAGATTACTTTGGTTATTTGAGGTTTTTTGTATTTCCATACAAATTGTGAAATTATTTGTTCTAGTTCTGTGAAAAATACTGTTGGTAGCTTGATAGGGATTGCATTGAATCTATAGATTGCGTTGGGTAGTATAGCCATTTTGACAATATTGGTTCTTCCAATCCATGAACACGGTATGTTTCTCCATCTGTTTGTGTCCTCTTTGATTTCTTTCATCAGTGACTAAACGTGTTTTAATATTAACTGCATGCTTAAATAAGTTTTGCATATAGTGAGTTAAATAAAATATATTATTAAAATTAGTTTCACTCATTTCTTTCCATTTTTTTATGTGGCTACCAGAAGATTTTAAACTGCATTTGTGGCTCACCTTATGTTGCTGCTGGACATAGCTCATCTAAATGTGTCCAACTGATGTCTATTTACCCTTTTACTACCCAGTACCTATTTACTGATGCTATTTACCCTTTTCTTGATGACTCAGTCATCATGAGGACTTTAACCACCACCCTGTGTGTAGTCTGTAATCTGTCATCATGCTATGTTTGGTGGTGACTGAGGTCAGGATGCCCCCTCAGACCACAACCTTGGGGTTTCTTAAAGCTGTTTCTTTCTGTGGTTTCCAGCAGCCCGTCTGCTCATAGTTACACCCCTCCAGCAACCTTGACTGCAGCCTCTATGAAGATTTAAAAGCCAGGTAAATTAAAACTGTGCAACAGCCCCCTGCTAGCGACGGCCGCCCGCCTAAATAAATAAATAAATAAAATAAAAAAAATAAAACTGAGCAACACGTTACAGTCCAGGGTAAGTGAGGGCGGAGGAGGGTCTTCTCCAAGCCAGCTTCAGTGCGCGGCTCTCTGACAACTGTCTGACTGCTCAGAGACCTTTCCTGTCTCGACGACCCCCACAGACTCTTCTCATGGATTCCAGACACTAACGCCAACTTAAACCTGAGCATTTACAACTCTGCTTAAAATCCTGCAACAGTTTCAGTTTGGGATGAAAAAATTCTGAAGATGGATGGTGGTGATGGATGCTGAACAATGTGAATGTACTTAAATGTCACATAACTGTATACTTTAAAAGGGCTAAAATGGTAAATTTTATGCACATTTTAATGTAACTAAAAAACAAACTTCAACAATTTCATGTTTCTCAGGATGAAGTTCAAACTCTTATGCAGGTCATACAAGGTCCTCGGAATCTGACCTCTGTCTACCTCACCAGCCCCCCTGCTCCATCAGGCCTTAGGCTCTAAGCAATTTCCCTCAACTGCTGCTGCTGCTGCTGCTAAGTTGCTTCAGTCATGTTCAACTCTGTGCAACCCCAGAGACGGCAGCCCACCAGGCTCCCCCGTCCCTGGGATTCTCCAGGCAAGAACATCGGAGTGGGTTGCCATTTCCTTCTCCAATGCATGAAAGTGAAAAGTCAAAGTGAAGTCTCTCAGTTGTGTCTGACTCTCAGTGACCCCATGGACTGCAGCTTACCAGGCTCCTCCATTCATGGGATTCTCCAGGCAAGAGTACTGGAGTGGGGTGCCACTGCCTCCTCTGATTTCCCTCAACACACCACACCAATTCAGATCTCAATGCCTTGAAAATGTGAAGTGAATGTCACTCAGTAGCGTCTGACTCTTTACGACCCCATGGACTATACAGTCCATGGAATTCTCCAGGCCAGAATACTGGAGTGGGTAGCCTTTCCCTTCTCCAGGGGATCTTCTGAGCCCAGGGACTGAACCCAGGTCTCCCACATTGCAGGTGGATTCATTACCAGTTGAGCCACAAGACCACAAAAGTGAAGGCCTCTGTCTAAATCCCTTCCCCATCCCCTCTACCCCCTCTTCCTCATCCTTATCAACTCCACTCAAATGCCATCTCCTCTGAAAGCTCTTCTGATATCCCAAGGGCAAGACGACCCCTCTGACTACTGCACCCTGCTTCAACTTGCACTCCGACACTCAGACAGTCTTTATCGTCCAGAATGGCACTTTCTGCTTATAGGCCTGTTCCCCACCGTGAGCTCACTGAGAGTAGGGACTGTGCCCGTCCTGGCACAGAGCCAGCATAAAGGGATGGTTCCTAAATGCCTGCTGAGGCCATTCAGTAAACAAGCACTTAATGAGTGTTGACCAGAGACACTGGGGATCCTGCAGTGCGAAAAGAAAACGAAGCCCCCCTTTCATGGAGCCTCCACAAGTAACTGCCAGTGGCCGTGAGCACGCTAAAGAGAAGTGAAGCACAGTCAGGGAAGGGCATTTTATACAGGGTGCTCAGGAATGTGCCAACTAGGTGGAGACCAGAAGGACAGGGCTGGCTCTCCCACTCAGGGACAGAGCACTGAGTGAAGAGAATACCAGCTGGTTCTAGCTGTGGTCTCAATAAAACAGAGCACTGGGAGGAGAAGGTAAACGTTTATTTCTAAAAAATGCCAACTGTCCCTCTCTGACCTAGCAACTTGACAGATTTCACAGTCACCACCTAGTTCTCTCAGGAGAAAGAACACAGCCATTCTACCCAGGTGGGGGACAGTGCACGTAGGACCCTCTGCTGTGAGGCCTTGCAGCTACTGGAGAAAGCTTAAGAGGAGCAGGAATGACTGAGTGCTATTTTACATTAGCAGAATGCACTAAGCACTCGGCAATCCTCACAACTGCCTTCTGAAACGTACTCTTACTAAACCCATTCTAAAGCAGAAAATCAGGCACAGAGAGGTTAAATCATTTGTCCAAGGTCACAGAGTTGGTAAGTGGCGAAGCTAGACTTTGAAACCAGACAGTCTTGGCTCCAGAGTCTGAGCTGATAACCATTAGGCCCCCTGTTTTACATGTGTATTTCTATCACAAATACGCTTTGTACCTATCGTTGGGCTTTTTCACTATTAATCCTAAAGCCATCAAATTTTACTTCATCTGTCTTCATATTTTGATCACTCAAGAGTTTAGTTGTTTTTTACTGATATTATTTTCAAGACTGCCATTAAGTAGAAATATAAGCATGCAATGTAAACAACAAGCAAAACATAAATTATCAATGTGGAGACACATGTTACACTGCTATAAACAGTGTGCGTATAAACTCCACAAAGATGGCGGAGGCCCAGGCCAGCCACTGCCCCACACAGGAGGTCTAGTGGGGGCTCAGGGTGGGGCTGATCAGGCAAAATAACAACTACAAGGAATGCCATATGCACATGGTGTGCCACAAATGCCCAGGAAGCAAATACCAAAAACACAACATTAAAAATCACTTAATATATGAAAAATGATTTTTTAACTTAACATATATATTTTACTTTAAGAGTAACATCTTTCTGGATACAGCAGACGTCTCAAGCTCAACACACTCCAAATAAACCTCACTCATCCCCTTAGAGCCCTCTAAACCGATTCCTTCTACGTGTTCTCTAGCTTAATCACAGGAAAGACAAGCCCGGCTGCTGAAGCAATAAACCTGTTATCCTCAGCTCCAGCCACTGTACTTCCTTCCTCTTGGTCACACACACTCACATGTATACACACTCCACACACCCTCTCACTCCAGACGATCTCTTTTACCCTAATGGATCTTTCCCTTCACCTTCCGGTCAAGTCTGACCTGTACCAACTGGTCTCCTAACTGTTTTTCCTGTTTCTTTTTAATTTGCCTTACGTCATGGTCCTCCCTGACAGCTCAGTTGGTAAAGAATCTGCCTGTAACACAGGAGACCCCGGTTCGACTCTTGGGTCAAGAAGCTCCCCTGGAGAAGGGATAGGCTACCCACTTCAGTATTCTTGGGCTTCCCTTGTGGCTCAGCTGGTAACGAATCAGCCTGCAATGTGGGAGACCTGGGTTCAACCCCTGGGTTGGGAAGATCCCCTGGAGAAAGGAAAGGCTACCCACCCCAGTATTCTGGCCTGGAGAATTCCACAGACGAGTCCATGGGGTTGCGAAGAGTCAGACACGACTGCGTGACTTTCACTTCACTTCACTTCACTCCATGGTCTACTCCTCCAGCCTTGGTTTCAGAATTCTCCCTCCACCATACAAATCTGACTGTATCACTCCACTTTTTAAAAACGTTTGGTGGTTTCTGGTCACCCATAGGATCAAGTGCAAACCCCATCAGAGCACACGCACACCTCTTCACAAAGGGATCTGACACTACTTTCCACATCATACCTTCTTTCAGTCAACAAATGGTCACCAAGCACCAACTATGTGGCCAGTCACTGGGACAGGCACTGGTGGTAAAACAGTAGAAAGCTCCTGCCATGATGGAAATTACAGTCTAGGACAAAAAAAGACATTAACCAGTCACACAAACAAATGTTTAAGACTTCAACTACAAGTAATGCAAAGGTAGACCAGGCAAAATGTTCTGAAAAGATAGTGGCAAAGGTTGTATTATATTACAATACAAAATAAGGTAATACAAAGATTGTATTACAACACAATCTTATACATAAACTTAGAACTTCTAAATTGTACACATCAAAAGGTGAATTGAATGGTATGTGAATTACATCTAAAAAAAAAAAAGGGAGCACCAGTAGAGGAGTGTCTCTAACTGACGTAATTGGCTAAGGCAAACATGAGAAAGCTTCCTAAAGGAAATTTAACTTATTACCTTTAACATTTGCTGAACACTGACTACACAACAGGCCACTTTCAATGTCATAATCCACTGATCCTAACAACCCTAGGGTTGCTGTTATTATTATCCTTAGCTTAAAGACAGAGACCTGGTCAGAGAGTCAATTGGTGACGCCAGAATCCACACTTAAGCCAACGGATGCCAGGGCCCATACTCTTACCTGCTACAGTGAGGTCCCTCAGGCAATGACTACTGATTCAGAACTACTTGTGATGCAATAAATAAACCACTGTGTTTAACAAGTAAACCACTGTTTCTTTTCTTCCAAAGGAAATGTCTCTCCGTGTCCCCTGCCCTTATAGTAACACACAAGGCCCTGTAAGATCCTAACCCACCCGCTCACCACCACCTTCCTACTTCATCACCTCTACCCTGCCCCTCACACACTGTGCTCCAGCTACAGAGACGTCCCTTTGTTTCTCCAGTATGCTGGGCCTGCTCCTACCACGGGGCCTTTGCATTTGCTACAGCTATAATGATTACAATCACAACATATGTTATAAAGCATGATTCGGTCAAAACTTCAGTTAACAGTTTCTCTGGACACACAGTACTGCTAGCAAGACCCTGTTCTGAATTGTACACTAACATTCTGAATGTCATTTATTAATTTTAATCAAAACTACCTCATTTTCTAGTCTTTTATTGTTCTGTATGATGTCACCTAGCAAAGATTTTTATTTTACTGAGTATAGTAACAGCATCTTTTGCTTACCAATTAGTATGAACAACAGTCATATGGCTATCTTTGCAGTGAAATAAAACAAAGCAATTAAGCCAAGAAAGTGTCACAATAGAACCTCAATACCACCATTCTTCTGTTCAGCCCTAGAATCACAGTTTGTGAAATAACTATGGCAACAGCACTTTCAGACATCAAAATCCCACCAAAATCTTGCTGAGAAGCTATTGCCCATCTGTGCAAACACACAAAAATGCACACTGACAACCAATTATGTAACTTCAACACAGCAACCCGGTGATATTTTAAGTTTCTATCCTGCTAAAAATTCTAAGTAACTCTTAGGCATATACACTGACATAGACTTTTCAGAATAGGATGCTGAGAAAGGAAGGATACATTTAAGACGTCTGTGCATGCTCAGTCATGTCCAACTCTTTGTGACCATGTGAACTGTAGCCCTCCAGGCTCCTCTGTCCATGGGATTTCCCAGGCAAGAATACTGGAGTGGATTGCCATTTCCTACTCTAGGGGATGTTCCTAATCCAGGGATCGAATCTGAATTTCCTGCACTGGCAGGCCAATTCTTTACCACTGAGCCACCTGGGAAGCCCTACATTTACGTTTAAAATGGAGTCATCCCCAAATTCAAGATGGCGAAAACCATCATCTTTTATCAGGTAGGTTCACCGTGAGATCCTTTTAAATATTAAGAACCAACCGAGCTAAGCATCAGGTGAAAGTATTTAGCCTAATTCAATTTACTAGCACCACAAGCAGAACGCCGTGACTAGCAAACTCCTGTAAGTGACCGGCACAAAGGCCAGAAGCAAGGACTTCTGAGTCAGACAGTCTGCTTCCCAACAGTGCTCTACCACTAAGTAGCTGGGGGCCCTTAGCCAAGTTTCTTTTCCTCCTGAGCCTCAGCTCCCATATATATGAAGACACCACCACAAAACCTAAAGGACACAACTGCTGTTGTTTAGCCTGCCAGGATCCTCCATCTGTGGGATTCTCCAGGAAGAATACCGGGGTGGCTTGCCATTTCCTCCTCCAGGAGCCCTTCCTGACCCATGGATCAAACCCACATCTCCTGACTGGCAGGTGGGTTCTTCACCAGTGAGCCGCCAGCGAAGCCCACAGATCACAGTGTTAGCACATAATGACAAGCAGCATTCACTGAGTGCTCATTACTACTAATTTAAATTGTAGGAAGTTAAACAGCTGGAAAACTTTACTGCTGTACTTAATACTGTAGCCTTCAGAAGAGTTATTCCTAAAGATTATTGTTAATTTCAATAAAACTGTAATAATAAACCTTTCATATATGCATCTTTGTATGATCAAAGCTTTCCTTTTCCTTCTGTGAACTTTTTGGCACTCCAAAAGCTAGAAATAGTTTGATTATCTTAAATGGTAATATTATCTTTGTAATTTTTGTCTCAAAGAAACCAGAGTTTAAAAAAAAACCAAAAAACTCCCCCAGTCCTGAGTGTTTTGTTTACTGAGTTAGGCTACAAAATAAAACCAGTCAAAATGACTTAACTGGGTTTCTCAGGTGGCGCTAGTGGTAAAGAACCTGCCTGCTAATGCAGGAGACACAAGAGACTCAGGTTTGATTCTTGGGTCAGGAAGATCCCCTGGAGAAGGAAATAGCAACCCACTCTGGTATTCTTGCCTGGATAATCCCATGGATAGAGAAGCCAGGAGCAGCCTGAAGGGCTACAGTTCAAGGAGTCACTAGAATTAAAAAAAAAAAAAAAAAAACTCCAGTCCTTAGTGTTTTGTTTACGGAGTTAGGCTAGAAATTAAAGCCGATCAAATGACTTAATTATTAACAATAATAATGAACATCCATTGAGCTGCTTCTATCAGTTCTATCATACAAAAATACTTGGGCAGTGAAGGCATTTACTAAAAGATTGCCAAAACAAGTGACAGGTTGCATCAACCTCTGATGCAGCCAATGAGATTATTGACCCTCATTAAAGTATATGCCACGTATCAACTATTAGACCAATCACAAACACTTGGAAAAGACCAGGACCAACTCATTTTACAGGTAAGAAAACAGAGACTCAAAGAAATTTAAGTCCAAAGGTCACAGAGTTACAAGTGGGGACTAGAACCTTAGCCTCTCTGCTTCCAGTTCACTGTTTTGTAAATTACATGAAAGCTGGTTTCAAAAGGAAAATTTCAGAACCTCAAAATGTTTTCTACATCATTGAAAGTGAATACCTGAAATAACTGAATGTTTGTTTAATGAGAGCTAAATATTGAGCACAAACTAATGTAACCCACAGCCCATAGTGAATATGCTGAAAGAGCTCCTAGGACAGAAATAAATGGAATCAACTAATCACACTGCAGGGTGTCTACTGGAGGTAAGGAGTCCCACTGCTAACATGACCGAAACACTACCACCAGAGTGCCTTTCTTACAAATAATACATACTTCAGAGCCATAGAACTTCCTTTACCCAAGTCAACAGTCCTTTGAAAGAGAAAAAAGTACCCTTAGCACCATGCTCCAGATACATTTCACCTGTGCACAAAAAGCTCTACTGCTGCAAAGTGTTCATTCTGTAGAAAAGAATGATCCTAATGATCAAGGCAGCTTTTCAGCCTTTTCATGCTCTGAACCAGGCTACCTTTATTAAAATCCTTATTTCTGTCAAAGTTGTTTAGGTATGGCCTAAATGATTTCAGGTCCAGACGTTAGGGACCAGCTAACAAGTCTTCTTTAAACTGTGGTCCCTTTTCCCCCCTGGGAAACTGTTTTAAAATGTCATCCATTTGAAAAAAGGTGAATGACCACACATACTAGAATGCAATGATATTTTAATAACAGAAAATTCCAAAATATAACTTTATTTAAAATTGACAGTCATGAAACTTGATGTAATAAGCAAATTGAAGACTTCTATGAAGACTTCTACAAAGACCTTATTGTGTCAGATGAGAACATGGCAAGATATTCATTTCCAACAGCTGAGAGATTGGCTGCTGCAGTAAGTCATCTGATCAATTACAAGTTATTACAGACGCTACATACTAATTGCCAATTCTCAAGTAAGTAAAATAGCATACACTCTAAACCTATGTTGTTCAAGATAGTAGCCACTAGCTACATGTGCTACTGAGCACTTGAAATGTCCTAGTCTGAACTGAGGTGTGCTATATACATAAAACTTCACTGGATTTACACTGAATTTCAAAATCTTAGTACCAAAAAAAAAAGTATAAAGTATCACTAGTAATTTTTTCATATTGATTATATGTTAGTTATAATATTTTTAATATATTGAGTTAATAAGATAAACTACTAAAAATAATACTAGTCACTAGACAAATTTGAATCTCATCTGTGTGGCTCATTACATTCCTATTGGGTAGTGCTACTCTATATACACTCTGCAAAATATGATCTAATCTTCCTTCAATGATTCATGATGATGATGAATACCAAATATATAATAAAGAAATATCTTATTTATATCTTGGGTGCAAAGTTTAAGACAGTACCAAGTAAGAATGGCATGTCCTTAAAACTTCTATGAAATTTACAACCAACCCCAACTACATTTATAGAGGAAGGACTCAATCTTAAAAGTCATACTTAGGGAACAAGAAGGAAATACAAAAGAAAAGACCTTGAAAGTGGGACTAAGAGAAATACCATCTGTTTCTAGAAGGCATTTTAAAATAAAAGCAGTGTGCTTTAAATACTTAATAGGCCTGTTTTTTAAAAACAGTATTTGATTATTATGAGTATCACAAAGAAATTTCCCAACTGCCAGCCAAGAAAACTTCTAAAAAGGAAAACCTGGTTAGGCAGACTAGAAATTCTAATTATGTGGAGCAGAGAAATAAAACATCTGAATGTATCATATGGAAAATGTAAGCCAAATTCCTTAACAGAGTATTTAAAATGAAACATCATACAATGATGAAATCAGTCAAAACTTTATAGGTGTGCTTCAATATTACTATAGTATCAATTACAGGATTTAGCTAAAAGTGGTTTCAAAATTCCAAAACACCATAATGCCTTTTCCAAATCTAGCCAGTGAGAATTAGAGAGAGAACTGTTTCCAAATGCCTTATCTTGCAGAGGTTAAAATTAGAAATTGACAATTCAGAGCCATATTAACCATAAAACATATCTGCATGGCATTCTGTTTAACAAGGACTTCTGGACACATCATCCTTTTTGATACTCAGGACAGCCATCAGATATTGGTCTGTTTTTATCCCTACTTTAGAGGTAATTCCAGGCTTAGAGACCTTGAATTGTTCAAGGTCACATTGCTAAAAAGTAGCAGAACCAGTACTGGATCCTGGATCTTCTGATGCTGATCCAGTTCTTTCTTTACAAGACAATCATTCATTTAAAACCAAACATTTAGAAATACAACAAGCTCTGATGCCAAAGAAGGATCTAAGGATCAACTAGGTCAAATCTTAAGACTCTGCAAAGGCAATGCGTTGGAATCAGTTCAAAAGGGGCAGAAGAGATTACCAAGAGACAGGAAATGATTTGAAAGATCAGGGAGAAAAAATTCTAATCTAAATGTCCTTGGGTGCAGCACGGCGGAATAATAATTTTCAAGCAGAAAATGCAGAGAAACGGTACTTTCCTTCTGAAATGGATTTTCAATGTAGAAACTGTAGGCGAAATTGTTACTTTACTATAAATGCCTTTGAGAATTTTACTTAATATATAGGCACTCAGAAAACCAATACATCCAACTGGGTACCACCAGCTCTTCATTTTTTTTTTTTAATAAATCAAGACATTTACTTCACAAAAAGCCAGAATAGAAAAATTATAATTCAGCACTCATGGCTCTTTAGATGATAGGTAAAGGAAAAACTCCGGAAGGAACCTGGCAATCTAACGAGCAGTGTCTGCTAGTAGAACGCATCCTTGAGGGCAGGACAAGGCGGCACCACAGCACAAATGAACCTAACTCAACCTTCAAATCGGTGGCAACAGGCCAGATAACGCCAAATGTACAAATCTCGAAGGTACGGTAAAAGGGAATGCCTAAAATGGCTCTCAAAATCCAGTCCCCAAGTAAATTCCTAAATACAACAGGATTTCAGAAATCACGAAAAGGACTACGGAGAAATGTGGGTTTCCAGCGTGGGAACACCACACGGGGGTGCCCACACCGCCGACTCCAAATACGACACCAGCAAATTTCAGGCGGCGCGGGGTGGGGGGGGGGGGGCACAGAGGCTCCTCGAGACCCTGAAACGGGGCGA
>CM035284.1:63953866-64051231 GCA_020226075.1 Hydropotes inermis
CCGCGCCGGGGGGCGGGGCATCCCCGCCCCGCCCCGCCCCGCCTCGCTCCCGAGCGCGGCCAGGTACGAGCGCGTCCGCGCTCCCGCGGGCGGGGAGGGCGCGCCCGCTGCGGAAGCCCCGCCCCGCCCCGCGGGCGGCCTGTGGGTCCCTGGCGGTGCGCCGCCGCGGTCTCGGCTCCCGGGAGACCTTCGGCTTGGGGGAAACCGAGGCCCAGAGGAGGAAGGACCTGGCCGGGCACCGCAGCGCGTCTCGGCGGGGCCACGGCTCGACCTCGGGCTCCGGGAGGCCCGGCGCGCGCGTGCCCCTCTGACCGCGTGCCGACCCCGGCCTCAGGCGCCCCGCGGGGATGTGGGGCTCGGGTTGGAAGGGGGTGGGTGCGCCCAAGACCGCGCGTGTTACCTGGCTCCGCACTGCTCAGCACGGACCCACGAGCCGGCGTGGCGCTCGGGCCCTGGGCACCTGCTCCCCGCCACCGCCACCTACCCGCGGCTTCTGCCACCCTCCCGGGGCCCTTTCCGCACGGCCAGCCGACCTTCCCGGGCACGTGGCGGCTCTTCAGCCTTGGCACTTCCCGCAGGCGGCACCCCTGGCCTAGGACGCCTGCAGCACCTGTGCCAGGGTTCTTCCGAGGCGCAGACGTCCCGGGCGGCACGCAGTCTTCTTCTCCAGGGTCCTGTTCTGTCCTTACAGCCCTGTCTCACCAGCACCCCGGTCTGAGCGCCTTAATTACAGAGGCCAGGGGAGGGCCACCCACGTGTCCAGGGCTGGGCTGGGGCTGAGAGGACCCTCAGTGCCCAGTGAGCATGCGTCCTTTCTGTGCCCTCCACACTGTGCTATTCACTGGAACCCTGACGAGATGCGATGGTGACCGGTGCACTCCACAGGCAGCCCTGAAACTCCCTGGAGCATCTGGAGCGAAGGGGTCTGTTTATGGCCCCAAACGCACCTTGGGAATGGACCATAGAGATGACAGCAGGTGATGTCAGAGGGACGTCTCTAGGGACAGAGATGATCAGAGTCTATCCCACCCTGTCTGCTCCTTTGAGGGGCCTGAGCCGCTGGGTGGGGCTGAGGGACAAAGAGGGAGGAGGCTGGGGAGCCACCACCATCCTCTTGGCTGCTTCTTCAGAGGCCAGGGCGGTTGGTTTGTGGCTGAGTGTAGACTTTCCAGTCAAACAGACACTGCCTCCACCACGCCCTCAA
Source organism: Hydropotes inermis (assembly GCA_020226075.1). Taxonomy (NCBI): domain Eukaryota; kingdom Metazoa; phylum Chordata; class Mammalia; order Artiodactyla; family Cervidae; genus Hydropotes; species Hydropotes inermis. Next base: position 63,955,071 of record CM035284.1, read on the forward strand.
GTATGATCTTAGACAAGCTGCACCTTCTCTATTTATCTCAATTTGACCATCTCTATAATGGGAGATTACAGAAATAATAACACCTGCCTCATGGGATTTAAGAAAATTCGGATGTGCATGAAAGTCTCCCAGCACAGTTTGTGGCCCATGGGAGCAGCTCCATAAACAGTAGTTTTCTGTAATTTTGCTATCCTTAGCAAGCAGGGCTTAGTATACAGAGGTAACCCAGGTAATCCCCTGGGAGAGGGATTACTCAGAGACTTTTAAATTTATACACGCTGGGCATCAATGGCTAGTGATACATCTCTTCTGGGAGAGAAGAGAGAGCTCTAGGTAATAACAGGAATCCCAGGTTGAAGGTCAGAGACCTGGTTCTAACTCCAGCCCTGCTTCTGACTCCCCATGTGGCCCTATGCAGCTTGCATCTCCTCTCTGGGTCTCAGTTTTCCCATGTCTAACTGGGGCAAGTCTAGAGTCAGTGATTGCTGAGGGCCTTTGAGCTCTGACATGCTCCAGTCCTGAGTCGTGACAGGGTGGGTACAGGCAAAGAACAGGCTTTGTCAGGACACAGCAGAGAAGTGCCACCTGGGATGAGGTGGTCAAAATTTTAAAAATGAGCTCACTCTCCCGAGAAGGGGAAGCTAGGCCACTGGGTCCCCACTCTTGCCTGCAGGACCTGTGGGCACAGACAGAGGCAGCTGCCCCACCCTCACACCGAGGTACCCTCTGTCCTCCAGGCAGGCGCCCATGTGAGGCCAGGCTGCTCGGTGGCCAGGCACACAGGCTCTGGCTAGTCCTCCTTCTCTTCTCCATTCTGCTGCAACCTCCAAGCACCAGGCCCCATCACCTGCTATCTAGACCAAGGGTGTGCATAACTGGCCTCCCATCTCTGACCTCCTCCATGCCCAAACCATCCCACACATGGACATAATCAGGTCAGGGAAAAATAGCCTGTCTGTTTCCACATCACCCAGATTAAAGTTCACAAGAAGCCCTTCAGGAATCACTGTTGATGGTGGGATATGGTTCCTAGGGTGGTGGAAGAAGAAATCTGGGTTGTTCAAAGATGCACAAGGTTCAGCAAAAGAGAGCGCGCCAGGCAGGAGATCCTATCCAGCCTAAGCGCACTTGGCAAATCCTTGATAATTGCTAAACTTGGGAGATGGGTCCCTGGGATGTGCTTTTCTCTCTACTTTGTATGTCTGAACTATTTTATATTAAAAATGATTAAATAGTCTTTCAAGCAAGTTAAATAGCCCATTTGGGGAGAAAGTATAGAGTCAAATTTGCATAAAGGAGTTCTTGAAGGAGCAAGAACCCTACCTAATAAAGGATTGCAGGTAGGAGTGGGAACTGGGTGGATTAGGTCAGAAATCAGAGTGAGCATTTTCACTGTTACTTTTAAAAATAAACTTTGGAGCAGCTTTAGATGTACAGAAAACTTTCAAAGATAATTCAAAGTTCCCATATTCCTTCCTCCAAGCCCACTCTGTTTCCCCTGCTTTTAACATCTTATATTTGTGTGGTGTATGCATGCTCAGTTGCTTCAGTCAAGTTCAACTCTTTGCGATCTTGTGGACTGTAGCCCACCAGGCTCCTCTGTCCATGGGATTCTTTAGGCAAGAATACTGGAGTGCCTTGCCCTGCCCTCCTCTAGGGGATCCCTGACCCAGGGATTGAACTCCCATCTCCTTCAATTTCTGCTCTGCAGGCATATACTACACTGCTGAGCCACCGAGGAAGCCCGTTAGTGTGGTACATTCATTTAAACTAATGTACCAAAATCGATACATTTTTTATTAACTGAAGCCCACGGCATCACTGACTGAGTGGATATGAGTTTGAGCAAACTCAGGGAGATGGTGAAGGACAGGGAAGCCTGGAGTGCTGCAGTTCATGAGCTTGTAAAGTCAGACACAACTTAGCAGCTGTACACAATAACTTATTTGGGATTCCCAGGCGGTGCTAGTGGTAAAGAACCGCCTGCTGATGCAGGAGACTAAGAGACTTGGGTACGATCCCTGGGTCAGGAAGATCTCCTGGAGGTGGGCATGGCAACCCCCTCCAGTATTCTTGTTTGGGAAATCCCATGGACAGGGGAACCTGGTGGGCTACAGTCCATGGCATTGCGGAGTCAGACATGACTGAAGCGACTTAGCACACACATAGTTTTACCCAGTGTCCTTCACTCTGGGATCCCATCCAGGACATATTACATTTAGTCATCATGTCACCTTCAGTTCCTCTTGGCTGTGACAGTTTCCTGAACCTTCCTTATTTTATATGACCTTGACAATTTTGAACAATACTGGTTAGGTATTTGGGAGAATATTCATTGGAAGGACTGATGCTGAAGTTGAAACTCCAATACTTTGGCAACCTGATGCAAAGAACTGACTCATTGGAAAAGACCCTGATGCTGCCAAATATTGAAGGCAAGAGGAGAAGGGGATGACAGAGGATGAGATGGCTGGATGGCATCACTGACTTGATGGACATGAGTGAACAAGCTCCGGGAGATGGTGATGGGCAGGGAAGCCTGGAGTGATCCCAGTGTGCTGGGATCACAAAGAGTCAGACATGACTGAGTGACTGAACGGAACTGAACTGAGAATATTTCTCAATTGAGATCTATCTGATATTTTCTTCATGATTCGCTTGAGTTTATGGGATTTGGGGAGGAATATCACAGGGATAAAATGCCATGATCATCACATACTATCAACATGCAGTTTCACTGGTTGACACTGACCTGCTCATCTAGTCACTATGACTTTTTCTGTTTGATTTTTGAACCAGGTTAATATAGTAGGTAAAATTCAAAAATTTCAATCTTAAGACCTATGTTAGTCTTAACAACAGAAATTTATTTTCTCACAGTTCTTGAGGCTGGAAATCCCAGCTCAGGGTGTTGGCAAGTCTGGGTTCCTCTGAGGCTTCTCTGCTCAGCTTGCAGATGGCTGCCCCCTTGCCAGCCCTTCACATGGTCTTTTCTCTTTGGTCATGGTGTTCCTCTGTCCCTGGTTTCTCTCCCTCTTTTTATTTATTAAAAAAAAAAAAAAAAAAAAACTTTATTTATTTGGCTGCGCCAGGTCTTCGTTGCAGCCTGTGAGATCTTCAATCTTCGTTGTGGCATGAAGGATCATCAGTTACAGCATGGGACCTAGTTCCCTGATGAGGGATCAAACCTGGGTCCCCCACATTGGAAGCTCGGAGCCTTAGCTACTGGACCACCAGGGAAGTCCCTCTCCCTCTTTTTATAAGTTCATCAGTCTACTGGGGCTTCCCAGGTGGCACTGGTGGTAAAGAATCCATCTGCCAATGCAGGAGGCACAAGTGACTCCGGTTCTATCCCTGGGTCAGGAAGATCTCCTGGAGGAGGGCATGGCAGCCCACTCCAGTATTCTTGCCTGGAGAACCCCATGGACAGGTGCCCGGCAGGCTATAAGTCCATGGGGTCACAGAGAGTCAGACACGACTGAAGCCACTTAGCATGCACGCTCAGTCTACTGGATTAGTGCCCAACATAGGATCTGTTTAATCTCGATTACCTCTTTAAAGGCCATATTTTCAAAGACAGTCACATTCAGAGGTGTGTTAGGGGTTAGGAGGTCAACATATGAATCTTGTGGGGGACACAAATCAGTCCCTAACAAGACGGTTCATAGCCTGGCCCCAGTCCACCTTTTCAGGTTAATCTCCTATGCCCCCAGCACCCCACACCTGGTCTTTGTTGTTGTTTGGGGTTTTTTGGCTGCTCAGCTTGTAGAACCTTAGTTTCTCCAATCAGAGATTGAATCTGGGCCCCAGGAAGCAAGAGCTCTGAGTCCTAACCACTTAGCCATCAGGGGACTCCCACATATCTGGATCTTACACGTCAGCCATCCAGAGGCCGGGCCCTCCTCTCCTCCAGGACCCTACTCCTGAAAAGGTGCTTCTGCCAATTTTAATCAAGAATTGTTACCTGTTCTTGTCACAATTCAAACCCTTCCTCTTCTTCAAGGTTTTTCCAGATTCCCCCCAGGAGGACTCAGCTCTGCCACCTCCTCCCAGACTGCTTAGACCTGGCTCACTCATCACAACCTGGAGACATATCTGTCTCCCCCAGGGGCCAGCAGGCTCATTCAGGTAATAAGTGTTCACTGGCCTTCTCCCATATGCCCAGCACTGGTCGAGGCTCTGGCAACGTAATTTTGAGTAAGACAGACATGGTCCCTGTCCTCAGGGAGCTTATATTCTGGTCTGGGAGAAAATGATAAACAAGAACACAAGTAAAGTCACTCTTCAAATGCTGGTAAGCATACAAAGAAAATGAAATAAACCCAGATTCATGTTACAGAGATGGCTGCTTTTGCCAGGAGAAGGTGACATTTGAGATGGGGCTTGAATACGGAGCAGGCAGCCTTCTGGGGCTCCTGGGGAGGGGTGTGTGAAGGAGGAGAGTGGGTGAGAAAAGGAAGGAGGTAGGGGGAGCTCTGGGGCAGCCAGGGGGTGCAGCGGGCAGAGCAGGAGAGTAGGGAGGTGAGGTCAGGTTGGGGTTTGCGGGCCATGAGTCTGGCTCTTATTCTGGGTGGAGAGAGAGACCAGGTTGGTGTTTTTCAATGCCCACTGGCCACCATGGGGAGACTGGCTGACATATGGCAGGAGGAGGGGAGGAGGCCCCTTAAGGGGACTAAGGTGGGGGTGCTGGGTGCAGGGAAGGTGTCCCCTTTGGAATGTACTTTGAAGGGTGGGACTTGGGAAGGAGAGAAAGGGACCTGGGACAGCCCAGTGCTTGGGCACGGGGTCAGAGCAGGCCGTCTGGTGCCCACAGAGCCCCCTGCAAGTAGGAGCCCGTAGGTCCCGTGCTGACATCCTGCTTTGTCATGCCCACCGAAGGGCCACACACAAGTCAGGACTCTTCTTCCTCTGAGTCCAGACCCCACTGGGCCCTTCATTGACCCAGCACTGCAGGCAGCCAGGCACGGCCCACCCGCCAACTGCTGCCCACCACGCCCCTTTTCTCCCCCTGCCCTACTCCCAGCTGGAAACACCCTCACCTCTCCACTCCATTCAGACCCTTCTCTGCTAAAGGGGTTTTTCTAATGTGGAAATTATACCTGCCCACTGCCTCTCAGGGACCCCTCAGTGGCTTCCTCAGGGGGTAGAGGCAGAAACATCACTTTGCTGATAAAGGTGTGCTGAGTCGCCTCAGTTGTGTCTGACTCGCTGCGACCCCATGGACTCTAGCCCACCAGGCTCCTCTGTCCATGGGATTCTCCAGGCAAGAATACTGGAGTGGGTGGCCATTTCCTCCTCCAGGTGATCTTCCCGACCCAGGGATTGAACACCTCCCCCCTCCTCCCCGTATTGGCTGGCAGATTCTTTACCATTAGCGCCACCTGCGAAGCCCGACGTGGCAGGGGATAAATTAAAGCCCTGGAGATTTAGGCCTCCTGTGCCCAGGCTTATTACCCACTGCGGGGACAGGCCCTCCCACCTCCACCCGCCCCAGGCCAGCTCCTAGCCCTCCCACTCCGCCCCCAGGCAGCCCTCCACCCGCACAATCCCTGCGTCTCCCCTCCCCCTCGGGTGTGTGGGAGGAATGGGGGACGGGAAGGAGGCTAGCGTGTTCCGCCCCCGCGGTTCCCGGGGAAACCGGTTTCCACAAACCTTGGCTGCGAACCAGGCGTGGTTCCGTTCGCTCCTCTGGGGCATCAGAATAGTAATATTTTCGGTGATGAAGGTTAGAAAAGAACTTGGGAGGAAGGCAGCCAGCGGTCTGTTCCTCCGTTTCGCTCTGCTGGACGCGGCCCTGCGGGGGTGTGTCCGCCACGGGGGCCCCCGCCGCCCAGCGCCGAGTGGCGCTCTCCGCGCGCCCCCGCGCCGCCTCCGTCTCGGGAGCGCACGGCCGACCCCGCAGCAGCAGGCTGCCGAACCTCGGCGCGGGGCAGCTGGGGGGCTGTGCCCATGCCCACACAGGCCAGCCCCTGTTGCTGCCTCTGGGCCGAGGCGCTGGGTCACCGCCCCGGCGCGGGCGGGGGCGGGGGGCGTCGTTGGCGGAGGGGCGCCCCTGCCCAGGACGCGGTCAGCGCTTTACACACCGAAGCCTCGGCTCATCCCTGCGGGCACTTCGTGAGGCCGGTGTCGTCCGAAGCCCAGAGAGGGGTCGTCACTCGTGCAGGGCCAGGGCGCGGGGACCTACAGTGCCCGGGGCTCGAACCTGGCAGAGCAGACGCCCGCCCCGCGGTAGCCGGGCCAGGCGCGCTCTCGGAGACTCGGGGGCTCGCGGCGCCAACGCCTCCGCCTCGAGTGGGCGGGGCCTCCAGGTGGGCGGGGCCTCCACATGGGCGGGGCTTCACCCCAGGTTGGGGGCGTCCACGCAGTACTTTGCCTTGACGGACAATCGCACACACATCACCCTACACCACACACCTGTCTCTGTCTCTGTCTCTGTCTCTTACACACACACCCCTCATCCTGGTGTGAGACCTAAATCCCTATCTCCTCTCTTCCTGGGGTCTGCCTAGGGCCCCCATGGGAAGAAGAGAAGGCAGCGCTGGGCCTGGACACTCATTCTATCGTTTATGGATGCATTCATTTCCGACCTTGACTGTGTCCTCCGTGCTGGCCTCAAGGCCCCCAGGCTGCGGCTCACTGCCTGCAGGAAGCTTGTTGGAGGTCGTGACCAGGGCAGGTTGGGCAATTCCGTCTCCACGTTTCTGTTCTTCCTCAAGCGTCCTGCCCTTGGCCGTCGCTCCTCCACTCCCGCAACATCCTGGCCTCGGCTCCCGCCCGGCCGCTGTGCCCAGCCCCTGGTCAGCCAGCCCTCCCCGCCCCCGCCCCTGCTCTCCCACAGTTCAGGTGCTTCCAGTTCCCCCATTATTCAGGACGCTGTCACATCAGTCAGGGCCCGTCGGAAAACAGATGGCTTCCGCGAATCAGGGAAATTCCAGGAGGATTATTTACAAAGGGGACTACTTAGCAAATGGGCAGGGCCACGGGGGGGTTAAGGGAACCAGCGGAAGAGTCCAGCCCTCCAGGACCAGCGCAGGGGGGACAGTCACCAACCCCAGGGCTGGAGGGAAACACCAGGGGAGGTCCCCAGAAAATGAAAAAGAAGACTCACCAAGGGGGCACCTGACCCTGACCTTGAGAGCAATGACTTTCAATCAAGTGCCAGCCTGTCCAAGGCCTCCTGACCTCCCAGGAGGGCACTTCACTGAGCCAGCTGACTGGGTTCTCAGTGCCAGGAGGCTGTGGTTACAGGTCATGGAGACAAGATTCAAACAGTTGTGATGCTAAATCCTGCACTCTATACACACCTTGCCTTATTTTATGAGCTGAGAATCCATTTCACAATTACTGACTGGATATTTTGTAGCAAGAAGTTAACCAGATAAGCTTTCAGACAGGACCTGTGCTTGGACAGTGGAGCTCCACCACCTGCTATTTAGGTCTGGCTGTGTAATTTTGGGGAAGTTTTGTAAACTTTCTGTGTCTCAGTTTGTTCATCTGTAAAATGGGGATAACGGTGCCTTCCTCGAGTATTTTTGTCTGGATTACACACAGTGATGAGTGTGGCACACGGTGAATGCCAAGTGGGCATTTGCTGTCACCCTGAACTAGGTGAGGTGCTGCTGCCAGATCAGGAGGATCCCTGGCTTCAGAGCCACTGCCCCCATCCACAGTTCTGCAGCCTTGGGTGCCTAGGCGTGCCAGCCTGACCTTAAAAAGCCCTCACCGGCTGAAGATCGGAGGCTTCTCTTCTCTCTCTGTCTCTTTCCCCCAGCCCCCCGCCTCAGCCTCCTCCGCACAGACACAACACAACACAAGCTGGAACAGGGCGATCTGTCCTTTCTGCCAACCCCAGAGAAGGCAGCTGGTGGCACTCTTCTTGGTACATGGGGATAAAGTGACTGACTGCTACCACTTGTACCCAGGTGCCTGAGACGATTCTGTACAAGTTCCGGAATTTCCTCCAAGTGAATGAGGACCTCTGACATGCCTCCGAGTGACCCTGAGGGTAATCGCCAACCCTTAGCCTGCCTGGCTGAGCAACGAGGGCGGTGCTGCTGAATGAGGTGTGAAGAGCACAGTAAGGCCATGTGGGAGCCTTGCTGGAGAACATTGGTCTTGACAGATGGGCCCTGCTGGGCCAGAAGGGGATGTACACGGCAGTGGGTACACACACACCCACACACACACGTGTAGGTCCCAGCCCATCACTTGCTTGTCATCTCCCCCAGTCAGCTTCTAATGCTCCCTACTTGTAACAAATGATTACAGTCAGAAAGATCTGATTCAATCCAATTCAAAAGCCCAATTTATATTATTATCAAGAGAATCTGTGGACTTGAGTTCTCAAAAATTTGATTTATCTGTTTAATTTTGGTTCCACTGGGCCTTTTTGCAGTGCACTGGCTTCTTGTTGTGGTGACTCTCCTGGAGCACAGGCTCTAGGGTGTGGGCTCTGGAATTATGGCACACAGACTTAGTTGCCCCGTGGCATGTGTGATCTTCCCGGACCAGGGATCGAACCGTGTCCCCTGCATTCACAGTCAAATTCTTATCCACTGTGCCACCAGGGAAGTGCTCTCTGGACTTGATTTTTTGCCAGATTTTTAACTAATGCAAATAATATGCCAGTACTTCTGATGGACGATGCACAGGCCCATCTCTGACTCACATGCCCCAGAGGGGAACCTCTTTCAATTATTTTGTGTGTGTGTGAGAGAGAGACCTTCATATTTATGAAAATTATGTTGATGTTGTTATTTCTTGAGTTTTCAGTTCGACGTATTATCAACTGTCTCCCTACTATGGCAACTGAGAATTTAGCAACCTTACTTGCCTCTCCCAAAACGTCTTTTCCCTTTTCACAGCATAGCTATATCATATTTCTGGTTTAAGCAATACTCAGAATTTCATTATGTTACCTTTATAAATACTGTTCACAGCTGAGCTAAGCTGTGTACAGACTGTTTTGCTAGGACACGTGTTTTGTTAACGCATATTATCTCACTGGTGATTGGTGGGCAGGGCCATGACATCAGCACAACCTGGGTATCTCTAACACAAATTTTCCCAGTGTGTTAATGTTTTTGAGGTCAGCAGAGACAAGAATTCCAACAATTAAAAGAGGTCCTTAGTAGTATATGAAGGCCTTAAAAAGCTAAGGTAAGCTGGAAAATCCCATAGGAAGTCTTTCCTTAGTGCAAGAAACGTACTGTAGGGCTATTTCCATCCTCTCCGTGTTCAGTCTGGCTGGGGAAGCTGAGCCTGCAAAGACATGCCCTTCTATTAAAACATTTCTTAAAAAAAAATTTATTTGGCTGCCTTGGGTCTTAGTTGCCGCAGGCAGGCCCTTTCATTGCTGTGCTCAGTATCTTTACTTGTGGTACTCCAGCTTAGGTGTTCCAGGGCTTGTGGGATCTTGGTTCCCTGACCAGGGATGGAGCCTGCCTCTGCTTTCTTAACCACTGGACCACTAGGGATGCTTCAGAATGTTTTGTTTTTGACGGATAAACAGAGCTACCTCCAGACTGTAATTTTTTTTTTAAAGGTTTATTTATTTTTGGCTGTGCTGTGTCTTCATTGGTGTGTGAGGGCTTCTCTTGTTGCAAACGATGGGGCTCTAGGGCTTGTGGGCTTTAGTAGTTGCGGTGTGTGGGCTCTGTAGTTGTGACTCATGGGCTTAGTTTGCTCCTGGGCATGTTGGATCCTCCTGGACCAGGAATCAGACCCGTGTCCCCTATATTGGCAGGCAAATTCTTAACAACTAGACCACCAGGGAAGCCCTCCAAACTGTATTTTTATTGTTGATTAAACTGGTCTCTTTTAGAGGCGAACATTTTCAAGGGTCAACATCTCTGAGAAGGAAGCAGAAGCCTGAAGACTAAGCCTGCATAGGGAGGCTAGATGCTGATGCCAGAGGAGAAATGACTGTGCTAGTATCTTTATTAGTATCATTGTTGTGTGTGTTAGGGCTCTGCTTACAAAGCTGTGCAAAATATAATCTTAATCAAGGATGTGTATCCAGAATATAGACAGAATTCTTACTACTCAATAATAAGACAAACAACCCAATAAAACATGAGCAAAAGATTTTGAAGAGATACTTCAGCAGAGATAGAGATGACATATAAGCACATGAAAAGATCATCATTGGTCCTCATCATGAGACACCATCACACACCAGCTATAAAGACTAAAATGATTGAATGACAATGTCAAGTGTTGACAAGGAAGTGGGACACATGGAACTCTCATACAGGGCTGCTGGGAATGCAAAATGGTTCAACCCCTTGGGAAAAGTTGTATATTTTCTTTTCCTTCTTTTTAAAAAAATTTATTCATTTTATTGAAGGATGATTGCTTTACAGAATTTTGCTGTTTTCTGTCAAACCTCAACAAGAATCAGCCATAGGTATACACATATCCCCTCCCGTTTGAACCTCCCTCCCATCTCCCGCCCCATCCCACCCCTCTAGGTTGATACAGAGTCCCTGTTTGAGTTTTCTTTGCTCTAGAGCAATTTCCCGTTGGCTATCTATTTTACATATGGTAATGTAAGTTTCCGTGTTATTCTTTTCATGCATTTCACACTCTGTAATTTATTTTCTTAAATTGAGGTATAGTTGGACTTCCCTGTTGGTACAGTGGATAAGAATCTGCTTGCTAATGCAGGGGACATGGGTTTGATCCCTGGTCAGGGAAGATTCCACATACCATGGAGCAACAAAGCCCATGTACCACAACTTCTGAGCCCATTGTGGGCTCGAGAGTGCTAGAGTGCTAGGCAACAAGAGGAGGCAGTGCGGCGAGAAGCCTGCGCACCACAGCCAAGAGCTGCCCCTGATCACTGCAACTAGAGAAAGCCCAGATGCAGCAATGGAGACCCAGTGCAGTGAAAAATAAAATTAATTAGTTGAAACATTGAGCTATAGTTGATTTACAATATTGTCTTAGTGTCAGCTGTACAGAAAAATGATTCAGATATGTGTGTGTGTATATATATATATATATATATATATACGCACATCTACATTTGAGTTTATTTTCCACTGTAGGTTAATATAATATACTATAGTTCCTTATGCTATATAGCAAATCCTTGTTGCTTATCTATTTTATGTGTATTAGTTTGTATCTGTTAATCTCATACTTCTAGTTTATCCCTCCCCCTCTCCCTTTCCTCGTTGGTAACTGTAAGATTTTTTGTTTTTTTTTTTCCCTATGTCTGAGAGTCTTGTTTCTCTTTTTATTTTTTTTTAATTTTTTTCTTTCTTTTTTTTCACGAATTTGCATATCATCCTTGCGCAGGGGCCATGCTAATCTTCTCTGTATCGTTCCAATTTTAGTATATGTGCTGCTGAAGCGAGCACTTGTTTCTCTTTTTAATATATACACTTGTATTATTTTTTAGCGTCCGCATATAAATGTTTGTCTTCCTCTGTCTGACTTACTTCAGTTAGTGTGATAATCTCTAGGTCTATGCATGTTGCTGCAAATGTCAGTATTTCAATCTTTTTAATGGCTGAGTAATTCCACTGTCTACATACCACATCTTAGAACAATTGTCTGTTGATCGGACACTTGGGTTGCTTCCATGTCTTGGCTACTGTAAATAGTGCTGCTATGGACACTGGGGTACACGTATCTTTTTGAATTAGAGTTTTCATCTTTCCTGGATATATGCTTGGGAGTGGGATTGCTGGATCATTTGATAACTCTATTTTAAGTTTTATAAGGAACTTTCATACTGGTCTGTTCTTACTGTTCTCCATAGTGGTTGCACCAATTTACATTCCCACTAACAGTGTAGGAGAGTTTCTTTTTCCAGCGTGTATTATTTAGATTTTTGATGATAGCCATTCTGATAGGTGTGAGGTGATACCTCATTGCAGTTTTGATTCGAATTTCTCTATTAGTGATGTTGAGCATCTTTTCATGTGCTTGTTGGCCATCTGTATGTCTTCTTTGGAGAAACATTTATTTAGGTTGTCTGCCCATTTTTTAATGAGGGTGTTTGTCTTTTTGATATTGAGTTTTACAAGCTGTTTATTTTGAATATTAATCCCTTATCAGTCACATCATTTACAAATATTCTCTCCCATTCCCGAGGTTGTCTTTTTGTTTTGTTGATGGTTTTCTTTGTCATCCAAAAGCTTTTAAGTTTAATTAGGTCCCATTTGTTAATTTTTGCTTTTATTTCTTTTGCCTTGAGAAAATTATCTAACAAAATATTTCTATGATTTATATCCGAGAATGTTTTGCCTATATTCTCTTCCAGGAACTTTAAGGTGTCATGTCTTATATTTAGGTCTTTTAACCATTTTGAGTTTATTTTTGTCTATGGTGTGAGGGAGTGTTCTAATTTTGCTGAATTACATTTAGTTGCCCAGCTTCCCCAGCACCGCTTGTTGAAGAGACTGTCTTTTCTCCATAGTTTATTCTTGCCTCTTTTGTCATGGATTAATTGACCATAGATGTGTGAGTTTATTTCTGGGCTCTCAGTTTGGTATCTGTGTCTGCGTGAGTGTGTGTAAAATGATAAGCAATCCCACTTCTAGTCATTTACCCTTGAGAAATGAAGGTATAAGTTCACACAAAGACCTATGTACAAAAACCTGCCTAAATGTAGCTTTAGTCATAACCCCAAACTGGGAATAACCCAACTTCAGTCACATGGTTAACATGGTACCTCTATACAATGAGATACAACTCCAGCAATAAGATTGGGACAAGCTAAGTTAGTTGTGTGCATAGCAAAATGGATGCATCTAAAATAGCATTATGCTAAGTGAATGGCTTCAGACACAAAAGACCACATACTGGATGATTCTGTGACATTCTGAAAGTCACAGGCACTGAAATAAGGAGAGTAAGCAGATCAGAAGTTCCTGAAGGATTAAGGGGAAATGACTGCAGTGGGGTCTGAGGCAGCTTTGGGGATAACAGAAACGCTCTGTATCTTGATAGTGATGGAGGTCACGTGATTATTTACATGTTTAACGACTCATCCAATTGTACACCTGAAACGGTTTGATTGTGCACAGACTATGCCTCAATAAATGCAACTTCTTGAAACAGTTTCATTTTAAAAAGCGTTCATTTCTGGCCGTGCTGGGTCGCTGCTGCGTGCGGGCCTTCTCCAGCTGCGGCGAGCGGGCGCTTGCGCCGCGGAGCCCAGGCTTCCCTGGCAGTGGCTTGTCTTGTGCGGGGCACCGGCTGCAGGGCTTGCGGCTCTAGCGTGGCTCTAACACGCGGGCTCTAACGTGCGGGCTCAGCAGCTGCGGCACACGGGCTTCGGGCTGTGCAGTCTGTGGGACCTCCCCGGACCGGGGATCAAACCTGTGTCCCCCGCATTGGCAGGCGGATTCTTATCCACTGTACCACCCAGGAGGGCCTTAAAATAGGTTTTGTTTCCGTTTTGTTTTAATCTTTTGGCCATGCCACGTGGCATGCGGGATCTTAGTTCCCCGACCAGGATTGAACCTGTGTTCCCTCTGCAGTGGAAGCTTGGAGTCTTAACCGCTGGCTCACGGGGAAGTCCCTTCTGGGAGGTTTTCTTAAAAATGTCTTTGATAATTTTCTTTCTTTTGTTTTCCCTTTCTCTCTCTCTGTGTGTTAGGAATTCCTGACATTTTGGATGTGGGACTCCCTGGTTTGGTCTTTTAATTTTCTCATTAAATTTTCTCTTCTCGTTTCTACCTCTGTCTTTTGGGAAATTTCTTCAGTGAGAGGAAATGATGATCCCGAGATGATCTTAATCAGTTTCACGGCTTTAAATGCTGTTTACACGCTCATGACTCTCAAATTTGCGTCTCCAGCCAGGAGCTCTCCCCTAAACTCCATATTCTTTTATACAACCAACTTCTCAGCATCTCTCGTTGCATTTCTAATAATCTTGGCTTAATATATCCAAAGCTGAACATCTAGTTTCTAACTGCCTGTGCTAGGCCGAATAATGGCCTCCAAAAGATAAACACATCCTAATCCCAGAAACCCGTGGATATTACCTTATATGGCAAAAGGGACTTCCAATTTGTGATTCAGTTAAGGCTCTGGAGACAGGGAGAAGAGGTGAGTCCTAAATGCCATCATGAAAGGGAGGGGAGAAGGTCAGAGGAGGAACTAGGAGAGCGACAGCAGAAGCAAGTGGTTGGAGTGAAGTGAGGGAGGGGTCACAAGGCAAAGAATGCAGGCGGCCTCCAGAGCTAGGGAAGAGAAGGGCACAGCTTTTCGGAAGGAGCCAGCCTTGCTGACACCGTGTCAAACTTCTGGCCTCCAGAACTATAAGAGAGGGAAAAAAAGTGTCATTTTTAACCACCGAGTTTGCAGTCATTTGTTATAGCAGCGGTCAGAAACAGGTACATTTCGCACCTCCCTTGCATCAGAGCCTTCCTTAGGTTGGCTGAGGGCACCCCCATCTTTCCAATAGCTCAGGACAAAACCATCAAGTGGTCCTCGGGTCCTCTCTGACGCATACCCTATATCTAGTCTACCAGAACACTCAGCTCTACCTTGAAAGCATCTTCAGAATCTGGCCAGGTCTCGCCTCCACCGCAAGCACCCCGGCCAGGGAGGCCTCACCCCTTCCTTGGATCACTACACCGGCCTCCAAAATGATCCCCTGTTTCTGCCTTTGCTGCCCTCTGAACTACCCACCCTCCTCCCTTGAGCCCATTCTCAGCCTACCACCCAACATGATCCTTTTAAAATGAACCAGATCATTTCACTTCTTTAAACTCTCACTGGCTCTCCACCTCACCCAGCCAAAGTCCCTCCGGAGCTGACAGGGTGGACACAAATGCCACCTTCCAACTGCTTTGTCACCTCATGCCCAGCAGCTCTCCCCTTGTCTAGTCCAGCCACATGGCCAACTTGCTCAGTTATGCCAACCACACTCTGTCTCAGGGCCTTTGCACTTGCTCTTTCCTGTTCTCGGAAGTCCTCCCAGATTCCACAGGACCACATGACCAGAGCTGGCTGTGTCATTTGTGGGGTCCAGTAGGACTCCTCATTCAAAGAGCAAAAAACAAACAAACAAACAAACAAATATTATTAAATGGTCCAAGGTATATAATATTTTCCTTTCTTCCAAGAGACAGTCTCTCTCTTGATCTGTCCTGATCTTTTTAATTTTTTAGTTAATGTTGTGGTCCCTGTAAGGGATGCTTGCCAAACTTGCGACCCTTATGAGAACCCATGGGACCTCAGGTGTACACACACATCACTGGCTGCTGAGTCACCTATACTGGAAAAACAGTCTCCCCTTCCCATGGGCGACCCCCCAGGGGTTACCACCTCTGTTCAGGAACTATTCGGTACCTTGGCCCTGCCAAACCTCCTACAGAACATGCCACGTAGCTGCCAGCCCGGGGCAGGGACCGCCACCTCCATGCCCTACCCTGAGATGCCCCGGGACACGAGTGACCCTCCTTGACTCCCCCTGCACTCCGGTTCCCACTGGTGGCAGGAGGTGTCAGCCGTGGCTGGGCTTGTGAGTGTGTGTGTAGCTCTGATGGGGTCCCGGGCGCCAGCCAGCAGAGGAGAGGGCAGCTGAGAGGCAGGGAAACGGTGGGCAGGAAGACTAAGCTCCAACTCCCAGGGCATTGGACTCCACTTGTAACACACATTCAAGGGTAGAATGATCAAGACTCTCAGGACAGAGGGCAGAGGGTACGGCCAGGGGCGGGGCCCCATGCTGGTCCACGAAGCGGGCCCTGGACATGCTTTCCTCACCCAGCGTCATCAGGGAGGCCCCCCGACCCCTCCCACATGCCTGGCATGCCATTTCCCTGCACTCCAGCTGGCACCGTACCCACCTCCGGAAGAGACGCCTGGTGGGGGCGGGGTGGGGGCCTCTCCCCCGCGCCCGGAACACCGCCCAGCATGTGAGAGGTGCTCGGTGGCTGAGCACGCAGCAGGGCGAGCGAGGGGGTGAGTGGCCGCCGGGCTCTCCCCACGGGCACGCTCTGCAGCCGCCTGGGCCTGCAGGCTCACCCGCCGCTCGCTGCGCTCAGGGCCGGGCCGAGCTCTTGGCTCGGGGTCCTGGCCTGCTGCTGTCTTGGCGGGCTCACGGCCAGCCCCTCGGCGCTCCGGGCTTCTGCAGGGTGGCACCCAGGACCTGCTGCCCACTCGGCCGGTCTGACCAGCCCTGGCCTTTCTTAGTGCCGCCCCTCCTCTGAAATTCAGATTTTTCAGCCCTCAGGGCCAGGCTCCTTTGTAGGCACTTGCCAACTTGGTAAAACTATGACTCTCAGACAAAGATACCATCGGCCCTCCCGCTGGTGGGTGAGC
Organism: Hydropotes inermis; assembly: GCA_020226075.1. Classification (NCBI taxonomy): domain Eukaryota; kingdom Metazoa; phylum Chordata; class Mammalia; order Artiodactyla; family Cervidae; genus Hydropotes; species Hydropotes inermis. The sequence continues at coordinate 63,971,358 of CM035284.1, forward strand.
TGAGGGGGAGAGGTTGAGCAACGTGCCCGAGGCCGCACAGCTGCGAGCGTCTGGGCGGGGACTTGAGCCTGAGCCGCCAGCCCGCAGAGTCCTGGCTCAAACTGCTCCCTTGCCCTCGGTCCGGGCGCCTGTCCAGATTAGACAAGTTGGGTGGGGAGCGCCCGCCCTGGCAGAGCCTTCTGCCGGGAGCCTGTATTGTCACTGGGATTAGACTCTGGGGCGACTGAGCTACGGGTAGAGCGCTTGGAGCCTGTCACCAGAACCTGTTGCTCTTCCCCGGGTAAGCCCTGGGCAGGGTGATGCCCACTGCCCTCATCTTCAGAGGAAGCAGCCTGGGGTGCTCCCAAGCTGGGGCGGAGCTGCAAAGGGGTCCATGCCTGCCCCCCCCCAAGCGGCACAGGCCCCAGGTTAGACGCTGTGCAGATGACCTCATCCCCCGAGGGTGACAGGCCAGACCTGGCGGAGAGCAGCGCTGGCCATTCAGCCCAAAGGACCAGGTTAGTGCAGAGAAGGGGCCGGGACCCACCACCCGGAGAAGACGAGGAACCAGGGCCCGTTCCAGAGGCACGGGGAGCAGGGGCGCGCTCCACGCTGTGGGGCCTCTGCGGGGGCCAGTGCTCCGGGAGCTGCCCGTGGGAGGCCTCCCAGCACCTCGGACTCTGAGCTCGCTGCTTGAGTCCGCCTCCTGTTAGCTCCCCGAGGGCGCTTTTACACACAGCGTTTTTATCCTCACCTCTTCCCGCCCCTGGGAAGCCAGTGCTACGACCACATACCCAGTTGATGGATGAGCAGACGGAGGCCAGAGAGGACAGGTAACCTGCCACCTGGCGTCACACCCGCGGAAGGGGGCCTGGAGCCCACTGCCCACACCTGCGGGCAGCAGTGCCTGTGTTTCCAGCAGCAAAGGCCTCTGCCTGGGGCCCAGCTGGACACAGGTGCCAGGCAGCGCTGGCTGGGGTGGGGCTGGAGGGTGGAGTTGGACCTGGGCCTGCGGGCAGAAAAGGATCCATCTGCTGACACGCCGGACCCAGATTCTCATCACAGAGGGACTTTCATCTCCTCCACCAGCCAGCTGGGGCCCCTGGTCCCCTCGCCACCTCCACAGCCTCCTGGCCAGAGGCCACTGATCAGGCTGGGTCCCAGCTGGGCCCAGTGTGCTGCCCTGGGGGCTGGCCTGGCAGGCAAACGGCATCGGTGTGTGGTCTGGAAGGGACTGATGCTGCCAGGCCTCCCCGGTGCTCCTCAGAGCTGAGCACAGAGGTCATCTGCCGCTGACCTCGGGTGGGGGGTGGGCAGGGAAACTGCCGGGGGGGGGGGGGGCCTGGCTCCTGATCCCCAGGGCCCCCACTCTTGCGCCTCTGGGATGCGGCCCGGCCCCCTTCAGCCTGCCGTTGGTCTCTCCCTCCCCGCCTCCCTGCCCCACCCAGTGCCTCTGCTCCCGCTGTCTCTGGACCCCAGAGTCCCCCTGCTCCCATCTTCCCTGCTCAGAATCCTACTCGGTAAAGCTGCCCCCGGCCCAACCCCTTGTCAGCTTGTCTACTGAGGCATCCGCCTAAACCATCGGCAGGCTTAATGTCATGACATCCTCAGAGCGATCAGACACAGACATCCTCAGAGCGATCAGACACAGCCTGCTGGGTGGGACGGGCGTGCGCATCAGCCGTGGGCCCACTTCCTCTTCCGAAACTCAGGGCAGGCCAGAGGGAAGGGAGTGGGCCGGGCCCAGGTCCCGGGCTGCACTCCAAGGGCTCTCCCGGCCGGCTGCCCAGGCCTGCCAGGAGGGGTTCTCAGCCCCCTGTCCACTCAGGCCCGCGGGCCTGCACTCCTACCCCGTGGAGGCTCAGGGCCGCCCTAGCCGGCCACTCACCCACACGCACCCCGTGAACCCGCTGCCGCCTCGTTTCTGAGTTAGAGGTAACCCAGACTCCCTTAAGGCCCAGGTGTGCACTGCTGGAAGGTAGACCAAGTTGCAGTGAGTCAGGCCTCTGTAACTCAGTAGGCTTTGCATCTATTGGTGGCGGCTGGTAGCTGCTACTAAGGCAGCATATCTGTTCATCAGCCAGGCCTGTGGGCAAGAGCTGGGTGCTGGGTGGGGAGGGAAGGGCGGGCCTTGCCTCATGGCAGCCTTCGGGAGCACTTGATGTCCCACTCTGGACTCCTCACCCTCCTTCTTCTCCATTGTCAGTCATTCTCCAGGGGATCTTCCCGACCCAGGGATCGAACCTGTGTCTCCTGCAATTGCAGGCAGATTCTTTAAGGTCTGAGTCACTAGGGAAGCCGTCGGATTCTCAGACACTGGCGAGGGGAGTACCGGGGGAGGGAAGGGGTGGGGCGAGGAGGGGAGAAACTCCAGGGTGGGCGTGGCTTCGGCCGGCGGGGCGGGGCCTACTGCCGGAAACCGGAAGTCCCCTCCTGCAGGCCACGCTGCTTTCTGTGGGGGCTCCACCTGACCTGCCTCTTAACAAACCTGTAGCAGGTCAGGAAGCAACAGTTAGAACTGGACATGGAACAACAGACTGGTTCCAAACAGGAAAAGGAGGATGTCAAGGCTGTATATTGTCACCCTGCTTATTTAACTTATGTGCAGAGCACATCATGAGAAACGCTGGGCTGGAAGAAGCACAAGCTGGAACCAAGACTGCCGGGAGAAATACCAATAATCTCAGATACACAGATGACACCACCCTTACGGCAGAAAGTGAAGAGGAACTAAAGAGCCTCTTGATGAAAGTGAAAGAGGAGAGTGAAAACGCTGGCTTAAAGCTCAACATTCAGAAAACCAAGATCATGGCATCCGGTCCCATCACCTCATGGGAAATAGATGGGGAGACAGTGGAAACAGTGTCAGACTTTATTTTTCTGGGCTCCAAAATCACTGCAGATGGTGACTGCAGCCATGAAATTAAAAGACGCTTAGTCCTTGGGAGGAAAGTTATGACCAACCTAGATAGCATATTAAAAAGCAGAGACATTACTTTGACAACAAAGGTCCGTCTGGTCAAGGCTATGGTTTTTCCAGTGGTCATGCATGGATGTGAGAGTTGGACTGTCAAGAAAGCTGAAAGCCGAGGAATTGATGCTTTTGAACTATGGTGTTGGAGAAGACTCTTGAGAATCCCTTGGACTGCAAGGAGATCCAACCAGTCCATCCTGAAGGAGATAAGTCCTGGGTGTTCATTGCTGAAGCTTAAACTCCAACACTTTGGCCACCACATGTGAAGAGTTGACTCATTGGAAAAGACCCTGATGCTGGGAAGGATTGGGGGCAGGAGGAGAAGGGGACAGAGGATGAGATGGTTGGATGGCATCACCGACTCGATGGGCATGAGTTTGAGTAAACCCTGGGACTTTGTGATGGATAGGGAGGCCTGGCGTGCTGTGATTCATGGGGTCACAAAGAGTCGGACACGACTGAGCGACTGAGCTGAACTGAACTGTCTGGCCAGGCGGGGTTCTGCTGCGCTGCTCTTCCCTGCAACCCCCTCCCCGGTGCCACCCCCTCTCCGATCCTGTGTCCTAGACGTGGTAACAGTGACAACGTGGATGATAAGGAGAGCTTTGTCCCCCGCCTTTCCCTGGCCCCCGCCCTTGGAGGGTCCTCAGCAGACATCCTGCGTGGCCACAGGACCGGGTCTCCAGGAGAAAGGGGCTCATCACACGCATTCCCAGCCCTGCAACTGGGACGTCCCCGGCCTCACTGCTGTGCTGTCCTGGAGCTGGGCACGGGAAGGGGGGGGTCCCTGAAAACAGAGTGCCCCCTGAAGGAGCCATTGCAGCTGGTAGCACCTTTGCTCCCATCCTGAGCTGACCCCCGGATTGATCAGGTTTAGTCTTCCCGCAGAGCAACCCCCTTTCTCCAGCTCTCTGCTGCCTTGACTCCAAGGCTGTTTATTTAAGCATCTCCCTCTCTGGGTCCCTCAAGCAGAAATTCTCCACTGATGCTCCCAGGGCTGACCTCTGCCCTGGCTCTCCTCAGACCAGGTGGTTACTGCTGGCTTACAGCTGTGTCTGGTCCTCTCACTGGACTTTCTCTGAGGATAGAGCCCAAGGGGCTGGCTCTGAGGAGACTTCAGCAAGTCATCGGCATGGAAGGATGGAGGAATGGATGGATATGTAAGTGGGTGGGTGGGTGGATGGCTGGGCGAGTGGGAGGGTGGGTGGGTGGATGGCTGGGTGACTGGGTGGATGGATGGAAAGGTGGATACATGGTTGGATATGTGAGTGGGTGGATGGGTAGGTGGATGGATACATGGACAAACAGGTGGGCGAGTGGGTTCGCAGGTGGGCGGATCGATGGTGGATGGATGGGTGGCTGGCTGGAGAGTGGGCAGATATCATGTTCCTTACAAGAGGCCAGCAGACCACCCCTGCCTCCCTGCACACCCTGAGAGCCCCAGAGTGTCTGGCCAGGAAGGAATCAGAGGCTGTTCATTAAACAGCTGAGGAGGTGGGTGAGGTTCAGCCTGCAGCAGACAAACCTCAAGAGAGCAGGAGAGCTGCCTTTGAGGGTTTGCAGGGCTCTCCGCTGGGAAAAGGCAAGCGCACCCCTCCTGAGCCTGTGACTCTAGCGATGGTCCCAGGACTAGTGGGGAAGTGGGAGGGAGGCAGATGGTGTCTTGAGGAAAAGCCAAATGCTAGAACCCGCCTCCTCTCCTGCTGTGTTCCTGACAAATGGTACACGGAACCTGGTTTTCCTGCTAAGTTACATTTTCAGTTCCAAAATTTGTCTGTGACATCAAACATGTTCTAATTAACAAAGTATCTTTCTGTTGCAAGCAATACACTCAGTCCCAGAAGAATGACACAGAGGTGCATATCGTGCAAAACCCCTTGGTACCCACCTCCCTCCCCACCCCGGCCGCCCTCCCTGGGGCCGCTCCTCTCTCCCTGGGCCTCCTGTGGCCCCTGCAGCTCTACACACTCTGTCTCTGACTTTTCAAATTTCAGATACTATGGTCTCCTCAATAGAAAAGTGGAAATTCAAGTATGTTACAGTTGACCCTTGAACGATGAAACAGGGGCACTGAGCCCCTTGCAGTGAAAACTCTGAATATAACTTTACAGGTGGCCCTCCCATCTGAGGTTCCACACTGGAGGATTCAACCAACCTCAGACTGGGCAGTGCTACGGTAAGCGTCTGCCTACAATGCAGGAGACCCGGGTTCGATCCCTGCGTGGGGAAGATCCTCTGGAGAAGGAAATGGCAACCCACTCTAGTACTCTTGCCTGGAAAATCCCATGGGAGAAGCCTGGTAGGCTACAGTCCATGGGGTCGCAAAGAGTCGGACACGACTGAGCGACTTTACCTCACTTACTTCTACTTCGTGGTAGGTATTGGGCTTCCCAGGTGGCGCTGTTGGTAAAAGAACCCGTCTACCGTTGCAGGAGATTCAAGAGATGTGGGTTCGATCCCTGGGTTGGGAAGATCCCCTTGGAGGAGGGCATGGCCACCCATTCCAGTATTCTTGCCTGGAGAGTCCCATGGACAGAGGAGCCTGGCGGGCCACAGTCCATAAAAATCAGACAGGACTGAAGTGAGTTAGCACACCACACACATGGTAGGCATTGAGTGAAGAAAAAACCAGCCACCTGAGTATTAGTGAACTCACACTGTTCACATCCATGTTGTTCAAGAGGCTACCTTACAAGACTCCCACACAGTTACTTTTTTTCTTCTACTGCTTTTCGGGTGACTTTATTTTTTTTCCTTTTGAACTTTTTATTTTGTTTTGGGGTGTAGCTGATCAACAATGTTGTGATCGTTTCAGGTGAATGGGGAAGGGACTCCGCCACACACACAGGTATTTATTCTCCCCTCGAAGTCTCTCACGTCTGGGCTGCCGCATTACATTTAGCAGAGCTCCATGTGCTGGACAATAGGTCCTTGTTGGTTATCCACTCTTCCTTGGCGGCTCAGTTAGTAAAGAGGCTGCTTGCAGTGCGGGAGACCTGGGTTCAATCCCTGGGTCAGGAAGATCCCCTGGAGAAGGAAATGGCAATCCCCTCCAGTATTCTTGCCTGGAGAATCCCGCAGACAGAGGAGCCTGGCGGTTATCCATTTCAAACATCGCAGTGCATACATGTCCATCCCAACCTCCGTAACTATCCCTTCCTAGGTGACTTGAAGTAACATTCTGCCATGTGCATGCATGCTAAGTCGTTTCAGCCGTGTCTGACTCTTTGTGACCCCAAGGACTGTAGCCCTCCAGGCTCCTCTGTCCATGGGGATTCTCCAGGTAAGAACACTGAAGTGGGTTGCCATTTCCTCCTCCAGGGGAATCTTCCCCACCCAGAGATCTAACCTGTATCTCTTATGTCTCCTGCATCAGCAGACAGGTTCTTTTCCATTAGTGCCGCATGGGAAGCCTTCTTTCTACCATATAGCCTAGCAGTTCCACTGCTCTATATATACCTAAAAGAAATGAAAATGTGTCCACATAAAAACCTGTACACTAATGCTCATAGCAGGATGACTCAGAATTGTAAAAAAAGGGGGGGGGGAACAGCTCAGATATCCAGCAGCTGATGAGCGGTGAGGCAAATGCAGTTTGTTCCCAGAGGGAATACTGTTGTTGCTTTTGAGTCACTCAGTCGTGTCTGACTCTTTTATGACCCCATGCACTGTAGCCTGCCAGGCTCCTCTGTCCATGCAATTTCCCAGGCAAGAATACTGGAGTCTGTGGCCATTTCCTTCTTGAGTTGGGACTGAACCTGCATCTCCTGCATTGGCAGCCAGATTCTTTACCACTGAGCCACTTGGGAAGCCCAGAAGGGGGTTATTATTCGACTATAGAAAGGAAGGTGGTGCTGAGACAGGTTCTGGCATTGAATGCACTATGCTTGGTGAAAGAAGCCAGACACACACAAAAATGTTTATTGTATGATTCCATTTATGTGGGATGTCCAGAACAGTCAAATCCGTAGAGAAAGAAGGTATAGTAGTGGATGCCAGGGCTGGGGGGGAGGGAGGAATGGGAGAAATGGACTGCTAATGAGCACAGGGTTTCTTTGCAGGGTGACAAAATTGATGCACAGATGGTGATGTTGGTTGCACACCCCTGCGAATGTGTGAAAACTCACAGAATCGTATGTTTTAAAAGGGTGTGTTTTATGCCAGGTGAGTTATATATCAATAAAGCTGTTATATGTAACATATGTAAAAATATATATTCATTGAGTGAAGACGATGTGGTACACATATACAATGAAATACTACTCAGTCGTGTAAAAGAACGAAATAATGCCATTTGCAGCAACATGGATGTACCTGGAGAGTATCATACTAAGTGAAGTAAGCAATGCAGAGAAAGACAAACATCAGATGAGATCACTTATATGTGGAATCTAAATATGACACAAATGATCCTGTCTACGAAACAGAAACGGACTCACAGACATGGAGAACAAAGTTGTGCTTGTTGAGGGGGAGGGAGGTGTAGAAGGATTAGATGCAAGCTATTATGTGTAGGATGGATAAACAAGGTCCTCCTGTAGAGCACAGAGAACTATATTCAGTATCCTGTGATAAATGATAATGCAAAAGAATATGACACAGAATGTGTGTGCATATGTATACATGTATGTATTACATATGTAAGGTATATGTGTATTATATATACATTTGTTTATAGTCGCTTCCGAGCCCACCTGGGGGAGGCAGGGTCATTGACACCCTCTCCCCCAAACCTCCTCAGTCAGCCCCAGACACTGAACCTGAACGCTGTCCAACATCAGTCTATGGACGCACGCTGACAGATGGTGGGAGGCTGAGGGAGGGAGAGGATCTTGCAAAGAGGCAAAATCCTGCTGGGATCATAACTGTGATTTCAAAACAGTCGCTGCGTAGTGAACACTCACCCCAGGCCAGGGGGCGGTGCTCTGTGGTTCACATGCATCCTCTTGTCAAGCCTCAGGATGACCTGCGCTCAGGTACCATGTCCCCATTTTACGGAGGAGGAAACTGAGGCTTAGAGATGTCACCTGACTGCTGGACTGTGGCAGAGCTGGGATCGGAGCCCGGGCCTCTCGGAGTGCCAGTCTGAAATTCTTCACCACCTGGGAGAGCAGCCCACATTTGCTTTCTGTCTCCGAGTGTGGGTTTTCTTAAGCCAGAGCTCATGTAGGCCTATTCATTTTCTGTGGTTTAAACCCTCTGAAGGATGCAAGCCACATCCCCAAGAATGTCCCTCAGTGCAGAGGAAGGCAGTGAATGTGAGCCCCCCACCTTCCACCCCACCATCTCACCCCCATCCTATCCACCGGTACCAGGATGCTCCAACCTCCCCTGGCCTTCATCCTGCCCTCAGGGGGGTGCAGCCTGGGCCTTGACTGTGACTTGCTTCCAGACTGACAATGGGAGGCCTATTTGCCGCCCCGGGGGCTGGCTTAGACAATATTCAGCTTTCCCTGGGTGGAGAAGTGCCGCCCCTGCCCTGCGGGGCGGCCCCCCAGCCCTTCCCCCTGCTGCTCTGCACCTCGGCGCCCACTCCAGAGGCTTAATCATTAACGGGCACATTTGGCCTTTGGTTTCAGGTTGGAATTTGGGAGGTGTGCCCAGGAGCATTACCTCCGACACATTATTCTGTGTAAAATCACTCTTAGCTGCCATTAGCTGATAAAGCTGGCCTACAGAGAGATCCCTTAGCCACACTGGCCTCTTGGCATCTGGGCCTTTGTGGGAGGGGACTGAGAGACCCGCCTTTTGGGGGCTGGGAAATGGTTTCTATTTCTTTTATTTTTAAAAAGTAATGTTTTCTTGGTTTATATGCTTTCAAATTTTAATTGGCTGATTTGGGGCTGCACCGAGTCTTCACTGCTGCTTGTGAAGGCCCCATTGCCAGGGCCTTTCTTGTTGTGGAGCTTTAGGGCACAGGCTCAGTAGCTGTGGCTCACTGGCTTTGTTGCTCTGCGGTACGTGGGATCTTCCTGGACCAGGGATCGAACCCATGTCCCCTCCACTGGCAGCAGATTCTTAACCCCTGGGCCAGCAGGGAAGTCCCAGAACGTGGCCTGTTCCCATGGCTGTGTGGTGGCACCCCGCCCCCCCAGAGTCCCCCTCTGGGCAGGCCTCCCAGAAGCCGGGAAAGTCGGCGTCTGCAGCTTCAACCCCTTTGCTGTCGGTTCCCCGAGTGAAAAGCCGTGGGGACTCACGGCTCCCCCATGCCCCCAGCCCAGGCGGGGGCCCAGGCAACAGCGCCTACCACTCACCCCTCCTGAGATTTGCCAACCCTGCAGGGTGCGGGAGTGAGCTCCCCGCCCGGGCCGGCCTCCAGCTCAAGGTGCCCACTCAGGGCTCCTCCAGATGCTGGTGCCAAAGTCCCCTCCCCCTCCCCTTACCCCCAACACCTGACTCCCACCCAGACCCCATTCCCCGCCCCCCAGAAGAGCCCTGGGAGCCCAGGGGCCTCCTGGTGCAGCCCCCATGTGCTTCCGCCGCTCTGGCATTTAGGGGGCTGCGACTGGAGGGCGCGGCTGGCCGAGAGCAGCCCGCTCGGGAGGAGAGTGGTGCTGTCCCTGTCTCCAGGGGGCCCTCTGCCTCCCCGCGGGGCTCCACTCTCCACTCCCTCCCAGCTAACCCCCCATCATCACCAGAAATGCTGACTGCCCGACGGTCACCATCACGAGGGGACCCCTTGCCCCCTGCCCCGAGAACCACCTCCCTGCCCAGGACACGCCCCACCCCCAGAACCACTGGACACCCCTCTCCTGCCCTCCTGCACCTCTGCAGCTGCCCCCAGAAACCCAAGACTGAACCCTCAGAACCCCCGCCTGCCCCTACCTCGCAGGTCCCCGGGTGCTGGCCGTCCCCGCCCTCCGCCGAAGTGCCCGTCTGGGGGACCGGGTGGTCTTGCTCAGGGTCTTGCTCAGGGTGGTCGGCTGGGGACAACTCTGACCCCAGAGGGGCCATGGGGACCCGGGACACTGAGAGTCGGGCCAGAGCCTGGGTGTGGACGTGGCCACTGCCTGTTTTCCCCAAGCAGCCTCTGGCCTGCCTGGGGCTCCGCTCTGTGACCCTGGCCGCTGGGCATCGTCTCCCGGCTGTCCGGTAAGGCTTCGGGGCCTCTCTGCCAGCAGCCCGCCATTCTGGTAGCCAGACACTCACAGCGGCTCCAGCCAGTGGTGGATGGGGCTCCCGTGGCACTGGAAAGGCCGCCTGGGGCTGCAGAGTGGGCATGCCCTGGGGGGGCTTGCCCACTGCCCCCAGGAGCCTCCCAGAAATCCAGGAAATGAAGGAGAGCTCAGGCAGGACCCCCAGGGCCCTGCACCCCGCCTCTGTCTTGCTGCGGGACCCGGGCCCTGTGCTTGGCTCTGCCGGGGGAGCCAGACCCTGCTGCCCAAGAGCGGGGGTGCTCACAGGGAGGCCAGTGGGCACCTCGCTGGGAGCAGAGCCCCCAAGTCCCCTCCACGCCCACCCTCTCTTCAGTACCCCTGCTGTGCCAGGCCCCCTGGACCAGCGCAGCGGCCGCCTGGCTGGCGGTCCTACTTCTTGCATTTGAGTTGTTGACTCGTCTCTGTTGCTTTAGGAACAGATTGAAAATCTTAAAGGACTTGACTCACCAAGAAGTGGTGCAGAGATAGATCAGAGGGGTCAGGCAGCTGCTGGTCTCAGCAGGGATTGCAGGAAGCTGGTTGGTTATTCAGTAGTTTCACTCACAGACGCATCCCCAAGGGATGAAGGCGCTGAACATAAACAAGTTGGACACGTTTGGAGGGAAGTCCGTGAGCATGGACCTGCCCGAGGAAGGGCATCCTCGCCCAGGAGAGGGCTGCGCCAGCCGCTTCTCTCTGGGCCAGGCGTCCAGTGAAGACAGAGGCCAGCAGCGCCACGCGCCCTTCTGCTGGTCCCGTAACCCAGGGTCAGGGGCCTGTGTCTACCCAAAGCAACAGGCTGCCACCTCTGGCACCGCACGGCCGGGGAGCCGATGTTTCCAGATGTTGGGGAGCCGCCTCCTGCTCCCGCCACTGCCCCGGCCTGGCTCCGAGGGCTCCTGTGTGTGCGCCCCACGGCAGCGCGTGGGCCCCGGGGCCGGAGGGGACACGGGGAAGCCGCAGGCCTGGGTGGGGGCCCTCAGGCCCTGCTGACACCCACGTGCGGGCCTGGGAGGACCTGTGAGGACCAGCGCTGGGTGCTCCCCACCGGGCCAGGAGGCGACAGACCACCCCAGTTCAGCTCCAAGTGGGACGGGTGGGTGGGGAGGCGGCCTGTGAGCGGGAGGCCTGGAAAGTGCACCGTTCAGCCCTTTCCTGCCTCCCTGACACCCCCTCGATGGCTGGGATGAACAGCCCCCTCCCCCGCCCCTGGCCCTGGAGCCTTTAAGAGGCCAGCGGGACGCAGGCTCTGCAGGAGCTGCTGAGACAGGATGATGCATCTGCAGAGGCAACACAGCAGGCCCACGAGTGCCTCGATCCTTCAGCCTCAGTCTCTTCATCTGTAAAATGGGGGCGAGGGTGCTCGGGAGGGTGGAGGCGACATAATCCAGGCGCCTGCCATGTGGTCAATGCTCAGGACGATGTCTGGGCGCACGTCCAGGTGCAGAGGGGTGAGGGGCTCCCTGGGTGGAGAGGGAGGACTTCTCATCTTCTCACCCCGTGTCTTCTATGGATGAACCAGACTGACCACAAGGACGGGGGACCTGGGCAGAGGACATGGGACGCCTGGCAACTGGGAGGGCCCAGGAGGTCTGTGTGTCCAGACGCTGGCTGGGGAGGTGGGGAGCTGGGGAACGAAGGAGGGCAGGGAAGGGCCAGGCCAGCTGGAGGGGCTGGCCGAGGCTGAGAGAGGCGGCCCACCAGCACTCTCCTCCTGGGTGTCCCCTGCCCTCTGCTGCCTCTGGGCCGTGCAGACCAGCTGGCTGGGGGCCTGAGCTAACGTTTCCATTGAGAATTCCCACGTTGCCCCCAAAGGCCCCGGAAGTGCGCACAGTGAGGGTTGGAAGACATTCCTGAGCATCTGTCCTGTCCCTGGAGCTCGCCTGGCCCCTCCTGGCCCCACTGCCCCTGCAGTGCCGGGAGGTCTACTCCCTGCAGTCGAGTTTCTCTACGAAAGAGGAAAACGAGGCTCAGAGAGGAAGGAGTGCAGAGTCCCAGTGTTGGTCCGAGGTCAGGCTGGCTTTGAATCCCCGTCTGTTTTCATCACTGGGGCCAGTGAGGATGGCCCATCCTGTACCGTGTCCCAAATTCCTTTGGCCCAGAGTCCCTCCTCACCCCAGCAGTCGGGCGCCCTCACTGTGACGGTCCTTCCAGCAAACTCCAGAGGCTCGGGAGTATCCCTGAGGCTCCCCCCGGCCAAGGTCGGGGCTGGCGATGCTGACCTTGACAGGGGTCACGGCCACGGTGCTCTCTGTGGGGCTGCTCCGAGGCAGGAGGTCCGAAGCGGTATGTGCGGCCTCCAGCCCCTCCTGTGGGCCTGCGGCCCGGCACTCAGGAGCTGACAGCGTCCCCAGCAAAAGTCCGAGTCCGTCTCTGAGCGCGGGAGGCAGGTCAGAGGCGGGTGCGCGGTCCTGATCCGGCAGAGGGTAATGGCAGCCCCCGGAGAGCACCGCTCCTCACCGCGGGGGCTCCCGCCGCCCGCTTCTCCAGGAAGGGCCTCGACACGGGCTGCCCAGTGGCCGAGTCTGGACCTGGTCGCCCTGCCTGCTGGCCTCGGTTGCTGGTCCTGACTCAAGCTGACCGGTCTGAATCTCCTCCCTGGAACCTGGCTGCGGATGGGCCCGTGGAGGGACCACACCCGGAGGCGGCCCGGCCTCCTCCGTGAACGAATATTAAAAAGGACCTTTTATAACTGTGTTGGGATAAAGGTGAGTATGTTCATATCATACGTGGAAACATTTTCTTCAACCTAAAGGTTTATTTATTTATTTTCCTTCTGTTTGAGAAGAAATAAAAGCATCTCCGGGGGCACTGAGCCAGCTGCGCTCCATGGAGGCCCCTGAGGTCAGCGGTGCGGGCTTGATGGTCGAGCTCCGTGTTGACCTGGGAGACGCCTCACCTCTCCGCTCTGTCTCCTCGTGGCCTGAGTTGCCCAGAACTGGCGTCTGAGCGCTGGCGGCCTAAGGGCCACGGCTGTGGGGCCCGCCTGGGCCTGGACAGGGAGCCGCCTTGCCGGGGCCCCGCAGTAGGTCCCGAGCCAGGTTCCGAGAACCCGCGTGCAGTTTGTGGTTTTTTGTACGAAAGGCAAGCAGTGTCCTGTCGAGTCTGTCCTGCCCACGCTTCCCTTCCTCCCTGGTTCTTCCTGCGTCCGCTCTGAGGTCAGGGGCATGGCCGGATGGGGCTGGAAGGGTGAGTCTGGGGGTGAGAGGGGCATGTAGGCGGGACACCCCAGACGAGTGGGCAGCGGCCGCTCCAGACCCCGTCGAGTGCCCCCTCTGGGCCCGAGGCCAGTTCCTGCAGCATCCCTGAGTCCCCCAGCCTGCGAGGCCCAGGCCAGGAGAGGTGTCCCCCAGGCCAGCCTGCAGGGCGGAGTCCCTCTGGAGACGGCTCTGTCCGGAGAGCAGCACCAGGACATGGACGCTGCCGCCCCAGGGAGCGACCGCAGGCCCCCCCTTCTCCATCAGCTTTTCCCGAGAACAGGAGAAGAAGCGGGATGTGTGGATGTAAGAATAGAAGCTCCAGCCAGTCAGGACAGGCCTGGAGGTGTCCAGCCTCACGTCTGGCTTCCTCTGTAGGCGGGGCTCAGGCACGCCCGGTGTGGGCAGGGTGCCCGCTGGGCCCCCCTCCCCTTGAGATTCATGGGCACCCCTGGGGCCTCCGTACCGGGAGGCACACGGGAGAGGCCACGAGGCTTCCGGGCAGGCACATTGCTGGGGGTGCTGCGTGGCTTCCGTGCACTGGAGCCTCCACCTGCTGGAAGGAGCTTCCTCCCAGGGCTTGCTGAAGCTGGGTGAGCCACACACACAGCATCCGGCGGGTGTGCCAGTCTGCCGCCCCCATCCAGCTAGATGTGTGTGTGTGTGGGGGGGGACCCCATGGATTGCAGCCCCCACCAGGGAATTCTCCAGGCAAGAATACTGGAGTGGGTTGCCATTTCCTCCTCCAGGAGATCTTCCCGACCCAGGGGTTGAACCCGGGTCTCTTGCATCTCCTGCATGGGCAGGTGGATGTATTCTTTACCCCTGTGCCACCTGGGAAGCCCCCACCCAGCTAGAGGGTGGAGCCTCCCCCCCCTGCCCAATCCCCCCCTTTGAGGGGTGACCCCCTCAGGAGCTGCCTCTGACCTCTAACCTTTCCCAGGTGGGTTAAATGGGAGGTCTGGGAAAAGGTGGGGACAGGCGGGTCTTATGAAGATCTTTCCAAGGCCAGCAAGTGCTGTGCCCCCGGCCCAGCCTATCCCCCCCGGCCCTCCTTGGCCCTGGGCTTGGGGCTGAAGCCCCGGGATGGACAGCTCCGGGTTCTGCATGATGCAGCAGGAAGGCAGTGCCCGAGGCTGGCTGGCTGGCTGCCCACCCTGCCTTGTTGCTCTCTGGGAAGTCAAGGCCCCTCTGCAAACTGTTTCCCCATCAGCCAAAGGGACATTCGGCCTCTGCCCGCTTGAGAGAATGGGAGATGGCGTGTGTACACTGTCGAGTGCGGTGCACTCACAGGGCCGCTGCCCCTGTGGGAAGCGGGGCTCCTCTCTGAGGCCGCAGCAGAGAAGCCCCCGAGCTCCTGCCGTCCCCCCCCCCCCCCCCCGTCCCCCTGCCCCTGGTCCCCACGGCGTCCGTCAGCTTCCGGCCTCACTCAGCTGATGCTGAAGGTGAGTCAGGCGTGATGATTACCCGAGAGCAGGTGAATCACGGAGCAGGAGGAGGAAGTGGCTGATTACCGGGACTGCCTCTCTGAGACGCCGAGAGTGGGAGTGACGCCACCAGCCCCCGGTCCCCTTTGCACCTGCTCCGTGCCCGCGGCCTTCGCGGGGCCCTGGCTGAGAGGGCCACAGGCCCGGGCCGGGTGCCCCGTCCAGGCTGTGTGGAGCCAGGGCACGCGGCATGGGAGCTGCGGCCCCACCCGCTGGAGCCCTCCTTTCAGAGGTCTGGACTGTGAACCTGTAGCACCTGCTCCAATGAGGCCAAGTCAGGGGCTTCGGAGCCACTGACAGGTGACACTCGGGGAAATGCAAACTTTAAATTGCATCGCAGTGTTTTTAAGTCGGGTTTGGCATTCAAAAATTTTACCCAAGGGAACTATACTCGATAGTTTGCAATATCCTACAAAGGAAAAGAATCTGAAGAAGAATACACCTATATGAATAACTGAATCACTTTCTGTACAGCTGAAACTAATACCACATTGTAAATTGACTCTACTTCAATTAAAAAAATAAATAAATTTACCTAAGTCCTCCTACAGTGGAAGTGGTTCAGGCCTCTGAGGCCCTTTGGGAAAGCCACTTCAAAGTTCTACGCTCCCAGGGCTGGGACAGGGCAGGGAGGGTCCCCGGGGGGTCGGGGCAGCCCCGGGCAGTGTCATGGGCCCTTAGAGGGGGCACCCCTTCCGCGGGGTGCCCCGGGCGCCTCACTCCTCTGACCCTAGTCCCAGCCCTGCAAGTTCTCCTACTTCCGCACACTTGGGTCTGGGACGGGAGTCAGAAGCCGGCTCGGTGCGCGGACCTTGGAGACGGCCCGAGGGCCGCTGAGGGCAGCGCTGGGAGCGGGGTCTGTCTGTCCTTCCCGGCAGGAGGCAGCGTCTGCGTGGTCTCAGCTGGTGACAAAGGGGCAGAGACGCTCCTGGACTGGGGACGCCGCCTGGCCGCCAGTGAAAGGGCAGGGCAGGGGAGCTGAACCGTCCTGCCCCATCCCGGGGGTCAGGCAGCCAGGGTAGGATGTCTGGACCCTGAATGGCCCGGAGCTCAGGAAACCCCTCCCCAAGCGGCCTCAGGGATGCCGCCCAGGCTGGCTGGGCTGGGGGATTATTGCTCCATTGTTTTTAAAGTGCCCTGTTGTTATTTTTGATTACCGAAGCGATACACACTCATGATAAAGACCTGTGAGCACTGAGTGGGCGGCGTTATTAGCTCGGTTCACGGTTCACGAATGGGGAGGTGACGCTGCCCCTTGCAATTCATCGGATCAGCAGCAGGATGACAAAAAGGCTTTAGTCACTGTCCTCTGGGACGCAGCTGGGGAAGGCTGCTTGCTGGCAGACAGACAGTCTGCACAGGGACCCTCCCAACCAAAAGCTGCCCAGAGCGAGGGTGTTTTCTTCACGGCCCTGGGGAGGTGAGGCAGGGCTCTCGCAGCAGATGCTGGCACGGTGCCCTGGCTGCTGGGGGCCCACGGGGCGACTGCCCACCTTGCTTCTGCAGCTGCTTCCTGCGGCTGGGGGAGACGGGGCAGAGCTGCTCTGACACTTGGGTGCTTCCTGGGGGGCTGGGGGAGGTCACTGAGAGCTGCTGGACGTGGGCTGACCCCATTCCTTCATGTGTGGGCACCTGAAGACCTATCCTGGGCTGTGTGTGTCAGGCTCTTCTGGGGAGCCCTGGAGGCAGGGGTCGTGCAGCGGAGCTCTGTGCTGAGACTTTCTGTGGCCCCGATTTTAGGGACAAACCCCTCCCCCACCCCAGACCATCCCCTCCTGAGGCTCACAGGATGCCTCCATTCATTCCCCGGCAGTCTCACCAGGGCTGCTGATGGGGACAGCACAACCCTGTCTTATAGGTATGGAGGCTGAGGCCTGGGGAACGATGCCCGCATGTCCAAAGCTCTCCTAGCTTCCCCCACACACTGGGCTCCCCAGGCCCTGACCCTGTGGACACGATGCTGCTGCCCATCTTCAGGAAGCAGGAGCTCCCAGAGCCCAGCAGTGACCAGGCAGCAGGTGCGCCTTCTTGGGAGGCCAGCTCTGGAACTTGTTTTTCCTGGTGCCCTCCTGGGGACTGCATTCCACTGAATCTGACACACATTTTTTCAGGCCTAGGTGTGAACCTTCAGGCAAGGGTGGCCACACCTGGGGAACCTCCCAGAGCCGCTGGGGTGACCTGGGATGCTGGGCTTGTATCTGGATGTTGTGCCCCCAGGATCCTGCCAAGCAGGTCTTCTGTGTTTGTCAACCATGCCCTGGGGACAGGTGGATCATGGGTGCACTTGGTTTAGAGGTGCCCGGGCATGGTTTGGGCTGAGAGGAGGGACTGGAAAAGGGTTTCAGAATGGGGTGGGGGTGCCAAGACAAGGCTGGTGGTTGGTGGCGGGGTGGGGAAGGGCCAAGTGCGGAATGCTGGTGTGCGCTGCAGTCAACGCTGGTGCCCGAGGGGGCTGCTATAACCGAGTCTTCGGTGGCTCAGTGGTAAAGGATCTGCCTGCCCATCAGGAGACATAGGTTCGATCCCTGGGTGGGGAAGATTCCCTGGAGGAGGAAATGGCAGCCCACTCCAGTATTCTTGCCTGGGAAATCCCATGGACAGAGGAACCTGGTGGGCTATAGTCCATGGGGTTGCCAGAGTCAGACACGACTTAGTAACTAAACAGCAGAGAACAACAAGAAGAATCTCAAGTTCAGAACACCTTGCAGGGGTGTCACAGATGCTTGACAAAGCTTCCCAAGCCACCTGTTTCCTGTAACTTCACTTGGCCCGGGTGTTGGGGACACAATTGAGCACACACACGCATCCCATCCATTACTAATATACTGAGTTGGCCAAAAAGTTCTTTTAGGTTTATCCAGAAAAAAAACTTTATTTTTGTTGTGTTTTACTGTTTGGCTAATCAGTCTTGGTCTGACAAATTTTCTCTCTTTTTCTCTACTTTTTGGTCATGCTGAGGGGCACTCAGGGTCCTAGTTCCCTGACCAGGGATTGAACCCATTCCTCCTGCAGTGGAAGCTCGGTGTCTTAACCACTGAACTGCCAGGGAAGTCCCACAAATTGTCTCTTTGGAAGAAAATGTTTATTCATGGGTCTTTGACATGAAAAATACTATTGCTGGGTTTTTTAGCACCTTCAAACATTTAGGAGACATGTGTGGAAGCCAGGCTGGGCATCAAGTCTGCCTGCCATGTCCCCTGGGGCCGGGAGACTCTCCAGCCCAGGCCAGGCCCACCTTGGAACCACCTCTGACCCAGAATCCAGGCCGAGGACAGCACAGAGGAGGCAACAGCACCAGCTTGTTGAGTGAATAAATGACCTGGCTCTGGGCTGGTTCCTGGAATGGAGGTGCTGAGGAGGAGCAGTGCAGGAGGGCAGGGCTGTGCTAGGCTCTCAGGGTATAATTCTCCCCACACCTTTGCAAGAAGGGTGCAATTCACATTTTTATTTGAGATCACACAGTAATTCTTGAGTAGTCTCATAAAAATCAAGGTGTTACCAATGAAATCCAAGTCCATCTTGATCAAGCCCCTGACTCCCGCTGTTTAGTTTTGGCGTCCACTTTCTTCCCAGGTGGCTCAGTGGCAAAGAATCCACTTGTCAGTGCAAGAAACGCCGCAGACTTGGGTTCGTTCCCCGGGTCAGGAAGATCCCCTGGAGGAGGAAATGGCAGCCCACTCCAGTATTCCTGCCTGGAACATCCCATGGACAGAGGAGCCTGGCAGGCTACAGTCCACGGGGTTGCAGAATTGGACACGACTGAGCGGGCACACGCATCCCATCCCTTATTGTATATTGAGTTGGCCAAAAAGTTCTTTTGGTTTTTTCCAGAAGATGTTACAGAAAAACCCAACCGAGCTTTTCTGGTCAGCTTAATACAAGCTCGCGCTTATATAAACGCGCAATCTGAGCGTTGTGCCTGTGGGCGTGCTGAGACTCAAACCGAGTCGCTCTGTGTGTGCTGCCCTGCGGCCTGCCTTTGCCTTGAGCGGACTAAGCCCTGGGGAGCCTGGCCGTGTGCGGAGATCTTTACCACCTGCGTCCGCTGCAGAGGGCCCCGGGCTGCCGCGACGGCCCCCGCACGGGTAGGGAGGGTCAGGCTTCCTCCTCTGGGGGTCGCGTCCCGCTGTGTGAGGTCAGGGGCTGGGAGAGGGGCAGGCGTGGCTGCTGAGTGTGGAGCACGAGGAAAGCTGCGGCAGCTGAGGGGGGCTGCGCGGCCAGGCCCCGGGAGGAAGTCCGCGTGGGGCGCCGGAACCGGCCTCCGCCCGTCGCCCCGCCCCGGCCGCTCTCCCTGTGACCCTGCTGGGCAGCCGCCCCTCCGCGGCCTGGCGCTAGGGGCTGGGCGCTGACCGCGGGGGCCCTGCCTTCCAGGACACCCAGCCGGGCCGCTGGCGGGCCCGTGCGGGCCAGGTCTCCCCACGCCCCGCGACGCCAGCGCTGGGTGGCCTCTGCCGGCCGGGGTGTGGCCCGCGGCGCTGCCCGCGAAGGCCAAGGCGCTCATCGGGGCGCGCTGCCCTGGAGGCGGAAGGACGCGGGGAAGTGGGCTCCAGCCTCGCCGGCGCTGTGTCCCCCTGACTGGCTGCCGGCCCGCCCGCCGGCCGCCGGCAAGCCCCGGGGCTCCGCTGAAGGACCTTGCCCTGTGCTCCCGCTGATCCACCTAACAGGCCGAGAGAGGCCGGGCGATCCCTGGGGTTCGGGGCGGCGTGCGTGCGGCCGGGGTGTGTTCTCGGCCCGGTTTCCCCGCCGGACCACCTTGTGCCTGTCTCCTGGGAGGCCACCGGCCCGTCCCCAAGGCCACTTGTGCCCAGCGGCGCAGGGCCCCCGCTGGCAGCAGGCTGTCCCTCGGCGCTTCCTGCAGGGGTCCCGGGGAGGGGCGCCCCGCCCCACCGGACCTTGGTCTGGCCCGCAGGTTGCGTGCGCCCCAGGCCCTCCTGCTCTGCTGGCTGCATGACTGACCAGCTGCGTCTGGCCTGCAGGCCCCCTGACCTACAGCGGAGACTGATTCTGTCCCAGGTGCTGTTACCTGGACCTGACTGGAATCTGTTCAGAACGAGCGGAGCAGGCTGGCGCAGTCCGCTGCGCTGGGGACACTCGCATCCTGGGTCCGTCTACATCTCGAGCAAGCCGGCTCAGTCCTGTCGAGGCCCATGGGCTCACGTTCTGGGGTTCTCAATCTGGCTGCAGAGGCGAATCTCTTGGGGAGCATTTAAAAATTTTTCCTCATGTGAAACATTGTTAATATTTTCCATCAGGCTTGTTACAGAAGGAGACAGGATTTATAATGAACTTTCATATCCCCATATCAATGATCAACTCAATTCACGCCCATCTTGTTTTATTTATACTCTGCACAATTCTCCTTACATTGTTTTGAATCAGGCAAAGAAAGTTGTTTTTTCTTTCCTCTTTTTTTTTTTTTAAAGTACAAGTCCCAGACTCACCCCTAGGAATTTAATTGAGTCATCCAAGCTGGGACCCAGAAAAAGTGTATTTTAGCAGCACTGGCCTCCTGGGAGGTACAGAGATGAACCCAGTTGGGGGGCTGCTCAGAGCTGGCAGATCTATGGTGCTGCCTCCAGGAGAGGCTAGGTGACACCGTGAGCCCCGAGGTGAGGCCCACATGGCATGTCTGGGTTTGGACGGACCACTCAGAGGGTGCATGATACTTTCACTCCACATGAGGGGAGAGACCACACATGGACAGGGATCCTGTCCAACTTGGACCTGAGGGGCCTGCAGGGGCTGCTGACAGCTCTATTGACCCTGTACTCAGGGAGAGCAAAGACCATAATGTGTAAACCCACTCAGAAAGGTTAACTGGTCAACCACAAGGCTGCGTGTTCCCAGGGGGCTGCGCCAGCCAGTCCCTATCTAAGGAGATCCGGGTGCTGGCGGAGCTGGCCCACAAAGGATGCTTTGTTCCCGGTTAAAATAAACAATTCCCCTGGATATTTACTCCTGGGACTTGAATGTAATATGGGGTGTAAGTTACTCTTTAACAGGAGACTTGATCCAGGTCACCAAGCTCTCCTGAACTAATTTCCTGGAAGAAAGGTAGGCCTCCGCCAGCCCAAGTGGTTATTAACCGCTCCCCGTGGTGGTCAGAGAAGCTGGCATGGCTGTCCCCGGGGCCCCAAGTCCCCCTAGAACGCTGGTCCTGCGTGGGCCATCCTCAGCCTTCCCTGAAGAAGAGCAGAAGTGAGCAGGGAGTCCTCACTATCTGGGCAGTGAAACCGGAGGCTTAGCAAACTTTTTTTTTCCTCTGGGAGGTGAGAAACCTGTCTGTTCAGTTCCCACTGGGAGCGAATACGAGCTGACTTGGGCTCCTGAGCGGAGAAGGGGGCGCTGCAGACGTCCAGGCTGGCTCCTGGCACCAGGGCCCAACCTGCAGCCACAGCAACCGCCACCAAACCTGGACTTCTGGGTCAGGGGCCTTGCGTTGGCATACTTGACACGCCCACCGGGGAGCTTTACAAATCAAAATTTTCAAAGCCTACTCAATGATGGAGTGAAAGGTGATGGTCAGAGCTGTTGTGCAGGAAAGTCACTTCCAGTCTGCTCGACACTGGACCTGAAGGCAGGCTGTGTGCAGGATGGCCGTGCCCGCTGGCCTGGTGTAGAAAGATGGGCTGGGCCAGTCAGATGTCCTCCGCAGGTATCTGGACCAGGAAGAGAGGGAGAGGCCCCGGGGAGGAGGGCAGTGCAGCAAAAGTGTCACATGGGCCCCTCATGGCATCATGGCCGTGTCCTCGGGCCCAGAGAGGAGTGGGAGGCTCAGGCACCAGGGGGATGACATGCTGTGGGGCCTGGGGGGATGCGGAGAGCTTCCACCTCCCAGAGCCAATTCTGGTTCCAGGAGGCCTAGGGGCCCCAGTGCTTTCCTGGGGTTTCCAGGGACCCCCTATCCCTCCTGGGCCGGCATGAGTGGACAGGCCCAGTCAGAGTTTTTGGGATGGACATCTGTGGACCCCGAGGCTGCTCTCCTCCTGGCCTGTCTGGGTTTACAGGAAGGGTAGGAGTGGAGCCAGGCTGGCTCCTGCACAGGGAGGCGGTTCTGGGCCAGTCCAGTGTGGGTCCAACGTCCACCTCCTGGGAAACACAGGCTCACACTGGCTCTCACTGGCTCACAGGCTGTGATGCTGGCACCTGGCAGTGGGTGTGGGGTATGGCCCACCTGTGAGAGCGTTCTGGCGAGAACAGAGACCGCGCGGGCGGGAGGGGCCTCGGGAGGTTCTGGTCAGTTGTGACACTAGCTCCATATTTGTTATACGCACACTTGACCACAAACGGGGGACTGGAAAATAGTCGGTCTCCTAGAGAGGACAGGACCAGGCAGGACCTCTGACGCCCAGCTTCATGCTCAAATCAGGGCTGGGAGGCAGACGACAGCCCAGCCTATTGCCTGGATGTACTGGGGGTTGGAGGAGAGACGGCCCTGGGCCCAAGTCCACCAGAAATGGAGTCTAGGGCCACAAGACTGACTGTGGCCCCCCTCACTGGTGGGGTGGGGCTCCCAGCCTCGGCCAGGAATGGGGGGCAGGGGAGGGAAAGGAGACCAGTGCTCGGACCTGCAGCTGCTCCCCGGTGACATCTGGGTGCTGAGCGGACGGGCCCCGTGTTAGGAAAACCTAGTGTGCCCACTGTGACTCACTGCCTGGGCAGAACCGGGTGGCTGACGGCCCTGCCACAGCCTCTGCTCCAGGCTTCCTTCAGAGGCGGGCTCTTCCAGGGTCTTGAAAATTCTGACTGTGATCAGAATCTCCTAAGACAGGGAAGCCTGGCATGTTGCAGTCCGTGGAGTCACAAAGAGTCGAATAGGACTTAGTGATTGAACAACAAAAACAACATAAAAGACCCAGAACTGCCAAAGCCATCCTAGAAAAAAGAACAAGCTGGAGGCAGAACGTTCTCAGACTTCAGACAATACTTCGGTGCTACAGTAATCAAAACAGCATGGCTGTTGGTTAGTTGCTAAATTGTGTCTGACTCCTTTGTGACCCCATGGACTGTAGCCTCCTCTGTCCATGGGGTTTTCCAGGCAAGAATACTGGCGTTGCCATTTCCTTCTCCAGGGGATCTTCCCAACCCAGCGACTGAACCTACATCTCCTGCATTGGCAGGCAAATTCTTTACCACTGAGCCACCTGGGAAGGCCAAACAGCATGGCACTGGCCAAAAACAGACACACAGATCAGTGGGACAGAACAGACAGCTCAGAGATAAACCCACATATGGTGGTCAGTTAATCTTTGATAAAGGAGACAGTATACACAAAGGGGAAAAGACAGTCTCTTCAGCAAGTGGTGCTGTGAAAGCTGGACAGCTGCATGTAAACCTATGAAGTTAGAACATTCACACCATACAGAAAAATAAACTCAAAATAGGTTAAAGACTTAAATCTAAGACACCATAAAGAAGAGAACACAGGCAAAGCATTCTGTGACATAAATCATACCAGTATTTTCTCAGGTCAGTCGCCCAAGGCAATAGAAATAAAAGCAAGAAGAAATAAATGGGACCTAATCAAACTTACAAGCTTTTACACAGCAAAGGAAACCATAAATAAAAAGACAATCTATGGACTGGGAGAAAATATTTGCAAATGATGCAACTGACGAGGGCCTAATTTCCAAAATATACAAACAGCTCCTATAATGCAATAACAAAGAAACAAAAACAAACAGAATGAAAAATGGGCAGAAGACTTAAATAGACATTTCTCTAGAGAAGACATCAAGATGGCCAATAGGCAATGAAAAGATGCTTATCACTGCTAATTATTAGAGAAATGCAAATAAAAACTACAGTGCAGTACCAACCTCACATCAGTCAGAATGGCCATCATCAGAAAGTCTATAGGGACTTCCCTGGTGGTCCAGTGGCTAAAACTCTGTGCTCCCAATGTAGGAGGCCCGGGTTCAATCCCTGGTCAAGGAAACAGATCCCACATGCTGCAACTAAGGGGTCGCATGACACAAATAAAAGATCCTATGAGCCACAGCTAAGACCTGGCGCAGCCAAATAAATATTAAAAAAACAAACAAAAACAAACCCACGGATGGACCTAGAGATCATCATATGAAGCAAATCACAAAGAGAGACAAATAGCATATGACATCACCTATGTGTGGAACTTACATGACACAGGGGAACTGATTTATGAAACAGGAACAGACTCACAGACATGGAGAACAGTCTTGTGGTTGGGGAGGGGGAGGGGAAGGGAAGGATTGGGAGGTTGGGATTAGCAGATGCAAACTCACACAGAGAATGGATAAAACAACAGGGTCCTCCTGTGGAGCACGGGACCACCATCCTGTGATAAACCGAGATGGAAGAGAATATGGAAAGCATACATACTTGGCTGTGGAGCAGAAATTAGTAACACTGTAAATCAGCTATACTTCAATAAAGCTTAAAAAAAAAAAAAGACTTCAGGGCCAAAGCCTCTCGGAGAAGAGATTTAGGCAGGACACCTGGCGATGCCGAACCGTGCTCTGGGAGGAAGAGGCTTCTAGGTCTCACGCAGCTAGGACACTCTGGGTTAAACCCCTTAGAGCTTTTCCCCTCGGAGGTCTCAGTCTTGAACGGGATGGTGGGCACTGACACTTTCTCTCCAACAGAGGGCGCAATTCCCAGGGCTGCTTCCCCACCGGACCCCTGAGCGCTATGGTGATAGGGACCCCTTTACGGATGTGACAGCTACAGACTGCTGTGTTTATTGAGTACGTTTTGCTCCCAAATCAACCCTAAGTGAATTGTTTTGAATTCAGCCTGTGATTATAGTGAAGCTTATGCACTGAAATGAAGAGAAAGGAAGTTTTACTCATGAAAGACTGATGTTTTAGGTTTATTGATAGCTCATTTACTTCTCAACTTGGCCAGTTTTTGCCGTTTGCAAGTTCACACGTTTGCATTACTGAATAAGGATTACGTACAATCACCCCCTCATTTATTTTGTGAATGTGTACTTCTAAATGCACATGTATACTTAAATTTCAGGACTCCTCAAGTATTTTAATATTACTCTTGCACCTGAAAAACCCACATCATCTCCATCTGCTGAGACACGCTTTGCTCAAGTGAAGGTGAGTGGAGGCTGAAGTCACGGGATTTGGCATGCCAGCCTCTTCGGCTCAATCACTGAACCACATCTTTATTTTTTGAAGGGGTCTGACTAGGAATTTAAAGACTGTTTTCACAGCTTGCACACGTGCTCAGTCGTGTCTCTTTGCGGCCCTGCAGACTGCAGCCCGCCAGGCTCCCCTGTCCATGGGATTTTCCAGGCAAGAATACTGGAGTGGGTTACCATTTCCTCCTCCAGGGGATCTTCCCAACTCAGAGATGGAACCCAAGTCTCCTGTGTCTCCTGCACTGGTAGGCAGAATCTTCACCATCGCACCGCCTGGGAAGCCCGTAACAGCTTTATTGAGATATAATTGATGTACAATAAACTTCATGTTTAAAGTGTACAATTTATGAGTTTTGACATATGTATATACTCGTCAAACCATCGCTGTAATCAAGAAAATGAACACCTCCATCAACTCCAGTCTCCTCCTGCCCTTTGTGCTCCACCCTCCCACTGCAGGCAAACACTGGTGCCTTTCATGTTGCTACACATTTGTGCATATTTTCTAGAGCTGATTATAGGTGGAATCACACTGTATGTCTTCTTTGCTAGTTTTTTTTTGGTCACTCAGCATGGTTATCCAGAGACTGACCCATGCTGTATGTATTGATAATAGATTTCATTGCTGAGGAATCATCCGCTGTATGGATATTCCAATTCATCACTCATTTGATGACGGACATTTGATTCCCCCTCCTCCCAGTTTTTGGTTATTAAGGAAATTGCTATGAACAATCACGTATATATACATTTTAGGATATGCTTGGAAATTTCTATAAAAACCTACTGGGGATTTGATTGGAATTGTCTTGAATCTATAGGTCAATTTGAAGATGCTTGACATCTTAACAAGACTGTCTTCTTATCCATGAGTCTGTGAAAGAGCTTCAGGCATGTCTGACTCTCTGCGACCCCCATGGATTGTAGCCTACGAGGCTTCTCTGTCCATGGATTCTCCAGGCAAGAATGTGGGGGTGGGTTGCCAGGCCCTCCTTCGGGGATATTCCCGACCCAGGGATTGAACCCGGGTCTTCCCAATTACAGGAAGATTCTTTACTGTCTGAAAGAATCTGGAGAGCCAGGGGAGCCCTATCCATGAGTACATCTCCCATTTGTCTTAATTTCTCTCAGTGCTGTTTCATAGTTCTCACTTTTCAGGTCTTGCACATCCATACATATGGCCTTGCCCCAGAATAATATTTTAAATGGCATTTAAAATACTTATTTTCCACTTGTTTCTTGCTCTGTTGTTCAGTTGCTAAGTCATGTCTGACTCTGTGGCCCCATGGACTACAGCACGCCAGGCCTTCCTATCCGTCACCATCTCCCGGAGCGTGCTCAAACTCATGTCCGTTGAGTCGGTGATGCCATCCAACCATCTCATCCTCTGTCGTCCCCTTCTCCTCTTACCTTCAGTCTTTCCCAGCAGCAGGGTCTTTTCCAGTGAGTCAGCTCTTCACATCAGGTGGCCAAACCATTGGAGCTTCAGCTTCAACATCGGTCCTTCCAGTGAATATTCAGGGTTGATTTCCTTTAGGATTGACTGGCTTGATCTCCTTGCCATCCAAGAGGCTCTCGAGAGTCTTCTCCAGCACCACAATTAGGAAGCATAAATTCTTTGGTGTTCAGCCTTTATGGTCCAACTCTCACATCTGTACATGCCCACTGGAAAAGCCATAGCTTTGACTATACGGACCTCTGTCAGCAGTGATGTCTCTGCTTTTTAATACACTATCCATGTTTGTCACAGCTTTCCTTCCAAGGAGCAAGTGTCTTTTAATTTCATGACTGCAGTCATCATCCGCAGTGATTTTGGAGCCTGAGAAAATAAAATCTGTCACTGTTTCCACTGTTTCCCCAGCCATTTGCCCATGAAGTGATGGGACCAGATGCCATGATCTTAATTTTTTGAATGTTAAGTTTTAAGTCAGCTTTTTCCCTCTCCTCTTTCACCCTCATCAAGTTTCTCTTCATTTTCTGCCATTAAATTGGTATCATCTGCATATCTGAGATTGTTGATATTTCTCTCAGCAATCTTGATTACAGCTTGTAAGTCATCCAGACCAGCATTTTGCATGACGTACTCTGCATAGAAGTTAAATAAACAGGGTGACAATATACAGCCTTGACATACTCCTTTCCCAATTTTGAACAAGACTTGTGTTCCATGTCTGGTTCTACCTGTTGCTTCTTGATCAGCATACAGGTTTCTCAGAGGCAGGTAAGATGGTCTGGTATTCCCATCTCTCTAAGAATTTTCCACAGTTTGTTATGATCCACACAGTCAAAGGCTTTAGTGTAGTCAATGAAGCTGATGTTTTTCTGGAATTCCCTTGCTTTCTGTACAATCCAATGGATGCTGACAATTTGATTTCTGGTTCCTCTGCCTTTTCTAAACCCAGCTTGTCTATCTGGAAGTTCTTGGTTCATGTACTACTGAAGCCAAGCTTGAAGGATTTTGAGGATTACCTTGCTAGCATGTGAAATGAGCAGAATTGTATGGTAGTTTGAACATTCTTTGGCATTGCCCTTCTTTGGGATTGGAATGAAACTTTTCCAGTCCCGTGGCCAATGTTGAGTTTTCCAAATTTGCTGGCACATTGAGTGCAGCAGTCTAACAGCATCATCTTACAGGATCTGAAATGGTTCAGCTGGAATTCCATCACCTCCACTAGGTTTGTTTGTAGTAACGATGATCATGTGGTTTTATCTTTTCTTTTGTGAGGTGGTTTGGGTATGCTGAATTATCCTTGTCACCCTGGAATGCATTCAGCTTGTTCGTGGTGTATCTTTTTTATGTGTTGTTGGAATCAGTGTGCTAACATTTTGTTGAGAACTTTTGCATCTGTATTCATCAAAGATTTTGACCTGTAATTTTACCTGCTTTGGTATCAGGGTGATGGTGGCTTCACAGAATGTCTTTAGGAGTGTTTCCTCCTCTTAATCTCTTGAAAGAGTTTGAAAAGAATCAGTAGGAGTTCTTATTTGTATGTTTGGTAACTCACCTGTGAAGCCACCTGGTCCTTGACTTTTGTCTGTAGGGAGTTTGTTTGTTTACAGATTCTATTTTACTTCCAGTGGTTGGCCTGTCCAAGTTGTTTATTTCCTGTATGTTCAGTTTTGGTGGACTCTGACAGGATTCCTTGGTGGCTTAGTGGTAAAGAATCTGCCTGCAACGTAAGAGATGAGGGTTCGATCCCTGAGTTAGGAAGATGCCCTCGAGGAGGAGGTGGCAACCCACTCCAGTATTCTTGCCTGGGGAATCCCATGGACAGAGGAGCCACGGGGTTGCAAGAGTCAGACATGACTTAGCAACTAAACCCACCACATGTTTCTAGAAAGTTGTCTATTTCTTCTAGGTTGTCGAACTGGTGTTGGCGTATGATTGTTCACAGTATTATTTTTTGTGTGTGTTTCTTTGGTATCAATTGTGATTTCTCCTGTTTCATTTCTTATTTTGTTTACTCAAGTCTTCTCTCTTCACGGTGAGCGTTGGCCTAAGCTCTTTTGCATACGCCCTTCTGGTATCACTAAGCTCTTTTATTTTTTTAAATTGAAGTATAATTAAGTGGCAGTGTTGTATTGGTTTCAAGAATATAGACAGTGATTCAGTTATACATACACAGACATAGTCTTTTTCAGATTTTTTTTCCCATTATTATTATAACTACACTCCTTTAATCATCACACATCTTCGTTGGTAGATGACAAGAATTTCTTGAAAGAATAATTGCAAGGACATGTTCCTCCATAGCTTGAAGGGTCTGGGGAGGACCCAGATGGGGTGGAGCCTTTCACTACTGCCCCGGATCCCTGTCCACTCCCAGCTCCGAGTGCCCTCCCGGCTTTGCCGGTCTCCCCCAGGGCAGCCCCCGCAACGCTGCTTCTGGGGCCGGTCCCAGGAGTGCTGGGCCTGCATGACCGCCAGGGCGGCCACTCCCCGGGGTTGGCTTCTTACTCCTCCAGACTGTTAAACCAGGCCTGCTCCTTTCCACCTCCAGTCTCTCCCGGGACACTTCCCCAAGGAGCCACCTGGGGTCGGCCTCTGATGAGCAGTCCTGAGCCTGACACCCTTCAGGTGAGTGTGAGAGGAACCCCAGGGGTGCCAAGGACAAAGCCCCGCACATGGGGCCTCAGCACGGCCACCACAGCCTCCCGACCTTCACAATACCTTCCTTCAAGTGACCTGACGGCCCAGCCCGTGACTTAGCGGTGTCATGATGGCCTGCTGGCGTCCTCAAGTGTCCAGGAGCCTGGCGGAGGCCCCTAGAGGGGCTCCCGCGGGGAGCACGGCGCAGAGGAGCTGCCTCGTGCCTGCTACGAACAACGCCGGCCTCAGAGCAGACACTGCCGTTAAGCTGCGGCCGTTCTGCCTTTTGAAAACGGCAGAAAGCCAGTGGCCTTGAAACCCAGTGACTTTGCCAGTGAAGCCAGCACCGAGGCCTCCCGTGCCGCCACCCAGGGGCCGCAGCGGCTCCGAAGCCCACCCCGCGTGCCCAGGCGCCACTGGCCGTGGAGGCGGGGTCCTCCGCCCCTGGGCCTCCATCCCTACAGACCCCCTTGCCACGAGTCAGCGGTGCCCTGGGCCCCGGGCAGTGCCTCAAGGCCCCCACCCACCTTCAGGACGGAAGGGAGGCCCTGCCCTCGAGCTCCGCACCATGGAGCCAGTGGCCCAGCAGAGACGGCTCACTCGCACTGGACGGCGCTGCGGTCCTTCCGAAGGGGAGCAGCCGAGGAGTGACCGCAAACGAGTCCTCTCGGCAATGGCTTCGGCCACAGCGGCAGCTCTCTGGACGGGGCCCTGGGGCTTCCGCAGCGGCGGCCGCGCCTGGGAGCCCCTGGGAAATGCAGGTCCCAGGCCCTGCCCCAGACCTGCCGAGTCACTCACTGGGGCGGGGCAGCGGCCGGGGCTTCCAGGAGCCACCCAGCAGCACGTGACCCAGCACCCAGCAGCACGTGACCGCTTCCACCAGATGGACCTTTGTCGGCGAAGTGATGTCTCTGCTTTTGAATACTCTGTCTAGGTTTGTCAGAGAAATACAACTGATTTTTGTATTTTGACATTTGATCCTGCAGACTTGCTAAACACTATTTAATAGAGTTGGCGGCTTTATGGAAAATGACTTAAGGTTTTCTACATACGATCATGTTGTCTGTGCATAGTTTTACTGTATCCCATTCTCCATGTATTTTTATGTCTTTATCTTGCTCTGCTGGATGGCCTGGACTTCCAGCCTGACAGGGAATAGGAATGATGAGAGCGGATAACCTCATCTACCCAATCATAAAGGGAAAGCAGGCAGTCTCACAATTGAGGATGACCTTCACTGGAAGCAGACGCACTTATAGATGCACTTATATTGTGGACGTAATTTTCTATCCTTCTTAGATGAGAAACTTTACATGAATGGATGCTTAATTTTGTCTAATTCTTTTGTCATCTCTTGAGATGACCAATGTTTCCTTGTTATTGTAATATGATGAGCTATGTTGATTTTTTCCTTAGTTAAGCAAAGAACACCTTATTTCTCCTTACTTCTGCTATATGTAACAGTATGATGCCCTAAGAAATAACTATTTCAATTGATGTATAGTTGATTTACAATGTCAATTTCCATATGGATTCTTATTACATCTGCAAACCTCAACCTCCCACTCCATCCCTTCCCTACTACTATTTTAGTTTTGGCATTGTAATATGTATTAAAAAATACAGGTGAAAAAAAATAAATAAAAAATACAGGTGAACATGCATGCCTATTAAAGAGCATGCCAGTGATTCCTACTCCCTGGAGAAAACAATCTTGTAGACAGACTAGCAGTCAGCTGAGGGTCATGTTGTCTTTGTTCTTAAGAATCAGTAGGTTCTCTGCTGTTTGTCAGATTCTTCTCTTGGGGGATCTGCTAGTATAACCTTATGCCTAATCCTAGTCAGGGTTCCTTGGAACTTCCCAACCTAGGCATTGAATTGGGGTCTCCTGCATTGCAGGTGGACTCTTTACCAGCTGCACTACCTGGGAATTCCTACATGTCCCACTGAGTTTTGAATCTTAAACCTTTTAAAATTTTAAACACTGGTCATGATTATTCTTTTTACTTTTGATGGGATTTAATTTGCTAAAATTTTGTTGAAGACTTTGGCATCTATATTCAAGAAGGAATACTGGTGTATGATTTTTAACGTCATTCTACTTTCCATTCCTTGAGAGCAGCTGGTGCTGATCTCACAGAATGAGTCGGGGAGTGTTTCCCCCTGTTCTACTAAGGAAGAATTTGTGTACAATTGGTTATTATTTCATCAAAATTTGGTGTGACTCACCAGGGGAGCCATTTGAGCCTGGAGTTTTGAGTTTTCAACTAGAGGCTACACTTCTTTAACAGATGCAGCGCTAGTCAGTTTTCCATTTCTTCTGGAGTGAGCTTTAGTGGTTTGTGTAAGAATCTGTCTCCTTCATACACCCTGTACAATTTTCTGGTGTAAAGCTCTTTGTGATACCCCCCTTGACCTATTTGTTACTGGCCAGGCTGGGGCTTCGTGGCTGTGCGTGGGGCTTCCGTAGCTGTGGTAAGCAGGGGCCTGTGGTTGGGGCACGTGGGCTCTCCACCATGGCGGCCTCTCGTTGCAGGCGGGGCTCTAGAGCTCAGGCTCAGTACTGGCCGCTGGCTCGGCCGCCCCGGGGCGCAGGGGGTCTCCCTGGATTAGGGGCGGACCGGTCTCCTGCACTGGAAGGTGGACCGCTGCCCACTGGGCCACCAGGAAGTCCTCCATATCCTTCAATACCTTAGAATCTAGAGTAATGGCAGCTCCCTCATTCTTGATACTATTTTTTTTTCTTCACCAGTTCAGCTAAAGGGTTTGTCCATTTTATTTATCTTCTCAAAGTACAAGCTTTTGCTTTCACTGACTGCCTAATGCTAACACCTGGTCCTACATGAGATACCAGGTGGAAAGAAGGGGGTTAATGTCCTCCACATAAATCTGGAATTTATCATCAATCACCTTACAGCTGCTTTACAGCTCAACTGGGGCGCCTGTACCCCTGGGATATACAATGACAAGTTAGAAACATGTGCCTCCTCCCAGAAGCTTCTTTGAGGCTGACACACATTGTTCAAAGTTAGGCCTTCGGATGCTGGAGCTGTGTTCTCCCCCGCCCGCCTCAGGATGCGCCATGGTCAGGGTGAAGAGCAGAGGACTAGGCGAGGACCGGGGCAGGGAGACCCCAGGATAAAGGGCCCCCCTGGAGCACCGTCTGGAAAGGAAACTGGCTGCTCTCGCTCGCAGCTGAGCTCGAGGCCCTCTCTGCTTCTGCAGACGCCTCTCGGGTCAGCACATCCTCAGAGCTGCTCTGGACGCTCCCCTCCCCGCCCCCAGCACCGCTCCAGGCCCCAGGCCGTCCCAGCTCGGTGCTCAGTGCCCACAGGAAGCCTGGTGATGACGGGCTGGCAGTGAGCACCAGCTCCCCCTACAGGCTGCCTTGGGCGCAAACAGCAAGTGGGTTCTGAGCAGCAATACAAGCGCTTCTTTCTACAACCTAACTCGCTGCCTCCACTTAGGAGTCAGGGACAAGAGACCAGCTGGTGGGACTTCCCTGCTGGTCCAATGGTTAAGACTGCACCTTCTAATGCAGGGGGTGAGGGTTCAATTCCTGGTCAGGGAGCTAATCCCAGCTGCCATGTGACACCCCCCCCCCCAAAAAAAATCAAATCAAAACGTAACACAAACAATATTATAAAAAACTCAATTAAAAAAAAAAAAAGAAAGAAAGAAACCAGCTGGTTCATCTCCAGGGGTGGGTCTCTCCTCTGTGCATCACTCATGAGCCACAGGGCCACAGTCCCAACAGCCCCTCACCCATTTTCTGCACAGGTCCTAGATGAGTGGTGAGCATCTTTTACAGATGACTGCTTCCCCATGACTGTAACTACGGGAACCTGCAGGCAGCAAAGGGAGCCTCCTGCACACCAACGCCTCTGCTGACATCAGGGCCTGTTCCCGGGTCTCACCTTCTCCTTCTCTGGACAGAGCTCAGGCCCTCAGAGTCCCAGTCCTGGTCCCAGCCCTGGCTGGCCGACCCCTGGCACATCACTGCCCCCCTCAGCCTCAGTCTCCTCTGTAATACGGGACAACAGCCCACCTCGCTAGGTTCTCAGGACTGCATGTGCTGACGGGCAGCACCGTGGGAATGTGGGTGAACGCAGGTGGAGTGGACCTTGACGGTTCTGGGTAGGGTGCGTTTTTGTATGGATCAGCAGTTCTCAAAGTGTGGTCCTGGGAACCTATGAGAAACACAAGTTCTCAGGCTTCTTCTACACCCAAGGAAGCTGCAGATGCCAGGCCTGCTCGCCCTGCTGACAGCCCCCCAGGGGATGCCGTCTCAGACAGCCAGCCCAGATAAGCAAATCTTAAAACGAGGTCCTTCTCAAATGCAGAGCTGACTAATCCTCTGGAGGCAGTTATCAGAGAAAATGCTATTCCGGCAAGAGAATGAAACCCTGCTCCCAGCTCCAACGCCAAGGCCCTCTGGGACTGTCTGACACTGGCGCGCCAGTTCCCTGCTGCAGCCAGCGAGGCTGAAAAGTGGGCTTTATCCCTGTTTTACAACAGAAACCAAGGCTCAGAGACCCCCTTTGAGAGTGGCAGCCATTTCTCAGGCAGCATCCATGGGCCTGACTTGACACTAGTGCTGGAGAACAAATGAAAAGCAGGGCTGGTTGCTGCTCTGAGAAGAAGAGAAGCTGGCCAGAGACCAGGCCCAAGACCTGGGCCACATTTCTATTCGACAGGTAGACACCACCACCTGCACTTCTACCCTATGCTTACTGCTTCAGGATCTACTTTTTGAATGCAGTTCCAGGGTTTTGGTAATTGTCTTAGATGGAGAAAAACATTAGGCAGTGTTCATTTGCTATCAGTCAAGCTAAAAGAAATATCGATTGATTTTTTAATCAATCACTTGCCTTATAAGTGACTTCTGGACAAAATCTTCTCCCGGAGTCTCTCATTCCACCTACTATGTGATTTAACACTGCCTTACCTCTGAAGCCTTTTACAGTTTGATTCAAACACATGCTTTTCGACACCTCCTCTTACTAAGCTCCACAGTAACCCTGTTAGAACTTCCCTGTTCATTTTCCACGTGAGAAAAGGGAGGCTCAGGGAAGTCACAGTACTAAGCATCAGAATCATCTGTTCAACAAACATTTACTGACCTTGGGAGTGTGAGTGCCTAGATGTGACCCCCGACTCAAGGCCCCTGAGGATGGCCGACTTGCTGTGCAGACCTGCGTGGGGCGGGGCGGGCAGAGGGCAGGCGAGGGGCGCAGGGAGGGACACGGTGCACAGCGTGGCTCTCACAGGTACGTTTATTCATGCCCGAGGGCAGTGGCACCGCAGCACATCAACACGGGGTTCCACGTTCCCCGAGCACAGCCAGGCTGGTGTCCCGTCCGCGGAAAGCTGGTTAGTGATGACCATGAGCCGGTGTGGGGCTGGAAGCTTTCCAAAGAGAAGCACAAGGTAGGAACAGCTTAGGAGGGGAGGGAAGGGCAGACTGCAGTTCGTCATGTAGGCCCGCACCGGCAAGCCCGAGGTGTGAAGGGCGACTCCCAGTGCCAGGAGGGGTAAGGAGCGCTATGCCTACGGCAGTGCCCACAGAGGGCCTGGGGAGCCCACCTGGGCACAAAGAGCGAGGGCAGGGAAGTGCCCGCCCCAAGCTCACGGGCCAGCCCCATGTCCGTCCAGGGCTCAGCTGGCTAGTTTCACTGCCACGTGCAAGGGAAGTGAAGAGGTATCTAGCACCAGAGCACAACTTTACATTTTCAGGGCAGCCCAGTCACACAGGTAACTCCTGCGTCCCCCTCCTGCTGGCACCAGCTAGCTCTGATCAACTCGCTTCACCCCTGGGAGCGACAGTCAGCCCAAAGGCTGAGCGATGCTGTCTAAGCTCTGTCTACGGGAAGCGGAACACCAGGCTGCGCTTCAGCGGATGCGCAGTCTGCCTTCCGACAGGTCCCCTCGGGGCCTAAGCGCTCACCGAGACAGCTGCTGGCTTCAATTCACAGTAACGAGCTACCTTGTCCTGAAAAGGCATGAGGGCGTTTTTCACTCCCCACCCATTCCAAGCAGAAATCTTACCTTTCAAGGCTTTACTTCTTTTATCTAAAATAAATGGAAAGAAAAATTGGTCATATCAATTCTTTGCAAAAACGCCTCTAGCCAACTTATTTGTTAAAATCATCATCTGGCTGAAAAGTTCATACCTTAGGTAAAGCTGTTAAGGGAAGCTTTCAGAAAATAGTAATCCTATAGTTCTTCAAAGCCACAAAATGGTAAAAGTCCACAGATGTTCTTTGAACAGTTAAACAGCCCTTCATGATCTGCAGGACTTTTCACTCCCCACCACATCCCAAACTCCAGTCCTGCAGTTTAAAGTTTTCTCCTTTCTTCACTCTTTCTTATTCTTACACAATTGGGCCTCATCTCTGCTCTACTGAGAACCAAGTGGTTGCTCTGCCTCAAGTTTTATTATGAAATATTCATTCAGATCAGTGGAAAAGGTACAATAGAATAGTGTATACCATGACACTTCACCCCTAAAAATTTTAATCTGCATCTCTTAAAACTAAGGATGTCTCCTATGCACTCTGAATAATGTCACACCTAAGAAAGTCCACAACTCCCTGGTATCAAAGCCTTGTTCAAATCTCTTATTGCTGACACAGCTCTCATATGCCCCGTTTTGACAAAGGACAGCAGGGCTTCTGGTGTGCCCTGCTAGGTAAGGGCCATGGTTTCTTTACAATATGCACTGTGATTCCTTTGGAAAGGAATTTCCTTCCTGACCTCTAACGAATCGAACAAAGAAACTTACCAGCACTCCTGATTTTATAAACGATGTAGGCCATCAACCCCGTTCCGACCCAAATCTCCTGGTAAACTTGGGTATAGTAGGGTTTCATGGGGATCCAAACTTTCTTAATAAGACTCTGAAGCATCTGAAAAGGAGCACAGTGGTTAAGTATTACGACTGCTGTTTTAATAAACCTAACTGCTAAGACGTTTCCCTTTATTAAGTTTGACCCTTTTTCTCAAACTATTCAGTGGGCAGCAGCCTCTATGCCAGACCTGCTCCCCAAAGCCATCCCAACATCTACATGGGTGGTGTGATTTCAAGAGCTTTCTGAGCTCCACACACTGGCAACACCCCCAACCCTGGCCACCCAGGCACTTGGCCACTTCACATTCCTCCAGGCCCAGTGCTCTCCCAGACTACACTGTCCCTGACAGCCTGCCTCTGAAGGCTACCCTCCACCAGTGTCCCCAAATTATGCCCCAAACCACAAACTTTAAAACTAGTACATTTGCACCACTGTGTTAAGAGTTGTCTGCACTCGATGATGAAAAAGAACGTGGTGATTTCCCTGTGACATTAACGCCCAGGCTTGGGCTCGCGTTCATCCAGTGAATCTCAGTCCTTCTCTGTTTTAAGTTCAGCGGTACTGAGACACAACTGACACATAAGCCTGTGCGGTATTTATGGTGACCACCACAGTGGGGACCTGACATGTGCACCTTGTGGATGAACTTCCCTCATCCCGGTAAGTAACACGCCCATCACCTCACTGTTGTTTTTTATTTATTTATTATTATTTTTAAGAGAACTTTCAGTTCTATTCTCTTAGCACACTTCAACTATGCAATTCAGTGTTAGGACCTACAGAGTGTTACAAGCATCACAGTCTTGAAGTCTACTGTTAAATACAGAGAGTCTGAGAGGACGCTGTCACTTCATAAGAGATGCAGTAATAATTTATTTAATCAGTAAAATTACTGGATTTTATTAGGAAAAGCCATCACATTCTGAAAACTGACATAGCTCAACTTTATGTGCAGTTCTCAAAGCAATGCTTTTGCTCATGTTTATAACTCACGAGACTCTAAAATCAGGTGCTCTCATTTTCATTTTAATAAGCTTTGCAACATACAAGGTGATCTACTAAACTATTGCCACTCAAATCATCGTGAGGAACACTGACATCTAAGTACTCATCTTACTAGGCAACGCTGCTCTGGCTTCAGTCAGCAAAGCCGCCCCAGCCCCAGGCTGATTGCGCCTCACCAACCTTTCCTTTCACATCTCTACTTGGCTACACAGAATTTCACTTCAGTTTCCTCTGGTTTTCCATGAGTGAAACCTGTATTGTGTGACCAGTATTTACTCAGCAGATGTGAAGTGTGCATGTTAAGAGGCGGCAGGCATGGTTTCCGGAGCTGAGACACAGGCTCCTAAAGAGCCAGGAGCTCCTAGGGGAGCAGTGTCCTCAGCAGAGGCAAGGCCGAGACCCCGCGGTCAGGACGTGCCTGCAGTGGGAAGGCCCTGGCAGTTGCCGGGGCTCGCGTCTGGACTGTCCTTGCCGGCTAACTTGAACTATCCCGATTTCTTCATCTCTAAAGCAGGGATAAAACCACCACCGCCCTCGGAGGGCTGTGGTGAAGACAGAGGTGCTGCTCTGCGTCACAGCACCTGCTGCGCCACGGCAAGCGTTCACACACACAGCATCGCAGCTGCACTGGGGTGGCAGGCGGCCAGAGCACGGAGGGCCTTGGGGGCCGCAGCAGAGAGCATGGTTCTTACCCTAAGGCTGTCACACAAACCTAACACACTTGTGAAGCACTTGACACGCTTATCGCCTGCACCACAGGAGGAAGCTGCCTGAGCTCACCCAGCTGGATCTGTGCCTTGTGACTCAGGATCTGCTCTGAGGCCTGGCTCCCAGCTCTTCCCAAGAGAGCACAGACCCAGGCTGAGGCCCGGGCCTGGAGGCTTGTCCCCAAGTGGCCTGGGAAGACGTGGCGGTGCCCTCATGCGTCCTGTCCCCAAGCAGTACTGGGATGCTCCGTCAGAGCACAAGACTCCAAGAAGCCAACGGTCCCACCTCGAAAGGCACCAGAAAGGATGCCACTGGACGTGGAAGCGGCCTCTGGAAGCCCCAGATGGGAAGAGTTCAGAGGTGCTGAGCGTATTCCTCTCCTCGCTGCGTCCAGCACTGACTGGGAAGGAAGATCAGTGGGCTTGGAATCCTGTGAACCTTGGGTTCCTACATGAGTTCTGCCTACTTTGCCCTCCACCTTGGGCAAGTCTCAAAGATGTCGTTTCAGAGGTTTCCCTTTCTGTGAACCGCAGACAGCTCTACTTGCCCTGTGGGGCTCTCAATGGAATTTCAGGAGGAAACATAAAGGACCTTGGGCTGCCTGTGCACTGTTGCTCAGTCGTGTCCTACTCTTGCGACCCCATGGACTGTGGCACGCCAGGCTCCTCTGTCCCCGGGGATTCTCCAGGCAAGAATACTGGAGTGGGTTGCCATGCCCTCCTCCAGGGGATCTTCTCCACCCAGGGATTGAACCCAGGTCTCCAGCATTGCAGGCTCATTCTTTGCCCTTTGAGCCACCAGGGAAGCCCGACCTACTGCCTGGTGAGGAATAAAAACTCAGTAAATGATCACAACAAGCACAGAAGGAACCTCTGCAAAAGGCCAGCTGGCTGCAACAGTACTAAGCTCTCGGGGTTCTACAGAGGACTTAAGCTTAAGAAGACGACGGCAAGGCCCAGGCCCACTAGAGGCCTTGGAGCAAGGCCAGAGGAAGACCTAGAAGGAAAGTGCAAAGCAAACCGGGAAGGTCAGAGGCCCGAAGAACAGACCAAACTAACCTCCTGTTATCTGGATCTGCTGCTCAAGGCCCAGGCCCCTGGCCTTCTCTCACTTAAAACGATCTGAGACTGGTACAGGCCAGGTATACTGCAAATGCTGACCTCCCATCTGCCTTTGACTCAAGATTTCCACGTTAGGTCGGACAAGTGAGTGTCCCAGAGGTCCCCTACTTCTCCTGCCTGAGTCCACTCTGTCCAGCCACGTTTCCCAGCTCTGCGTGGGTTTTATTAGCGCCCATTCCTTCAAAGGCCCATCCCAGTCAAAAGCCAGGCGGGAGTGCACTGTGCCCGTTTAAGTCTGCAGTTTCTGGCGCGCTACGCCAACAGTAACCGCCACCTGAACCTACACATAAGACCGGAAACGTCTGACCCGCTGAGCCCGGACCAGGCTTCACAGGCTGAAAGTCCGTGCAATTGCAGTCACCACCTCGGATCCCCTTCTGGGGCCCGCCTCGCCCCTCCCGTGGCCTTGTCATACGGGAGGGGTAGCTCCGACAGCAGTGAGCAGCGAGGAAACCTTGAGGGACAAAGGCGAGAGGCCACTAGACGTGGCGCCGAAGTGCTCGGCTGGGACCTGACTCCATCACGTACTAGCCCCGTAACCTCGGGAGAGGCGGCTGACTTTCATGGCCTCCCTTTACAGTGGGGGGCCGCGAGGGAAAACGCGCGTGGGCAGCGGGAGCGGTTGGGCCCCAAGGTCAGCGGGGGTCGAGGTGCGGCTGTGGGTGGGCCGGGGAGGTTCCTGCCCGCCGCCGTGGAGGCCCTGCGGGGCCCCGGGTCTCCGCCGCCCGCGGTCCAGCCCTCACCATCCCGGTGGCCCCGCGCCGAGCGCAGATCCCGGCCACACACTCACCTCGGCCAAGGACCAGAGGGGCTCAGGAAGCCCCTACCGACAACCGCAGACTCGGAAAGGTCACTGTGCGCGCAGACGCCGCGCGGAGCCTGCCGGGAAGGCGGAAGGAGCGACGGTGCCCTTGGCCAGAGCGCCTGCCTGACCGCGCCTGCGCACCACAGCGCCCCCAGCGGTTCGGCCGGATGGAGGCCAACAGCGCGAGCGTTGGGGGAGGGGACGTGGCGGGGTTTTGTGACTTAATAAGGTGACCAACCGTCCGGATTTTGCCCGGGAGTGGGACTTCCTGGGCTGAAACAGGGAAGGTCTTGGACAAACAGGACGAGTTGGTCTTCCTGATAACGGGAATCTCTGCTTGCTGTGTTAATGGCCGAGAAGCCGAATCTCCCACCTCTGGGTTTCTTGCCATTTCTCTTTGTGTTATCAACATTCTTGCTCTGCATGTTTTTATGCATCAATTCCGTGCATAGTAATTCTACTCAATAGACAATATAAATAAAGACAATACAGGGACTCGACACTGGACCTAATAAACGTAGGTTTTAAAAAGACCCATGCACAAGGAAACACAAAATAAGGCTAAAAAATTAAGCAGAAAACTGGAAATTGTAAAAAAAAAAAAGAAACAAAAGAAAGGCACTTAATTGACTTGAAAAAGAGCCAAATATAAATTTGATTGATTTATAGCAACGGATTAGACAGTTGAAGAATCACTGAATTGGAGGCTGGGTTAGAAAAAACCATTCAGCAACACAGACAAAAGAGAGGAACAGCAAGAGAGTCTACCATAATATAACTGCCAATCTAGGATTCTATGCATGAGGAAATTAGCATTCAATGAAGAAAGCGAAATGACATTTTCGACCAACTAAGACTGAGGGAATAATCAGCAGTAGATCTGCAGATTAAAAAAAAAAAATCAGTGTTCATTATTCAGGCAAAAGAAAAGTGAGTTCAGATGGAAGGGTGGGGAGGAGAAACAGCAATGACCAGCCCGCTTCAAAGGGAAGAAAGTTTAGGATTAAATGAAGCTGTTCATCAAACTAGGAAAGCTTTTCATCTTACACGCCTGATGCTCAAAACGTGCTCTGGGGGCTTGCAAGCCTCCTTAGGGGTCAAAACTGTTATTCACAATAATAGTAAGATGTTATTTATCTTTTTCATTGGAATTTTCTCACAAGTGTATGGTGGAGTTCTCCAGAGGCTATATGACTTGTGATGTCACAAGAGAATGAAAATCCAGTTGTCGGCCGTTAAGGCAGGCATTAAGAGGTCTGAAAATGTAGACGTATCACTCTTCTCAAACACAAAAATTGGGGGGCACATAGAGTGACTTTTCTTAATTATTCACTTTAACACAAAATGGTTTTATTAATATTATAAAAATTAATTAAAAAAGTAAAACCTTTCTCAGTTGTAACCCCTAAAAAAGTAGATAGAACCCACATAAACAAAAGCTCTGTAGGGTCTTCAACAATTTTTAAGAGTGTAAAGGAATCTTGAGACAAGGACGAAAAACACTCTTAGAAAAAGAATGTTTTAGACATAAAATTGCAGAGGACAAAAAGCACTTAGGAAAAACCTCAAGGAGTTATTTCAAGACAAATCATTTCAACTTAAAACTCCTCTTGAGATCAACAGAATTTTAATGTCCTTAGTTGCTAACCCAACATGGCCCGCAAGAAACATGGCCCATGGTCAAAGAAAACAATGTTTAAAGAATGGGCCATCCAAGCAGATTTATTCAAAGTACAAAATACTATATTTTGTGGGTGAGGAGGGTCAGTGAAGATATGAAAGTTATTTTGGGCAAAGCTTCTCCTGCTATGGCATCAACATCATTTGTAATTGTCCTCTGCTGTTTTCCCTTTAGGCCTGCAGCCCCACAAGCTCTGGGAATGCAAATATGGGAAACCTCCACCAAGGCCCACTCTGGGGCCTTCCCATGTGCCCTGACCTAAGTGTCCACGTGCCTATGCAGAACTATCAAGCTGCCTCTTGTGAACTCTGGACTTTGGGCAGGAATGCTGGATGAGCTGGGCCAAGTGACTAAAGAGGGCCAAGAACTACTCATGAAAGGAAGGGGGCTCAAAGCAGGCCCTGGGGCAAGCCTGTGGCATCTCCAGACCTGTCATCACTTGTTCTGTCACCCTCAAAGAAGACTCACAATTGAAGCAGCAGACCCAATCTATTCAGCAGTCCACTGAAAGGCTCTTACTCTAAACAGGTGACCTCAGCCACATGCCCTGCTGACTCCTCCCCCAGGGGTTATGTATCATATTGCTTGGTAGCATGCAGTACCTTATGTTGTTATAAAATACTGTAGTGCTTAATCCGGTTTTTGGACTTCCTTGATACCTGCCAATGCAGGAGACACAGTTTCGATCCCTGGGTTGGGAAGATCCCTTGCAGAAGGAAATGGCAACATGCTCCAGTTTTCTTGCCTCAGAAACCCCATGGACTGAGAAGCCTGGAGACTTCTGGTCTTCAGTAAACTCCTGGGGTTTACTCAAACTCATGTCCATTGAGTCAGTGATTCCATCCAGTCATTTCATCCTCTGTCATCCCCTTCTCCTCTCGCCTTGAATCTTTCCCAGCATCAGGGTTTTTTTCAGATGAGTCAGTTCTTTGCATCAGGTGGCCAAAGTATTGGAGTTTCAGCTTCAACATCAGTCCTTCCAATGAGTATTCAGGACTGATCTCCTTGTACTAGTAATGTACTAATAATGTACTAGGAAACACAAATGGGATTTGCAGTCATTGAAGTGGATAACAGAGGATGACACGGTTGGATGGCATCACCTACTCAATGGACAGGAGCCTGAGAAAACTCTGGGAGACAGTGAAGGACAGGGAAGCCTGGTGTGTTGCAGTCCATGGGGTCACAAAGAGTTGCACATGACTGAGCAACTGAACAACGGCCTATCTTACAAACTTCGAACATGGTAGCCTTCACCAAAAGGATGAAGTTGTGTTTTTCAGTCAAGGCTGAACGACATACAAAGAGTCTCAATGACTTTATAATCACATTTTCTTGTCTCTCCCTTGCCCACAAATGTATGTGTGAGGCATACTTCTGATGGTTCAGTATTTGGATCAGCCAAAAATCCAAGGCCCAGATCTCATAATATGTTGGTGGTGTGGCCAAGTTAGGACCTGGAACTGCCAGCTCAGTACCATGCTGGGTTCAACCATTTTTTAAAGAAACCAGTAGTTTAACCCGGTCTTGCCTGACTTCTGCCTGCACAGCTCTCATGCTGACCTCTTAACCGCCACTCATTGGGCATTTCCCAGGCCTAAACTGATTGGCTCTCACACTGTTGACCAGTGCCATGCTCTTCATGCTGCTCATTCATTCTTTCACACCACTCTCCTGGGAGCACACATGCTGCCCAACACTGCACTGGGCACTGATATTAAGGTGGACAGGCAGTGACGTCAATATCTTTGGATTTTTCCTCTCTGCCTCTTCTTTCAGGCTGTTTTCTAGCTTCTGTCCACCTTCACTCGCTCTGGCCTGGACCTTTTCAGCTGCTCTGAGGGTTCGAACCACCATCCATTTGCTGATCTCCAAATGTGAACCTCTTACCACCTGTCTCTGTGCAGCTGTTGGGAGGGCACTGCCCCCGAGAAACGGATTTAGGAAGGAAGATGAACTCAGTGTAGTCAACTTCTGGCCCCGCTAAATTCCGTACAGATCCTCATCTCAGCTACCAGAGCCCCTTGCCTTCATCAGATTACTTCCCCTCCAAGTCCTGCTCCGCCCGGTTCTCCCGCAGGTGTCCACTTAGGTGTCATTTTCTCCAATCAGCCTTCCCTAACTTTCTTGCTCCTTTCCTCAAGTTAGGTGCAAGCTGTCTGAGGTTAGTAGGCTCTGGTTTGCCTTTCATCTTCCTCACCCTGAGGTCTATCACCGCGACCCTGCCCTGGGGTAGGCGCTCAGGAGATAGGCAATAAACGTCTGTTCCTTCTAGGCCCAGATCACCAGGCCTCAGACGGAGGAGCCCCAGGGGGAGGCTGGAGAGACACTGGGGGCCCTGGTCTTGGACATCCATGGTCCCCTGACGCTTGGCCCGCCTCCACATGGCCGAACAACCCTGAAGGCCTCATTTCCCCAATTTTGGTAATGGAGAGCCGAGCCCCGAGTCACCCGGCCTCTGTGGGGGCGGAAGAGCACCATTCCCAACAGACCTAGCACAGCGCGTCGGTGGCGCCACAAGCTCCCAGCAGCCCCGGCGCGTGGAGGGCTCTGATTGGAGGCCTGGTGGTGGGGCGGGGCCAGCGGCCTGAGATCGAGGCAATGTGCCTCGTGGAGGGCTCTGATTGGAGGGCTTGCGGCAGGGCGGGGCGGGGCGGGGCGGGGCCGCGGGCTCGCTGTCTCTTCATCCTGCAGTCAGGTGTTCCCGCGTCGCCTGTTCCCGCTTGTCTGACCGGCGGTTGGGCCGGCGCGGAGGCCCAGCTGCGAACATGCTGCGCAAGCTCACCCTCGACCAAATCAATGATTGGTTTACTATCGGCAAGATGGTGACCAACGTGGAGCTCCTCGGCTCGCCACCTGCCTTCCCTGCAGAGGCCGCCCGGGACGAGGCACAGCGCAGGGATGCGGCCCCCAGCTCTGACCCTGAGGCTGAGGGCCAGGCTGAGGCTCCAGCTGAGGCTCCGGTCCTGGACCAGGCCCAGGCCCAGGCCCAGGCCCAGGACCAAAACCAGGAGCAGGCTCCAGCCCAGGCCCAGGCCCAGGCCCAGGCCATGCTGGCACTACCCTGGAGGTAGGAGGCTGGGGAGGACAGAGACGGGTGGGCGCAGTTGTGGGCCTGGTCTCCGAGGACCTGGGCCGCCCCCACCCTGTAAGACCGCGTCCCTAGCCTTGGTCTCTCTGGTGAGGTAGCTGGGCATCAGACAAGCCCCAGTCCATGGCCTGGAGCAGGTTAAACTCCACCAGGAGTGGAACCTCTCCAGAGTTTGGGTCAGTGTAAAATCTTTTTATTGATAGGCTTTATTATTGTTTTTTAGAGCAGTTTAATTTTACAGGAAAATTATACAG
Source organism: Hydropotes inermis (assembly GCA_020226075.1). Lineage (NCBI taxonomy): Eukaryota > Metazoa > Chordata > Mammalia > Artiodactyla > Cervidae > Hydropotes > Hydropotes inermis. The sequence goes on from CM035284.1 coordinate 64,015,869, forward strand.
AATGTAGAGTCCCAAGTATCTCCTGCTGCCCCAACAGTTTTCCTCATTGTTAGTATCTTGCTTTAGTGTGGTATATTTGTATGTTTGTTACAACTGGCATTTATTTTGGAGCCCGAGAAAATGAAATCTCACACCTTCCATATTTTCCTCATCTATTTGCTGGCAAACCAGTAGATACATCATTATTAACTAAATCCATAGATAAGACAGAGGGTTCATTCTTGGTGGTGTACAGTCTCTGGGTTTGGACAAAGCATGACGATATGTATCCACCATTAGTATCAAAAAGAGTAGTTCCCCTGTCGAAAAAATCCTGTGTTCTGCCTGTTCATCCCTCTTTGCCCCACTCCCCACCCCCAGTGGGTAGGCAACCACTAATCTTTTTGTTATCTCTAGTTTTGCATTTTTCCCAGTGCCTTATAGTTGCTTCCTGTGGTGGCTCAGTGGTAAAGAATCTGCCTACCAATGCAGCAGACGCAGGTTTGATCCCTGGGTGGGCAAGATTCTCCTGGAGAAGGAATTGGCAACTCACTCCAGTATTCTTGCCTGGGAAGTCCCATGGACAGAGTCTGGCGGGCAGCAGTCCATGGGGTTGCAAGAGTCAAATCCGACTGAGCAACTAAACAACAATAGTTGTTATTCTACTGTATGTGACCTCTTCAGATTGGCTTCTTTCACTTAGTATTATGCACTTATAAGTTCCTACATGTTTTTCCAGGGCTTGATTACTCATTTCTTTTTAAGTGCTGAATAATATTCCATTGTCTGGATGCACCTTGGTCTATTTACTGGATCACCACTGAACAATATCTTGGTGTATCCCAAGTTTGGCAGTCGTGAATAATGCTGCTGTAAACATTCTTGTGCAGGTTTTGTGGGCTCAGAAGTTTCAGCTTTAGTTTCAGTTTTAGCAGCAGCAGCAGATCTGGTCAGTAGAAACATCTGCTTACTCTTTAAAGAAGGTCAGAGTGGAAGTACCTCTTCCCACCTGGGGAATCTGTATCACTGCTTGGCCCCTTCCCCTCAAGTTCAACACCTTTTACAGTTGAGATGGTGGTTTTGTTTTTAAAATTTTTTGAAGTTACTCTTGTTCATTGCTTCTCACCCTTACCCTTTGATCTAGTGGATGCACTTGAGCCTGAGTCAAGGTCTCATGGGCTGTTTCCAGCCTTTGTAGACACTCTTCAAGCCTTTGTAAAGCCAAGTGGGACTTGGGATCTTCGGTAAATTTGTTTCTTGGGGGCAGGGAGGGGATAAAGAAACTCTGATACAGCTTTCCAGTTGCTGTTTTGTTTCATTCTCACACATTTTGTTTCCTTGAATTGCTCTGGCAAATGATCCCTTAGCACCTAACCCCCGCCGCCCTGCTCTGCCCTGTGCTCCCTAGGCTTAATGGACAGAGCGGTATTGCTTTCAAATAACTCGTTGTTGAAGTAAATTATTATTGACTTTGTCAGAAATGACAAGCCGGATTTAAATGTCCTTTTAACTACTAAGGACCAGTTTTAAAAATTTTCAAATCTTCATGGGCTAAGACTGTTGTAAAGTCAGTAAAAATGAGTTTTCAGAGTAATAAAATGAAAAAAGATAAAATACAAGCCCCATTATTAAGATTATTGCAAACAGCATGTAAAATTACTTTGTAAATGCAGTAAATGCTTGCCTACCACCAGTGAAAAGGCAAAAAATTATGACACTGAAAGATGAACCCCCCCTCCCCCAGGTCAGTAGGTGTTCAGTATGCTTAAGAGTGGAGAAGTAGCTCCAGAAAGAATGAAGAGGCTGAGCCAAAGTGGACACTGCCCAGTTGTGGGTGTGTCTGGTGGTGAAAGGAAAGTCCGATGCTGTAAAGAACAGTATTGCATAGGAACCTGGAATGTTAGGTCTGTGAATCAAGGTAAATTGGAAGTGGTCAAACAGGAGATGGCAAGAGTGAACATTGACATTTTAGGAGTCAGTGAACTAAAATGGATGAGAATTGGTGAATTTAATTCACATGACCATTATATCTACTACTGTGGGCAAGACTCCCTTAGAAGAAATGGAGTAGCCCTCATAGTCAACAAGAGAGTTGGAAATGCGGCGCTTGGGTGCAGTCTCAAAAGTGACAGAACGATCTCAGTTTGTTTCCAAGGCAGACCATAGCACAGTGCAAGTCTCATGTCTGCACATAACTGCTGGGAAAAGCATAGCTTTGACTGGACGGCCTTTTGCTGGCAAAGTGATGTCTCTGCTTTTCAATATACTATCTAAGTTTGTCATAGCGTGAGCGCCAGAGAATTGATACTTTTGAATTGTGTTGGAGAACACTCTTGAGAGTCCTTTGGACAGCAAGGCGATCAAACCGGTCAGTCCTAAAGAGAATCAACCCTGAATGTTTATTGGAAGGACTGATGTTGAAGTGGAAGCTCCAGTACTTCAGCCATCTGATACAGAGAGCCGACTCATTGGAAAAGACCCTGATGCTGGAAAAGATTGAGGACAGGAGGAGGAGGGGGAGACAGAGGATGAGATGATTGGATGGCATCACTGACTCAGGGGACATGAGTTTGAGCAAACTCCAGGAGATGTTGAAGGACAGGGAAGCCTGGTGTGCTGCAGTCCATGGGGGTTGCAGAGAGTCAGACACGACTTAGTGACCGTACAACAACAAAGCAGAGGGCCCTGTTGGGTCCACCTGGACTTGTGATTTACAGAAACTGTGAAATAATACATTGGTGGTGTTCTAACCTGCTGAACTTGTGCTGACTTGTGGCAGCGGCAGGAAACTGATAGAGTGGTGGATCTGGGATTCAGACATGAGAATCTGTTGCCCGGTACAGCGGCCGCTCAGAGGCTTGCTGACTGATGTCTTTTCTGTGCAGGAGAGCTTCGATGTTGGGAGAAGTTGCAGAGGAAGGCAGACTTTATCAGTGTAGGGTATCACACAGTGAAACCATATTAGAGAGGAACAGTCACTGAAGTGGGAAGAGTAGCTTGCATGAGTCATTGGAGTCTAGTCTGCGGGTACCGCTAAATTGGTTTAATGAGCCGTAAGAGTCATGACTATGGTTTTTCCAGTGGTCATGTATGGATGTGAGAGTTGGACTGTGAAGAAAGCTGAGTGCCGAAAAATTGATGCTTTTGAACTGTGGTATTGGAGAAGACTCTTGAGAGTCCCTTGGACTGCAAGGAGATCAACCAGTCCATCCTAAAGGAGATCAGTCCTGGGTGTTCATTGGAAGGACTGACGCTGAAGCTGAAACTCCAGTACTTTGGCCACCTCATGCGAAGGGTTGACACATTGGAAGAGACCCTGATGCTGAGAGAATTGGGGGCAGGAGAAAAAGGGGACGACAGAGGATGAGATGGCTGGATGGCATCACTGACTCGATGGGCATGAGTTTGAGTAAACTCTGGGAGTTGGTAATGGACAGGGAGGCCTGGAGTGCTGCGATTCATGGGGTCACAAAGAGTCGGACACGACTGAGCGACCAAACTGAAGAGTCATGACCACTAGCATTTAAAAACAGAGCAACAGAAAATTCCACAATGTATCATGATAGTTCAGATAAGAGTTGCTCTGTGAGATGGATGCATGTCTGGGTGGTGAGTATGGTCACGGTGTGAATTTCCTTCTGGAAGGAGGCCACGCCTGAGGCCCTGTGGTGAGCCTTCAGAGATGGCCACGAGTCGGGAGGGGTGGTGAAGCGGGGTGGGAGGGTGAATGGTTTGCAGATGATACGTTCAGTGATATGGATCTCCTCTTGTTTTGCACGTGGTGGTGTGTTTTTGCTCCTTTGTGCTGATTGTGGGGTATGCTTTTTTTATTTTTATATCCCCTTTCTTCACCTTGGCATGTGAAAAAGGAAATATTTTGTGACTGTGTTAGGCATTTCGAGTGTTTTCTGCCATGGTTGTCTGTGCGGGCTTTCTTTTGGAACTCGGAGCCTGGCCCTCAACTTGAGGCTGGGAGCTGGCCACCCCGCCTTCTGCCCTGGGCTGGTCTGTGTGTGGACTGGCCTGTCTGCAAAGCTCACAGACTCCTGGCTCATGGCGGTCTTGCTTAGCTCTCACTTTTATATCTTTTGATTCTCCAGCACCTTAAGATGTACTTGATCCCAGAGAAACTGCTACCGAAAGCTTTCAAATTGCCGTCATCTGGTGCTGTTACCCAGTTTCCTTTGTTCTTTAATGTCCCATTTCCTTCCTGGTATGCTCTGCTGTGGGTTGAGTGCCTGCTGTGTTGAGCATTCTGCATGTGACACAGGCCCCCAGGCGGACCGTGCTCTGGCAGACGAGGTCGGTCGGCAGACGAGGTCGGTCCTGTCTGACAGCTGCCCCTTGGCGTCCTCAGCTGTGCTGAGAGGCTGCTCCCAGCGCGGTGTCTCATAGGTTGGGCAGTGGGTGTGTTTGCCTCCACAACATAGGACCTTTTCCTTTTGGCCCTGCCTTTCCGTGTCTAGGCCTCGCACAGATGTCAGTGTTTGCTTGTGTTACCGTCCAAAGAGTTCTGTTTTCTATTCAGTCACAAAGTCCCTGTTTTTTAAAAACCTTGTATTTAACGGATGTAAGTTACTGGTAATTGCCCCATTCATTGGGAAAGTACTTGAGTGTCTGTGTCTTCCATGTACAGCTGGAGTAGGCTGATGGAGAGGAGGTGAGGAGGTGAGGTCCAGCGGGAGCAGGCGCCAGGTCAAGAGTTCGTCTGCAGTCTCGTTGAGAAGCTGCCCCACCCGAGACGTCCGGGGGTCACTGGAGGGCGCCTGGAGGCTTTGTGCGTGGCCGCCCCCTGTGGTTCCCACTCCAGCAGGATGGCTGCCAGTTGAATGAATTGAATGGGGCCCAGGGCAGAAACAGGGAGGTCAGGTATCAACTTTATCAACACACATCCTGTTGGTTCTGTTTCTCTGGAGAGTCCTCAGTAACACATCATCCAAGCAGGAGAGAGGAAGGTGGTAAAGACCAGGACAGGGGCAGTGGGGTGGTGAGCGCTGGTGGGACTCAGTGTGGGTTATTAAGAGACAGGAGCTCTGTAGCCGGATCAGATGCAGGATAGGAGTGGGGGAGCAGGCTCGGGTGACCTCGGGTTTCTGGCTGAGCCTTGGAAGTCGTTGCCCTCCGCTGAGGAAGGCTGGACCACAGGAAGAGCTGGCTCGGGGGGAGTACCAGGAGCTTGAGCTTGAACATGCTAACTGTGAAATTCCTATCAGATAACGGTAAGTGCAGGTGGCCTGGGGTGGAGGAGAGAAGCCTCGCTGCGGGATGGACCAGTGGGAGTTTAAGGCTCTGGGTGATGGACCCCCAGGCCTGGAGCACGTGGTCATTGGTGAGATGAAAGGTGCAGAGGAGGCTGAGAAGGAACGCCGGCAGGGTCTGAGGGAAAGCAGAGGGGAGAGCCTCTTTCACATGGTGCGCGCCTAGTGCCCAAGGCTGTATCTCTTAGTGCTTCCAGGGAATTATTTATGTTGTTTTCCCCACATAAGTCCTTGACGGTGGGGATTTTCAGTGAATCTCCACTTGAGCACAGCACCTGGCCTGTAGCAGGAACTCAGGTGTCTGAGCGAATGGATTGTCTTTGTGGGTCCCAGTTATTTTCATTCTAAAAGCGATGAGAGTTGCTTCCTCATTTGCTCCCATCTTGAATAAACCCTGAATCTCTTTACTCCTCTGACCAGAGCTGATTTCCTCAGGTTGGGGCGGGGGTGGTGACGTGTGCGTGTATAATACCCTGGCAACTATACCATAAAGTATTTGCGGAATAAGTGTGTTTCACGGTGTATACTGTCACACACAGTCTTGTTTGCGATGTGTTGTTTGGCTCCTCCACCATGGCAAGGGGAGTCTGGCCTGTAAAATTGGACGGATGGGCGGTGGCGTCGTTTCCTGAGAAGTGCCTGGAAAACGCTCGGTGAAGTGTCGAAGAGTTATGCTTTTAGTCCGTGTCAAGTGTGTGGTTTTGATTCCTCTGTTCCTTTCCTGAGTTTTATTTATCCTGTTAGTGAGCGAACCTCTGTGATCGGGGTTTGGAGCATGTTGATTTTAAGTTGCCCGTGGGCCTCCAAGAGGACGTGTCAGGTAGGCAACCGGCTGTGTGCATCTGGGGCTGGAGGGGCCTGCCAGGCAGATGTGGATCCCGCTCTGCCAGGCAGCGTCTCTGTGCTGTTGGGGTGAGCCGTCGGACAGGCGTGCGGCCGTCTGCTCGTCTGCCCGATGGGAACAGCATCACGTGCTTTCAGGGTCAGGACTGAATGAGCTAGACGTGCGGCGCTTAGCTCAGTGCCTGCGTGGAGAGGGACGGCTTCACGTTATTAAGTGGCTCGGCTTGGGGAACAGTGCTGCCTTCTGCGAGCTGGCTCCGTGTCAGGTTACCAGAGTCCTATCAGTGGAGTGGTGTCTTTATTCCTCACTGTTCCCAAGCGCACACTTTCAGCTGCTGTGCCGACGCTTCATCTTTGTGAACCGCACCTGAAGCTTTCCCGGTAGCTCGCCCCCATTTGTGCCCCCTGATGTTTTAATCCTCATTCTTTGGCCAGTTTAAAGTGCTGTGAATACCCCAGTGTATAAATGTGTGGGTCTAGTAACGTCTCAGGAAGTTATTTGTCTTATAATTTCTACTTGATTTGTCAATTTTTAAGAAACAACTCTAGTTTTAAACTATATACACTGATACTGACACGGGAATCATGGTTATTAGGTTATTGCCAAAAATGAAAGTGGGAGGCGGCAACTGAGAATACCGAAGTCAGTGCGTCTTTCCACTCCCTTTCCAAGTCTGGTTGCACGGTCGGCTCGTGCCTTGTGGGCGACTCAGTGGTGTGGGGTTTGTCTTCTTCCTGGGCTACTGGGATGACCTGCCATCTACAGCCGCTTCAGTCACTGTAAGCTTTTTGATAGGAACTATATTTAAAAATTAATTTTCTTCCCTTCTGAACAGAGAGGATGGCCCTTTCTTGAAAGTGCTGTAGACTTGGTCATTTTTGTTCACTGGCTGTTTGAGGTGCCTTTGTGGGAGGAAAATATTTTAAGCCTCTTCATGGTGTGTATTTTCTGATACACATGCTGAGACTGCCATTTCTAGTACTGAATTTCATAGACAGACTCCAAATTCCGTTTAAAACAAAAATTCTGTGAGGACCTACCATATAGCACAGGGAACTCTACTTACTACTCTGTAATGGTCTTTGTGGGACAAGAATCTAAACAAGAGTGGGTGTGTGTATATGTGTGATTGACAGCAGGAACCAACACAACATCGCAAGTCAACTAGGCTCCCGTAGAAAGCACTTAGAACCCCTGTTCCCGTCACTGCCGCAGTGTTGAACCCCTTGTTTTCTGCCTCCTGTATTCCCTGCTCAGTGAGCAGCTGTGCGCTTTGGGGAGCGTTTCTCTTTCCCACAGACAGCTCCCCCTCTGCGAACTCTCACAGTGATGGAAGAAGCCATAGTTACATTCCGAAAACCAGACAGAAAGGGAACAGGGGTGGAAGGTGTCTTTATTTTAAATCTGCTTGGGGTGTGTTTCCATTTACTTTGTCTCATTAAACCCTGGTCATGTTGACCCCAGAATGGCCTGGAGACGGGAATGGCTACCCACTCCAGTATTCTTGCCTGGAGAATTCCATGGACAGAGGAGCCTGGCGGGCTACAGCCCGTGGGGTTGCAGAATCGGACATGACTGAGTGACTAACACAATACTGGTTTAAACTATAGATCGACATTGATTGTTTCTCTTTGAGAGTAGCAGTTGCCAGTGCTGTTAAACCAATTCATTTCCTTTTATTTATAATGTAGATCTGTGTTTTTTCTACTTCTCTTAACGTTGGCTGAGATGAAAATGAGTCTGCGCACCGAGATGAAGCTCTGCTTTGCTGCAGACCCCACTGTTCTCTCACTCCCTGCTGCCCTCCCCCACAGAGAATGATTGATTCAGTCTTATATTATAAAGATAAGGTTCACATTGATCATTTATTTTATTCAATACATAGCTTCCTTTTAGAATAAAAGTCAAAGTTAACGTCAAAGTTAATTTGTCAAATTTCATACTTCATACTTTCATATAAATTTCATATTTCAAATTTCAAAATAAGACTTAGTTCCTGTGAGTTGTGTTTGAGGTATAAGAAAATACTTCAAACATTTTTTCAAAATATTTAGGAAACATTTTAGTTAAAAGCATACTATTCAGTGAAAACATTGCATTTTAAAAGTGGCTAAAAAAGGGATGCTATTTCAAATATTGGCTACATCACATAAATTTTAGCTTCTGATCTTGCAACAAACAGTAACATTAAGTCACATCACTTTCCCTTAATGTTAAGAGTTCTGATGCTAAGATGGTCACAAAAAAACTCCTCTCTGGTTATAGGTAACTTAACTTGATGGGTAGTAATATGGTAGGTTCCATATTCGATGTGAGAGTGTTGGGAACCTGTTCTTTGTGTTTCTGTCTACGTAACTTGAGATGGTGGGGATTTCGTCTTTGCCTGGCCCCTCGGGGCTGCCCGCTGGGGTCCCGGAGTGCTCGGGGCCCCCCTGCGGGCTGGCCCGGTCCCCGCTGCTCAGGAAGTCTCTCACAACTTGCTTGAAGATGTAGACGATCTCCCACGGCAGGACATCATTTTCTGCCAGGACTTCTCGAAATCTAGAGGCAAAGCACTTGTGAGTGTTCAATTCGGAAAATCTCTCTTGTCATAACCCTTTATCTAAAAAATTCAGCTTAAATAATGTGCTCATATAGTTGTTATCCATCTTTTGAGTAAACTGCTTTAAAATTATGCGTCTAGTGAAGAAATTTTGAAAGTGACTTTAAAACATTTCCTAGCCAGTGAGATATCAACAGATTTTCTTTTTTCTTGTCCAGCCCATTCTTAGGGATTTTGTTTGCTGAGTATTTGATACACACGGTTTAAGGACTTATATGGTAAATAACAGTTTCCACTCTAAATATAAGAGGGGCTTAAGAATTGATGACAGACATCACGAGAAGAGAATGTAGTATTTTACCTGCTGAGAACAGTTCCTGTTTGACAAGGTTGAACCTGTGAGCAGAGAACTTCGAGCTGTCTTTGCTCAGTAGCTGGAATGGCTGCCTGGGGACTCTGGTAGCTTCTCAGCCAGTTGTAATCCACACCTGTTTTTTTCACTTTTTGCTCATTTTCGATCTCTTGTATCAGTCTCTCCCGTTCCTTCAGATGCCATTTTAATTCCCGAAGCAGAGTCTTTGTCACTACGTCTGAGTCAGGGTAGTGTGTGGATTTGTAGGAATCATATTTTGGCCATTTCATCCAGCCAAAAAATGGCATTTTGAGCCTGTGGAAAAGCTCTCACTTGTTTATTTGCATAAAATGTTACGGTCCGATCAGCAAATGTTTGTTTCTTTACAGTAAATTTGCCAGAAAAGTGCATGAATTTTTCACTGGTTAGATATACAGGTCAGAGTAAGATTAGAATGGATTATTTCTAACTAGGTCAGTGCCCAAAACCAGGCTTTCGAAATACTTTTATGTAGCTAAGTAGGAATGAAATACAGTCAGAGATAATCTACAGACTGAACACTTTCTGATAATAACACCAACACTTGCTATTAAAAGTTCTCAGGCGTCTCTATAATATTAACATATGACTTAATATTAACATAATATTAACTTCTGACTTAGGTTTTATACAGAGAAGGTTTAAAGGTTACCTGTGAAGTTGCTGGGTCCAACGTGGCCTGTTACTGAAGAGTTCACTTGAATTGGTGCTTCACACAGGCACGTCTCCTCCTGGATGGGTCCCCTGTTGAGAGAACTAGCCGCCTCCTTTCTCCACTGGAACCGCCTTTGAAATAAATAACTTTCTATGTTAGGAATGAGGCTGTGATGTCTTCATTTGGAGAGAATGCTCATTAATTCACCTTGTAAGTAAGCTAGAAGAAATGACAAAAATAACTTACTATTTAATCTTTACAAATTACATAACGGTTTGCATTTTGACTGTAGCTCAGTCTCTTTGAAAAAGATGCTGGCAGCTACAGATTCTGGTCCTAAATGCATTTAGACATATCTTCGGTAAAGAGATGAAGAAAGGTCGTCTGAAGCACCACAGATGTGCTCCCAGCTAAACTGAAGACGGTCTCGTGATGGGATGCTCTGCTGTGTGTAGCTGCAGGTCACAGTTAGTGCTGTATTTTTATGCCTGTAGAGCTCTAAAAATAACCATGTTGCTTTTATTCTTCAGCTTAACTTTCAGGCCATTTAGAAGCCAGGTCACTGTCCCCGCTAATGAAAGCATGGGAAAGGGATCAGACTTGACTCTTTGCACAATATACACACAGTATACATTCTGAGAAAACACGTCACAATTGCGCAAAATAGGCAAAGGATGCTGTTAGTCATGTGTGAAATATTTAGTGAATATTACATGTTACATTCTGTACACATTTTGTATTTCTTTCTAACTATTATTTAAATTTGTATATTTAAACAAGTTGCAATGCATTACATATGTTATATACACTGAAGTAGATAATTTTAAAATATACTTTGTAACCTCTAGAAACCTGGTGATAAGGCAATCTTGATTAAGGTCAGAAAAAAAATAGAGGCATAAGAACATATAAAGTTCAAAACAAAATCTTACAGTTCATTATAGAAAGTAGTTTCTGTGTTTTCTTCTGGAGCTGAAAGTGAAGCTCGCACTTACTGTTGGGCGAGTGCGGGTTTGTGAGGTCCTTGTGAGGATCTTCTGTCCAAGAGCCCGTGTGTCTTTCCCTTGGGTGTGGGCAGGTTCTTGACTCTCTGGGTCTGTGTTAAATGACTGCACAGCACTTCCCTTTTGTAGCATTTGTTTCTCGTGTTGCTGTTTGCTTCATCTGAGCTGTGACGAGTAGCCGTCGTTCGTCCACATCAGACCTGCCTGTCACACGCGATGCAGAGGGTGCGCGTGGCCACCCTGCCGCTCCTGTGACTCACGTGTTAGGAAACCCAGATGTCAGGGTGCGTTATCTGCAACGAGCAGGTTTTCACATTGCATCGGGCATGGCGCCGTGAGAAGGACGGGAGGAAAGTTTCTCCCGACAGAACTGTCCTCTTGGATTTCCTCCCAGCGGTACCGCGAACCTTGCGGCTTCTCCCTCTGAATAACCTCCTTGTCGTTGCTTTAGTTCTTAACATGCTTGCCTCTGAAGTGTCAGAACTGTACGGGATGCGGCAGATGACCCACGCTTCTGTCCTGGGCCTGCACGCCAGTGTCTGTCCTGCGTGTGCCCGGCTCTGACCCTGCAGCTGCGCTCACAGTGACTCTGCTGAGGGGCTTGGCTTTCTTTTCCGTGTACCTGTACTGTTAACTCTGTTTTACAGGCCCCGTTTAAATACCAACTAATTTCTTCTTCGGTCTGAGGGAAAAACATCATTTTCCCCTTGACCCCTGTTTGTCTCAGCTCCGGTTGTATTTCTCTTCACTGCTAAGCTACTGTCCTCTGAGACCAGGTTCTGTTCTGCCCGCCCTGGGGTTGCGGCTTTCCTTCCCTCAGCAAGTATCCTTGACTGTGCCCAGCTGTGCCAAGGCCCGGGGGCACGTCGGGGACTGGCGGGGGGCAGCGGCGAGGGGCAGGGGGCAGCGGCGGACAGGCCATTCCCGGCCCCGTGGGCCCCGTGGGCCCCGTGGGCAGATGAACCCGGGCCCCCGAGGGGTCAGTGAGGTGGTCCTGGCACACTCGAGGCCTCCCTGGTTGGCTGCGAGAGTCGGGGAAGGCCTTCTTGGGAACAGGCTGCCGTTTGAGCAGAGACCTAAGGGTCAGTGAGCAGGCCATATAGAGGACTCCTTGAGGGCAGTCTCCCACCTCCCCTTGACCTGTTAGCACCTAGCTGGCTATTGAGACTTGCCCAAGCCTGACCTTCACAGAACGTTTCCGACCACCCTGACACATTGAGTACATTTCCCTTTGGTCATCCTCAGATAAGCCAGTTTTTCCTAATACTTAGGGTGTGCTGCCTGTAGTGTTATAAGTTCTGTTTCTCTTGTCCTGGCTCCTGAGATTGCTAGACTGAAATGGGGCCCAGATGCCACTCCCTGAGTACAGCAGGTTTCCCGCTGCAGTGTAGACAGAGAACACAGCTACTTGTAGGTCCAGGTACGGAAGCACCTTTGCACTAACCCTGCCTGTTCATCAGAGTATAGTCAGAATAATGGTGGGTTTTATTCATCAAACATTTTAGTGAGTTGAATAAGTGAATTCTTTCTAATTAATTATAATCTCGTGAGGCTGTTTTGTGTGGAAGCCATAAAACTTGACCTGTGGAGCAGTTAGGTTAATTCCTTTTTGGTTACTGTCATGGTTTTCTAGGCTACATCTCGGCTGAATTGTAGAAAATTTTATAAGACAAAGTGAAATAGGATCATATCATCTCTAGTGTGTGTGTGTGTAAAAGTCTAAGATGTATAAGGAAGTACTTAAGTCTGAAAAGACAAAATTTTGGAATCCTGAAGGGCAGGCTAAGGAGTCAGATTGTATAGATGCAGATTTTATATATTTATGGTCAGGGCCGCCTTATACAGTTTTCAGCAGCTTTCTACTGCAATTAAAGGAAGATTTCTCATTGTAAGTAGACTACTCTCTTTCTGTTTTTAATTCCTTTGCTGCCGACCTCAAAGTTCTAGATTATTGGTTTTTTTTTTTTGGTCTATCAAAGATGCAGTCAACATTTGAGAAACTGATGTTAAATTTCTTTTCCCAATATTATTCCCTCCATAAGATATTTCACATTAAAAGCCACAGTTTTGTTGGGCTGTGTTTGTGCCTTCCTGAGGGAGGGGACTCTCAGCGTGTGCCTGGGTTATGTGCTGCGTGCTTGCTCTCAGGTGACCTCTGTTCTTGCCCTTTACCTTTGTAGACATGTTCACAGGGTTTATAACTTGCTCATTAATATTTTTCTTTCTTGTGTTCTTGTTTAAAGACTTCTTTACTCCAAAGATATAACATAGGGGAAGACCAGCGTTTTAGGCTTAAAAAATAAGTACCCCCTGGGTGTAGAGTTGGTTTGGAGTTGATTTGCGGTTGGTGTGAGGTGGGGGGTCTCCAGGTTGGATAGCCATTATCCAAAGTCAGGGGTCGTCGCTTCTCCCAGGAGCGCTCCTGACGGCTCCTAGTGCAGTTCCTGTGGGTACGCCCTGGGTGCTTGGAGTATCATCATATCATGGGCCCTGGGTCTTGTCACAGCCTGTGGGGCTGCAGGTTCCACCCGGCCTCCTGTGGGCAGCGATCCGCGGTCTGTTGGGGCCTCCGAGCCTCAGCAGGGCTGTCTGGATCTGTGCGCGGTTCTCCCAAGTCTGTGTCGGCTTGGTGCTGCGCCCAGCCCGGGTGAGCATGGCGGTTCTAGAGGTTCTGGGAGTCTGCAGCGTCCCGGGTGCTGTCCCGCCCAGGGCCTCCCTCTCCTGGTCCTCTGCCGGAAGTGGGGGCTTTCTTATCCTGTTTTTGCCAAGCACTTCCTGCATCAGCCTCTGCCCTCTAGGCTGAGCAGTGGACAGACAAAGAAAAAGGGCCGTGAGAGTTTGCACCGCCGACAAAGGTCCGTGTCGTCAAAGTGGTTGTGTACGGATGTGAGAGCTGGACCATAAGGAAAGCTGAGTGCCAAACAACTGATGAGTTCGAATTGTGGTCCTGGAGAAGACCCGAGAGTCCCTTGGACTGCGCGGAGATCAAAGCAGTCCATCCTAAAGGAGGTCAGTCCCCTGACACCTCTGCCCTGCCGGGGCCCACGTGCATGTTGCCGTGTGGGGAGTTCAGGCCAGGGGCGAACTCTGTGCCCGCTGTGAGCTCTGAATTCTTGTCTCTGCCCAGTCTGCCGGCGCTGCTTGCTGGTTAGCACCCCCGGCAGCTGCCGCGGCGTTCCGCCCCCCTCACTGGAAACGGGAACCGTGAGCTCTTTCCTGGTTCCTCTGCTTGTGCCCCGCCGCTCAGTCGTGTCTGACACTTTGTGACCCCATGGACTGTAGCCTGTCATGGCCCTCTGCCCATGGGATTCTCCGGGCAGGAGTGCTGGGGCGGGTTGCCCTGCCCGCCTGCAGGGGATCTTCCCAGCCCAGGCCTCCCGCGTGGCAGGCGGCTTCTTTACCATCTGAGCCACCAGGGAAGCGGTGGTTTTACATAGTGCAGGTCCAACAATGGCAGCATATTCTCTGGGGTCCACTTTTACCGCTGCCCCTCTGGTCTGAGCAATGTCCTCTCTGTCCTTGCTTATGTGGTGGTCTGTTAGGGGGTCTTGCTGCTTTTCTGCTGTGTCTGAGCCCCCATCATTCCACCCCACGTTACCCGGTCAGAGCCATCCTGTTAAAATAGGAGTCACATATTATTTCTCTCTCTATGGCCGAACTCACTGCACTCAGAGCAAAGGCCACAATCTTTAGGATTTGCCCCTGCCAGTCGCCTGGTTCCCCTCCACCCAAATCCCTGGCTCTTCTGTAGCTCTAGCTGCCCCCCCGCCCCAGCCACCGAGCTTTCTCTGCTGGAGCCACATGGACCTCTGCCCGCCTTCCTGGTGCTTTGGCTCAGGGCTCCTGACTGCCTGACTCACAGAGCTGCCCAGTCTTCGTTTCTGTCTGGTCTTTGCCCGAGTGTCCCCTGTCTGTTTTGTGCCCGTGCCCGCCCCCACACCTCATCTTCTTACCCACCCCTCTGCTGACGGTCATTTGGGCTGCTTCCCTGCCTTCAGCTCAGCTCAGCTCGGCTGCTCCGTCGTGTCTGACTCTGCAACCCCATGTGCTGTGGCACGCCAGGCTTCCCTGTCCATCACCAGCTGCTAGAGTTTGCTCAAACTCAGGTCTGTCGAGTTGGTGATGTTATCCCACCATCTCTGTCATCCGCTTATCCTTTTGCCTTCAGTATTTCCCAGCATCAGGGTCTTTTCCAAAGGGTTGGCTCTTAGGGTCAGATGGCCAAAGTATTGGAGCTTCAGCATCAGTCCTTCCAGTGAATATTCAGGACTGATTTCCTTTAGGATTGACTGGTTTGATCTCCATGCAGTCCAAGGGACTCTCAAGAGTCTTCTCCAACACCACAGTTCAAAAGCATCAGTTCTTTGGTGCTCAGCTTTCTTTATAGTCCAACTCTCACATCCATACATGACTACTGGAAAAACCATACCTTTGACTAAATGGACTTTTGTCAGCAAAGTAGTGTCTTGGTTATTGTAAATACTGCTGCTTTGAACACTGGGGTGCATGTATTTTTTCAAATTAGAGTTCTTTTCTGTGTTTATGCCCAGGAGTGGGATTGCGGGATCATACAGTAACTCCCATTTTTAAAAGAACCTCAGACTGTTGTCCACAGTGGCTGCACCATTTTGCGTTCCCACCAGCAGGGTAGGAGGATCCCCTTTTCCCACCCCCTCTCCAGCATTTATTGTTTGTAGACTTTAGAAGAAAATAATTTGTCTGTGTCTGGTCTTAGTTGTGGCACACAGGCTTGGTAGTTCGATGCACACAGGCATTGAACCCGTGTCCCCTGCACTGGAAGGTGGGTTCTTAACCACTGGACTGCCAGAGCTATCCCTATTATTTGTAGACTTTTTGATGATGGCCATTCTGACAGGGGTGAGGTGGTACTGACTGTTGTTTTGACTTGCATTTCTCTTGTAATTATCAGTGTTGAGCATCTTTTCATGTGCCTGTTGGCCACCTGGATGTTGTCTTCAGAGAAATGTTTATTCAGGTCTTTTGCCCATTTTTTTTTTACCTTTTTTTTAGTTGAGCTGTGTGAGCTGTTTGTGTAGTTTGGCAGTTAAGCCCTTGTTGGTTGAATTATTTGCAAATATTTTCTCCATTCTGTAAATTGTCTTTTCTTGGTTTCGTCTCCTTTGCAAAAGGTTATAAGTTAGATTAGGTCCCATTTGTTTACTTTTGCTGTTATTTTTGCTGCCTTGGGAGACTGACCTAAGAAAACATTTCTGTGGTTTATGTCAGATAATGTTTTGCCTTTGTTCTCTCTGAACCTGTAGCGTCTTGACTGCCTTTAGTTCAAAATAATCCTCATGCAAAAGTGACCCGTGCTGGGGAGGCTCGTTCTGAAACCCCGAAGCCTGCACGCGTGTCCTGCACATGCTTCCTTGTCTGCAGGTGCAGGGCTGCTCTTGGGAAAACCCTGAGGGAGTTGTGACAGATGCCAGTAGATTGCCCTGCAGAGCATCCTCTCCTCCTGAGCTGAGACCGTTCGTTCTTCTGGCCAGTTTGAAGGGTGGAAGCACTTTCTCATTGCTTTAATTTGCATCTCTTTGGTGACTGACTGTGAATTTGATTGTATTTTCATTTGTTTATTGATGATTTGCAGTTTTTCTTGTAGGGCTTAATGTAAAAGTTAACTATTCAAGAATTCTCCCAGCACATGGAAATTTCTTGGCTTTTTATAAACAGTACACTTTTTATAGGCCTTTTATAAACAGTATACTAACTTTTAATATTCTTTGCAGGCTCCTGGGTGAAAAGAGTGCAGAAACGGAGTATGTTGACAAATACAGACAACTTGAAGCACAAGAATTTTATCTCTATTTCCTTGATCACTTAATCAGTGGGTCAGGTAAACAGGTATCTTTAAATATCATAAAGTATAAGTGAGTTGTTCACAGCATTAAGTTCTTAAAAGTCCTTAAAAATGTAGTAATATTTTGACTGATGAAGAATCCGTGTTGCTTGTTAATTCAGGATTTTTAGGGGAGTAAGTGTGTGATAGATTATAAATCGTGAGTGTGTGATAGGTTGTAAGTTGCTCACTTTTTCTCTTTTTAGTGTCTAAATAGTCTGCCTTTTGGAAGACTAGTAATGGTCCCTTACCTTACTATTAATTAGAAATACTTAAAATTGTTGTTAAAGTTATTATATGGAGAAGGAAATGGCAACCCACTCCAGTCTTCTTGTTTTGGAAATCCAATGGACAGAGGAGCCTGGTGGACTCCAGTCCATGGGGTCACAAAAGTGTTAAGACAAGACTGAATGACTAACAGCAATAACAGGAATACCTGTGTGACTTTGTGAGTATACCACAGCAAACTGTTTACTTTAAGAGGGTGGGTTTTATACTATATGAAACGTATCTTGATGGAAATTCAATTGGAAGCAACAGTTATGCAAAGAAGGAAAATATATCCTTCGATAAGAGAAGAATCAATCAATCAAAATTCACCCAGAACTGACACTGGTGTTGGGATTAGCAGATAAAAATGTTTATTGATAGGTAGTTTTTATAACTACATTCCATATGTTCAGAAAGTTAAATAGACCTGAAAGATTTTTTGAAGGACCCAAATTAAACTTCTAGAGATGGAAACTATTGCATATGAGATAAAAAGAATTCTGGAGATGTCTCTGTTAGTCCAGTGGTTAAGACTCCTTGCTTCCACTGCAGGGGGCATGGGTTTGATCCCTGGTCAGGGAACTAAGATCCCACATATCCTGCAGCCAAAAAAAAAAAAAAAGTGAGAGATTAGATTTTGCAAAAGAATCAGTGAACTATAAGGCATAGCAGTAGAAACTATGTAAAATGAAATGCAGAGAGAAAATAGTAAAAATGAAAAGTGAATAGTTAGGGTACCAATGAGTTGTGAAAAAGCTTTAAGTCTCAAAAATATGTGCACTTGCTATCCCAAAAGAGGAGGAAAGATTGGAAGAGGGGACAGAAAAGACTATTTGAAGAAATAGTGGCTGAATATTTTTCAAATTTGGTGAAAACTACAAACATACTAATCAGTGAATCTCAGTGAACCATAAGCACAAGAAACAGGAACGAGACTGAACCAACACAGAGCATAACCAGATACTCGGAAGCGAAGATAAAGAGAAGATTCTTAGAAGAGAAGTAGCCAAAAACAAAAGTCATATTATGTGTAGAGGAACAAACATGATCATAGATTTCTCATTGGAAACAGTACAAGCAAGAATACAGTGGAGTAAAATCTGTAAAATAATAAAAGGCCTCAAATATCGTACCCAGCAAAAATATTCTTCAAAAATGGAAGTAAAGGAAAAAACATTTCAGATACATGAAAGATAAGTGAAGTTATCTAAGTCACATGTAGAAATATGATGATGTTCATTAGCCTATAAATGTGAATTTTCTGTTTGTTTTTTTAAAATCATCTATCATTAACTAGCTAATGAAAAAAGTTATTATAGTTTTAAAAATAACTATTAAAACACAATTTTAAATAATACATAAATGTGTAAAATAAAAGATAAAAGTCCCTTTTAGTCTCCCCTCCTCCCATGGGTGCAGCTGTTCAGAGTTCACATTAAGCTCGTCACCTGCTGTGAGTGTGCGCTCTTTTTCTCGTCAGCATTCGGCCTGATTCACACGGCAGAAGCACGTCTCGGTGTTTTTGCTTTACGCACGTTTACCCGTCACAAGCTGCTGCCAATCAGCAGGAAGCCCTTCCCCCTTACTTCTCCCCTGTGATGTAGAGGTGGAAGTTGGGATTAGAGTAAGATTTTCCTTTTCTTTTCAGCCTTTTTGAAAATTGCAAAATACAGCCCGTATATAAAAGTATATTAGTCCTTATTCTGGTCTTCACTTGGACATCTCGATACAAAATGCTGGCATCTTTCATCGGTTCTGAAAAATTCTGAGCGGTTGTCTCAGAGGTCCCCACACTCAGTCAGCTTGTAGTCTTCACTTTCTGGCCACTCTGCTGCCGGCCGGTTCCTTTCTCCTTGCCGGTCTCTCTCCTGAGGCAGAAGCTTTGAGCTCTTCGTTTTCCCCTCTGCATTCCTGCCGGGTGTTTTCCTCTCTCACCAGACTTTTGGCTTTTTAAAGGTGGTGTTTATGTATTCAGCCTGGCATCTTTAGTTGTCCTTGGGGAATGTTTGTTTGAACAACCTGGTACCTTATTAACCAGAAGTGATAGTTCAGAGTGATGGTGTGTGTCCTTTGATCCAGTGTTTACTCACGCTAAGAAAAGTACAGCGCGGTGCGTTTAAGAACATTCACTGCACCGCTGCTTATGTGAGGGAAGCCTTCGAGTCTCCTCGGTGTCAGTGAACGGAAGACTGCTGATTTTTTCAAGTATTTTTTTTTTAATTGAAGGATAATTGCTTTACAGAATTTTGTTGTTTGCTGTCAGACATCAACATGAATCGGCCGTAGGTGAGGACTGGAGATTTGACCTGTAGACGTTGCCAGAAGCCCGCCTCAGCTGTGTGTTCCCGGGGACAGACGGCCGTCGTTTGCCGTCTCCTGGGGGAGTGTGTTAGTTTCAGACAGCGCTCGGTGCTGGGGCCCTCCCTGGTGCCCCTGTGTACTCCGCGCCCAGCGCACGCCTGCTGGTCCCTGTGCGGAAGCCGCTAGGTTCTGCAGGGATGCTGCAAGTCCCAGGGCCTGCCCTTGGAACCTTTGATTTGGGTTCATGTTTGAAACTCTTTGTGTCCTCTGTCCGTGGCACCTTTAATGTGTTTGGAAATTTTCACTAGGGGGTCATACAGCTTTGGCTGCACTTGGAAGATTCACTCCAAGACCAGTGTTTATCAAGATGTGAGCCAGGGACCTTGGGGAGCAGTGAGTGGAAGTTGAAAGGGCCTGGTCTCTCCTCTTAGGTTATCATGTAATCACACAGGTACACGAACGGTGCTTTAGAGGTGAATGCGCTGGAACGTAGCTCTCTGGGGACCTGGGACAAGAGTTGTGACTTGAGCTGGGGTTCAGGAAAGTAGTAATCTGGACTGGAACTGAAGGATGAGTAGAAGTTTTGGAAGTTACCTAGGCAGTGTGGGGATCGGGGAGAGGGGAATATGTGCTGAGGGCCTATAATGGGAGAGGGTGAGGCTCTGGCCCTGGGAGAGTGAAAGGTGCTCAGTCGTGTCCGACTCTTTGCACCGCCGTGGACTATACAGTCCATGGAGTTCTCCAGGCCAGAAGACTGGAGTGGGAAGCCTTTGCCTTCTCCAGGGGATCTTCCCAACCCAGGGATCGAACCCAGGTCTCCCGCATCGCAGGCGGATTCTGTACCAGCTGAGCTACCAGGGAAGCCCCCAGGACTGGGAGAGGGCCAGCACTGCTGGGTGTGGGGGGCCTGGGCAGGGGCAGTGGGGGCCTGAGTCACAGCCCTCCCGAGAGGCCCACACCTTCATCTTCAGAGCGGTGGGGCCTGTGTTGCGTCCGTGGTAGAAGGGGCTTCGCAGCTCCGATGACGTTAGGAGCCTGAGATGGGGCTGCTGCCGGGTGGGCCCGGTGTGAGCCCAGGGCTCTTCCCAGGGTCAGCAGTGGATGTGATGGCAGGTGCCACGGGCTGCGTGATCGAGGAAGATTCAGGGAGCCAGGGGACGCAGGCCTTCCGCAAGCTGAAAAGGTGTGGGGAGGGTCCTCCCCGGAGCCTGCAGAAGGAGCCAGCCAGACTGCAGTGGGCCTGGGATGCTCAGAGCTGTAGGAGAGGCAAGGGGTGTGGTGTCAGCTCGACGCTCAGGGTCCGTGTTGCCGGAGCAAGGAAGCTAAGCGCTCCCAAGGGGGAGATGCAGGCGCAGCTGCTGCCTGGGCCGGGCTGGGGCGGAGAGCTCTGGTCCTAGTGCTCAGAGCAGTGGGCTGAAGAAGGTTCTAGGTTTATCCTGGGTGGGTCTGAGGGGAGGAGTGTCCACTGAGGAGTGTTCTGAGGAGACCTCTCTGCTCATACTGGAGAGACTGGATCGGAGGGGCCAGTGTGGACCCGAGAAGTCTAGGCAGCACTGGCTGGTGATGGCGGGGAGCGGGGAGCAGGTCTGGGGCCAGCTGGGCCGGACTCGGGGTGGGTGGACGGGGACGTGGGGGCAGAGGGGCCGTGGTGAGCGGCGGTGCTCACGCTCCGGCTTCTGAAGCTTGGCATGCCTGTGAGGCAGAGAGGTGGTTCTCTCGAGTGTGCGTGTGTGTGTGTGTACACAACACACACACGCAGAGCAGCTTCTGTCCCTATTTTGTCTGTCTGCGTTAAAACCGTGAGATCGCGTCAGTACCCCTAATTCTGGTCCTGCACCAAGGTTTCAGAGTGAGCACTTTGTCATGTCCAGATACAGAGCACGTTTGCTTTTGGTGTAATGCAGGTGATATTTCATCTATATAACTTTTAAAAAAAATTATTTCTAAATAGAAATCCAAGAACGCACATTCACTAAATTTCTATGAGTAACATTAGAATTATTTTGCATAATTAAAGGTAAATCATTTTTTCAAAGCTGAAATCCAGTAGCATTTCTGAGCGGTTCGGTTCCGGACTGGACCCTGCGGGGTTTCTGCTGTTCTCACACAGCCGTTTGGACTCGTCCTGGTGTGTCTGTGGTTGTGATGAAAGGCCTTAGCACAGCCTCCCTTTTTGTTTGCTGATATTTCTGTTGGTGATTTTCATCCCTCTCAGAACTTTTCTTCTGGGTTTAAAAAATGGCCTTTATGGAGTTCTTAATAACTGAAGAAGGAAACAGTCAAATTAAGTTTAATTTTGTATTTGGAATACCAACCCTTACTTTGAGAAAGAGATGTAATTACTTATTTTGAAGGTTTAATTTTACGGTTAAATCAGTAATGTAGTAATTAAGCTTCTTTCCTATAGAGTACAGTGTCTAATAGATTTTTTGATAAGCAGTGTTATGTTCTTCAGTTAAAATCCGTCATATCCACTGTATACTATTTGGAGCCCTGAACTGCTGAATTTTGGGGTTAGATTTTAGATTTTGTTGATACCGAAATAATGGGGTAACTTAGCAAAGAGAAACTAGCAATTTTCATGGTTCCCCATTTTTCCAGGTCAAGCGAACTATTTCAGTGATGATAACCTAGAGCAAAGGGAAAACAGGGAAGTAGAAGCGGCTTTGGGGGGTCTCTTACGTCGCCTCTCAGCTGAGGCTCGGCCTGCGCAGCGGGCTGCGTCGCCCTGAGTCGCCCGCCCTCCTCCGCGGGCTGCCCGGGCGGCCGCCTGGGCCCCTCCTGATTGGGCTGCTGCTGCGGGGGTGCAGGAGGCGCACAGCCCCGACCTCTCTTCGGTTCCCGGTCCTCCCTCTGGCGGTGCACGTGGAGGCTGGACTTGACTCATGCTGGGTCGGCTCCAGCCACTGACCTAAAAACGTCAGCCCGTGTTTCGTGTTAAACAGAGGAAGGGCTATGGTTTAGACAATGCAGTTAGGCCTTTTGGAATTTTTTCTTGTAGCATTTCTGTGTTTAAGTAGCAGCCTTCAAAATGCATATCATCAAGGAGTGTGAGTCACGTTAGTGTGGTTGAAGTGACGGCTCGTTCAGTGGCTCTGGGAGCCACGGCTGCCGGCCTCTGAGTGAGAAGCGCCGCTGCCGGCCTCCGGTCTCTCTGGAGAGTCCGTGCCGCCTCACGGCCCCGGCAGCCCCGGCCACTCACGGTGTCCCTCCCTCTGTCACCGCCTCCCTACCCCGTCTCTCGGGGCTCCCTGGGCTGTGGAGCCTCAGCCCTTCTGTTTGTGCTGGAAAGGCTGATTATTGATGGATAAGCCTGCTGGCCCCAGGAGAGGGAAGGGCCGGATTTTTTCCCCTATTTAGGCATGTATTAGTTCAGTTCTTGGATTTGTAGAGTCTGGGTACCCAGCCATCATTTAGAATTCCAAATAATTTAATAAAATGTTAACCATTTGTAAATTAGGAACTGTTCACACTCTGAATTTTGCTCAGTGTTTTGACGATAGCGTGGTTAATTTAAGGGCTTTTGAGCCGAGTGCTTCTAGAAGGGCTGAGATGGGGAGGGAGTGCCCCGGTGGGAGCAGGGGACAGCGGCACGACTGTGACTTGTGGAGGCCGGGAGGAGGGCGGGGAGGAGGGAGACGTGAGGCTTCCGAGTTCATGGTCATCAGTGAGCTGACTGGAGGGTCAGAAAGCTGTCGGGGGCAGGACTTGGAGAACTGCCTCCTAAAGTCGGTGCCCGGTGCCCCGTGCCCCGGGAGGAACTCTGTTTCCACAAAGGAGAGCAGAGCTGGCCCCTCTGCTATTAAGGTTCAGAAGAAGTTCTTGGTTCAACAGCAGGAAAATAGTCGTATTGTAATCACACAGCTAGGCCCGTTTTGAAACTGAGGCTCTGTGTAGGGGAGCACGCGGGAGAGCAGAAGAGAGCAGGGACACGTGTGTGTCGGGGGGAACAGCAGTGGCCGGCAGAGGGGCGGAGACAGCCTGGAGCAGCACGCCGCTGGCAGGAGCAGGAAGGGGGCATCGGGAGGAGGGCCGGGAGGGGCCGGCCCCGTGCTGAGTCTGGGAGACACGGGCAAGCTCCAGAGTTTACTTTGGAAATAAAATTATTTATTTCCAAAAGCTTGTATGCTGTGACTTTTGATGATTGTCAATTTGTCAAGAATTTGTGGGATCACCAGAGAGGAACTTATGTTTTTATAAGAGAACCTTCGCTGGGCGTCCCTGGTGGCTCAGATGGTGAAGAATCCGCCTGCCATGCAGGAGACCCCGGTTCCATTCCTGGGTCGAGAAGATCCCTGGAGGAGGGCATGGCAACCCACTCCCATATTTTTGCCTGGAGAATCTCAAGGACAGAGGAGCCTGGCAGGCTATAGTCCATGGGATCACGAAGAGTCAGACACGACTGGGCAGCTAACACTTTTATTCACTCGCAGGAATGGGCAGAGCTCCCCTGGTGAGTCTTTGTCAGAGCAAAGATGGTCCCTCTCAGGATCCCTGTTCACAAGGTGGTGTGTGGTTGTCTATTGCTGATTTGTTCTAGTATCGAGGAGTGAAAATTGATGTGAATTTTCAGTCAAAGTTAGTTCTGTAAGCTAATCATCTTTGTGCTGTTTTCAAGTGATGAGCTTTGCGCCCTGCAGGTCTCTTGTCTCAGAAGGCGGCGCTAGCCTGCAGCGTTGATGGCTGCGATGGGCGGGCAGGTGTCGCTCCGCTCCCATGCATTCCTAGTGGTGGGTGCTCCGGGACTTTGTAATGACCCCGCTCGCAGTGTTAGCGGTGAATGTGTGTTTGTGTGTGTACAGCTTGCTGTGTATATGCTGTATGTATAGACTAGATAAAGCATGGGGTTGTTGATCTTGCTTTTTTCACATAAGAAATAGCATTGTATTTGTTTGTTTTGTCTGAATCCAGGTCCAAGGCCACCTTTAGCTAAATCAAGCAATGTGATATGCATCCCACAGACAACCTATAAATATCCTGATTTGCCTATAAGCCGATGTAAAGAAGAGGTAACATTATTTTTCTCATGATGTGGTTTTGTTGTTTGCATGCCAGCGACCCAGCCCTTGGTTTCTAGTCTGAAAGTGACGAGGGGCCGGGCGGGCACCGGGAGGCTCGGCTTCCCCCGAGCTCCCCTTTCCTGTCAGTCCTTCGTCCTGTCTCCCCTGCTCTGCACTAGATGTGAGTGCACACCTGCAGGCCCAGGGAGCTACTGCTTGCAAGCCCCGCTGCCAGACCTGTTAGAACGCAGATGCTGCCTGCTCCGGCCACAGCCTCCTCCAGCATTCCACTGGGGCTCCTTTACACGCTGGCTATTTGTGTGGCCTGTGATCGATCAGTCCTTGATATATCATTTTATGATCAGTGTCAGGCAATACAGCAGCAAGGTGATTACATTTTTAATTAGTTGTGTATTACTAGACCTGGTTGGGCTTCCCAGGTGGCGCTAGTGGTAAAGAATCTGTCTGCCAATGCAGGAGATGTAAGAAACGCCCGTCTGGAAGGTCCCCTGGAGGAGGCCCTGGCAACCCACTCCAGCGTTCTTGCCTGGAGAATCCCATGGACAGAGGAACCTGGAGGGCTACAGTCCATGGGGTTGCAAAGAGTCAAACACAACTGAAGTGACTTAGCACAGCCTAAACCTGGTTAAAAGCAGATGTATTGAAATCGTAATTAACTGTACTAATGGAAGAAATGGTTATAGATGACAGGAAACTGTAAATGTTCTAAATTCATTTTTACTTTGTCTTAGATTGAATCCTGCAACTGTGTAGAGTAGATATGCTTTATTAATTTTAAGAGGCCAACATTAAAATTAATTTGCATCCCCTGACCATTTTGATGGCTAGAGCGATAGCTGAGTGGTATTTTGGGTGGAGGTGGGGGAGGGGTGGATAACTGGATTAGCGCTGTAGCGCTGCTCACACCGTCTGTGAGCACACACTTGTTTTAAAGTGTGTCTGAAGAATTTCAAATGGGAATTGAGTGTACATTTCTTATGTGTAACAGCAGCTGTGTTTTCATCTTTCTCAGTAGAATTAGATGGAGGCTCATCACATAATTTAAAAATAATAGAAATTTAGACTTAGCAAGAGCTATAGAAATTCAATTTGGTATTTTCATTTTTATAGATGAAGAAGCTGAGACCTAGGGGGGCAGTGAACTTGGCCTGGGTTTCTGTAGCCATTCGTTACTGCTCACAGTGGTCAGATGTTTCAAGTGCAGCAACCACTAGTAGCCTGTGTCCCTTTCGTGATGTTTAGGTTGTTAGGTTAAGGGTTTAACTTGGAAGGGCGAAGAGAAAAGAAATCTGAAAGTCTCCCTGAGATTAAGCTTTTGGTTCACAGGTAACACTTTACATCATTGTTAAACTTGTGGCAATTTTGAAGGAGTTCTTTTTACCCCTCTAGGTCATTTCTATGATAGAAAGCAATTCTGTGGTGATCGTACACGGAGCCACAGGCAGCGGTAAGAGCACCCAGCTCCCGCAGTACGTCCTCGACCACCACCTGCGGCGCTCCGCCCACTGCAACATCGTGGTCACCCAGCCGCGCAAGATCGGGGCCAGCAGCGTCGCCCGCTGGATCAGTCGGGAGCGCGGCTGGGTCTTGGGTGGGTTGGTGGGCTACCAGGTGAGCTTCCCTCCTTGTTCGCCTTGTCTTTTATGAAGGTCGATGATAGGGTGTGATTTATTTTCCGCTGGGAAAGAAGATGCAATCAGTTGCTTATGGAGCAGAATTATGGCATAATTTCAAAAATAGTGAAAATTGGAAGTTCTCGGCAATAGCTTAATTTCTTTCTCAGTTGAATAGAAAAGAAGTGAGAATTCTCAGACTCATGGCTTTTATAATTTTATCTTTAATTATATCTTTATGTTGAAGAGGTCTTCGTATATAGTCATCTCACCATAAAGATGATACGGGCAATATGACTAGTAAGCCAGTCTCTCCCCGCATCACCAAAGAAGAAGAAAAATCAATTTGAGAATTTATGTTAGTTTAGACCCTATATTTTTTGCAATATATGGTAATTTTTTGTTCCCTTTCTTCCCTTCATTATGAAATTAACAGTGCCTTCTTTGTAGTTAAATGTAAACCATTTAAATGGAAAATTCTCTCTTTTTTCCTTCCCCAATTTTAGGTAGGATTGGAAAAAGTAGCGACAGAGGACACCAAGTTAATTTATGTGACAACGGGAGTCCTGCTGCAGAAGATAGTCAGCGCCAAGAGCTTGGTGGAGTTCACACACATCTTCATTGACGAGGTAAGCGGTCTGCTCCTGCCGCTGCTTCTGTTCGCCGAGAGGACGCAGTGCAGGCGGCCTGTGGGGTGTCGAGCAGCTCTTTGAGTCTGTATAGGCCTGTTCTGCTCTTGGAGGTTGATTTGCTCTTTTCCTCCTTTGCCCTTACTTCCAGGACGTGGGTGAGGAGGTTGAGGAGAGTGCAGAGACTCCTTGTTCAGACCAGGGGTTGGCAGCCTGCAGCCCTCATGCCAAGTTTGGCCGTTTCTGCAAATAAAGCTTTGTTGGCGCCCAGTTTTGCTCCGTTCATGAGAGCTTTGAGGCTGCTGCCGAAGGCACGGGTGGTTGGGACGGGGCCTTATGTTCCATGGAGCTGGACGTATTTGCCCTCTGGCCTTTTACAGGGAATGCCTGCTGACCCTGGTTTGGAGTATTAGCCACATCAGACAATTAAAAGAACTTTAATTGTCTGTAGGTGTTTTCAGCACGTTACAGATACTTTCCATCTAATAAAACAAGAATAATAAGAACAATAAAAACATCTTTTAAGAAAATGAATAGATGATATTAGTCTATTCACTTTTCTTAAAAAAATCCCTAATGATGTACTGTGAACCCTTTCTTGGCGCCAGTCTTAGCTTTTTCAACTTTTTTCCGTAAGGATGGACTATTTTAATTGATTTTCATTTGATTTGACTTTATTCTGTCTTCTTTTAGCTGTGCCGTGGGGCTTGTGGAATCTTAGTTCCCCAACCAGGGATTGAACCCGCGCCCTCTGCATTGAATGTCGAGTCCTGTCCACTGGACCTCCAGGGGATTCCCAATTTTGTTTATATGTGAAACAGGGGTTTTTTGAGGTGAAGTAATGTTGTGTTCAAACAGTTGTCCCAGGAGCTCTGGCAGTACCTCCGCCCAGACTCTGGAGGTTTAAACCTCAGCAGTAGTTATGCCTCGAGAAGCTTCACTGGCTTCTGGAGGCCTTGGAAACAGCAGACAAGTGGGATCTGTGGGAGATTGCGAGGTGGCTCTGGAGCGCCCGGCAGAGGCTGGAGTGAGGCCCCTGAGCGGCCCTAGGGAAGGCCTCTCCACTCTGTTGGTGCGTGTGTTGCTCAGCATGGAACCCAAACGTGCTGTCGGCGGGAACCATCAGTAGACAGTCTGCAGCGGGAGTAGAGAAGGGTGTTATCTGAGCCACACTGAGGATGGTTGCCTGGGAGACCCGGATCCATGAAGCACTGGAATTGTGTTCTGGGCTATAGGATGGGGCCTGGAAAGGCAAAAACAAACGTATGCGAGCTGTTGCCAAGAATCAGGATTGGAGCTGGGGAGAAGGAAGGGCGCTAGTTACGCAAGGATTGCTCGGGGTTAGACGGTTGCAGGGTTAGCGGAGACCTGAGACCACGGGGTTGCTGCTGGCAGAGCCCAGCTGAGGACGCGGTGGAGGCCTGGAGTCCGGCACATTAAGGGCATGCCGGTCCTCGGGGCTTCAGGGCCGTCTGGATTCATGTCCGCAGCGGCCTCCTGCTCCGCCCTGGATGACTGAACCACAGTTACTCCCTTTTGACTTTCAAATGCACCCTCTTCTTTAGTGGACAAAGAAGATGTATAATGCTTGTGTGGCAGGCCACCGAACAAGGCTGTTCCAACTAGTGTAAAGTTCAAGCCATGTCATGTATAAGCCAGCATGACTTCCCCACACCTCAGTATGTGAGCGTTTCTCCCGTCGGTGCCGCGGGTAAAGCTGAGTGGGTGCATTTACTAGGTCGTGTACACGTACCTGGTCTTGTGTCACTGGGTGTTTGGGAGAGGGAAATGCCGAACATGTTCCGTTGTTCTTTGCAGTACAGCGGGATGCGCAGTGTGGCTCGTATTTTCTTCATGACTTTTGGCAGTTTTAAGTATCTTTAGGTGGTGATGAAGTCACACTTAGACAGTATGCCCAGGGTGGTATCGGCATGCTGAGTTCACGGGAGTCGCCGCTTGTTGCTGAGCCTTTCTCTCAGGCCTCCAGGAGGCGTGGCGAGGCTCGCCCTGGGTCAGCTCCTCCAGAGGCTGCTGCCAAGCTCCTGCCCGTCTCTGCAGGTCCAGCATCTTCCTGCCTGTGCAGGGAGGTGTCTCTGCGCTCGCACACCCGGGTGGCCGGGACACGCCTGTGAGTGCTGTGTTGCTGGCGCCCTTCTCCTGAAGCTCGTGGCGGCACCTGAGCGCGTCGGCTGCCCTCCTCGGCAACTTGCCCCCACTGCAGTGTCTTGTCACTTGGCACAGTGATGACTGTTTGCTTAAAGAATGAATAGGTTTGGATAGGCCTGGAGTTTCATGTTACGAAGAATATTGTTCCTGTTGTGTGTGATGATTTGAATTTCAAAACAAATACAAGAGCAGGAGCTGAAGGCAGCAGGCAGGAGAGGTGGAATGATGCTGTCACTGAGCGTGCCCCGCTCTTTGCAGCTCCACGGACGGCAGCAAGCCGGCATCCCCGTCCCTCAGCATCTCCCAGAGCTGGCTCAGGTTCGTGTCCACTGTGTCGATGGCACCATCCAACCACCGCATCCTCTGTTATCCCCTTCTTCTGCCTTCAGTCTTTGCCAGCATCAGGGTCTTTTCCAGTGAGTTGGCTTTTGGCATTAGGTGGCCAAAGTATTGGAGCTTCAGCACCAGTCCTTCCAGTGAATATTCAGGGTTGATTTCCTTTAGGATTGACTGGTTTGACGTGCTTGCAGTCCAAGGGACTCCCAGGAGTCTTTTCCAGCACCATAGTTCAAAGGCATCAATTCTTTGGTGCTCAGCCTTCCTTATGGTCCAACTCTCACATCCATATGTGACTACTGGAAAAATCATAGCTTTGACTAGATGGACCTCTGTTGGCAAAGTAATGTCTCTGCTTTTTAATATGCTGTCTAGGTTGGTCATAGCTTTTCTTCCAGGGACCAAGCATCTTTTAATTTCATGGCTTCAGTCACCATCTGCAGTGATGTTGGAGCCCAAGAAAATAAGATCTGTCACTGTTTCCATTTTTCCTGATCTATTTGCCACGACATGACGGGGCTGGATGACATGACCTTCATTTTTTGGAGGTTGGGTGTTAAGCCGGCTTTTTCACTCTCCTGGTTCACCATCATCAGGAGGCTCTTCAGTTTTGCTTTCTGCCTTAAGGTTGGCGTCTGTGTGTGTGAAGTTGTCGATATCTCTACTGGCAGTCTTGATTCCAGCTTGTGCTCCATCCAGCCTGGCGTTTCGCATGATGTGCTCTGCATGTAAGTTAGATAAGCGGGGACTGGAATGGTCACGTCCTTAACTTCTTAGCTCTGGAAAGAGAATAAACTCACTTCAGATGAATCATTCATTCAGTAAACATTTGTAGAGTACCTGCCTCATTAGGTGGTGAGGTCATAAAATTGGAAAAGCTGTAGTTTCTGCTCTCAGCCTCTCTGCTGGGCGGACGGATGTCTGCTGAGGTGTGATTATGTGGATGGAGGAAGGCCAGCGTCAGGGAGAGGACCATGGGACCCCGGCGTGGAGGGCCGAGTGGGTCCTCTGGCAGGAGGGGCTGGCTGCCCGGCCTCCAGCAGCGGGGAGAGGCGGTCGTGTGAAGTCTGAGCTGTGGGGGCTCGTCAGGGTGGCGTGGGGGCCGGGCTCTGGGGGCCTCGGTGCTGAGGAGGGCCCCCTTGGGGCTCTTACCGAGGACAGCCCTTGTTTCTGCTTCTCAAGTACAAGGCAGCGTGCTTGTGTTGTGCTGCGCTCAGCGCTGAGTTTGCAGAGGGAACGAGGGAGAGCTGGGTCTCTGAGCGGTCTGGCCAGAGAAGCAGCCGTGGAGCCTCTCGCCCTGCGGAGAAGGGGCTCCCTCTTTGGGACTCGGGCTCGTCTCTCCGCGTCAGCAGAGACATGGCCCAGGGGGGAATGCCCTGTGCCCGGGGCAGCCTGGTCAGTGTGAGAAGCACCACATGTCACTTGGCCCTTGGCATTATCTGGTGGGGTTGGGCAGGCCCTGGGGGGATTCGGCTGGAAGGCACTGTCTGCATGGGGCAGCTTTCCACAAGCAGCAGGCCCCTGGGGCCCTGTAGCCCCTCATCCCAGATGCTCCTGCAAGGCTCCGGGCTGCCCTCCGCTCCTCCCCAGCCCTGCCCTGCTCGCTCCTGCGAAGCCGGCTCTTCCCAGGCCTCCTGTCAACCCCCGCCCTGCCGAGCAGGCGGCTTGCTCTCCCACACACTGCTCGGCTGGGCCTGAGGCAGGGGCCGTGGGCCGGGCTGGCCGCAGGGGGCTGCTCTGTGCTTCTCTGTGTTGTCACGGGCCCAGGGCGCTGTTGGCATTGAGCGGATGGGACTGAGAGTGCTTGACGTTCCCCTGCCCGGATGCCAGTCGGGCCCACTGGGAACCCCGGGGTGGAGGGTGGCAGTGGCCCATACGCCTCTCCTGCACGTCCTCGTTTGGGGCTGAGTGACGGCGTCGGTCGCAGAGCCTTGGCCCCAGCCCTGGGCGCGGCGGTGAGCCCCTTCCCTCCAGTCACTCAGCACTGACCGATGCCTTCCCACATGGGGCCTCCCTTCTTATTTTGTAGGTACACGAGCGAACTGAAGAAATGGATTTCCTGTTGTTAGTTGTCCGCAAACTTTTAAGAACGAATTCACGTTTTGTGAAGGTAAAGTTGATTTCATGAGTAACTGAAATATTTAGGGTTAAAGTTTATTATGGAGTTTTGTTCAGTAGAAACGGTTGAAAGCACTGACTCTTAAAATCCTTGTCTCTGCAGGCCTCCAGACCTTGCTAGGAAGCTGGCTAGAGGGCCTTCTTTTGGGATCAGACTGGAAGAGTTTTTCGTTATGATGTTGCATTAAATTGTAAAATATTCTCCAGACTTTAGAAAATAATGAAATTCTGGGTATTGGAGTATGGCTTTGGGCTGAATAAGTACAAATTTGAGGGAATGTAACTCGTGTCTGTCATCTCTGTTTTATAAGCAGCACTGAGTTGAACTGAAGTTAGTGGTTATATGCCCTGCTTTTATAGGAGACTTAACGCTAGGAGCTAACTGAAAGTTTGTGGGAATGGCCAAAATTGTTTACATTTTATCTGAACAGAAAGGATGAGGACGTGACCTTGGCCAGAGTAGCAGAGGGTTTATAATTATTATGCAGTCTAGACACTGATCAGCCTGGCTCTGCTGTGCGGGAGTCTTCCAGTGCTGCGGTGACTGGTGCGGTCATTCGTCACTGGAAGGGCTGTGAGAGGACCTGCTGTTTCCAGAACGCAGGTGCCCTCTAGACCGCACGGTGCCTTGTCTGCACATGTTCCGTCTCTTGGCTCGCTTAGGGAGACATTCCTCCCTCCCCACCTTCCAGGGTGGGTACGTCAACCCTGGGAGGGTCACAGTCTCTCCTGGTGGGCACTGAGGAAGTAGAACCTGAGGCCTGCAGTAGGCTGACTTATTGCTTAAGATAGGCTTTCCTGGCTGCTCAGTTGGTAAAGAATCCGCCTGCAGTGCAGGAGACCGTTGCTCGATTCCTGGGTTGGGAAGATCCACTGGAGAAGGGATAAGCTGCCCACTCCAGTGTTGTTGGGCTTTCCTGGTAGCTCAGCTGGTAAAGAATTCGCCTGCAGGCTGATTCATGTCAATGTATGACAAAACCCATGGAAGTGTTGTGAAGTAATTAGCCTCCAACAAATAAAAATGAATGAAAAGAAAAAAAAAAGAATTCGCCTGCAATGTGGACGACCTGGGTTCAACCCCTGGGTTGGGAAGATCCCCTGGAGAAGGGAAAGGCTTCCCACTCCAGTATTCTGGCCTGGAGAATTCCATGGACTGTACAGTCCATGGGGTCACGAAGAGTCGGACACGACTGAGCAACTTTCACTGCTTTAGATGACCATCACATGATGCAGAGAATCAACAGAACCAGACCTTTCTTGATGATCATATTTTCATAGCAATTTTACTTATTTCTGGCTGCACTGGGTCTCCATGGTGTGTGGACTTCCTCCAGTTGCCACGGCAGGGGCTGCTCTCTCGTTGGGCAGCGCCGGCTCGGGGCGCCGGCTCCAGTGGTTGCACTCTAGCACAGACTCATCGTTGACCCCGTGGCATGTGGGATCTTCCTGGATCAGGGGTCGAACTGTGTCCCCTGCATTGGCAGGCAGGTTCTTGACTGAGCCACCAGGGAAACCCATGATTGTCATTTTAAGACTACTGTAAGATAATAACTTGATTATGGGTTTTTTTTCCTAGTTTTTAGGAGTTAAGAGAGTTAAGAGTGTTGGTGAATTTTTAAAAATCTGCTACACTACTGGAAATGGTGCTCAGGAGTTTGGTACTGGTCATATGCATAGTGGGAAATGGCTTGTCAGTTGCAGTCTTTTCATGATTTATTAAAAAAATATTTGAAGCATAATGCTTTCTGAATATAGAACCTTGCAATGGTGTATGTAGTTGGGCTAACAAACTAGAAGTCATGTGCTGTATGGCTCTGTAGTAAGTGTTTTGAAACTCTCGAAACTTCCTCCCTTACTCTGTTTTAAAAAGAGAGCTGCCGTGGGGGCCTTAGATGCAGGAGCCTGGGCAGATGGGCCTTCCGGTCCCCCTTCTGTTCTGCACCCAGACCTCCAGAGGGCCCCAGCTTCATGCTGTCCCCGCCTGCCGACCCTGCTGTCGGCGCTGGCTACCCAGACTCAGCGGAGCCCCCCTGGACAAGCAGGTGTCAGGGCAGGCTGCTGAGCATCTGCAGGGAGGAGCGGAGAGCCGAGCGGTGGGGAGGATGCAGGGCGGGGAGGCTGGGGCAGCCTGGGCCGGCCGTGGCCGTGAGCGGTGCAGATTCGCGCTTAGGTGGGGCAGAAGCCCTGAAGCGCCCTAGCCTGGCGGCTCTGGCAGACGCGTTAGAGCTCTTCTGCTGGGACAGGTGTGCCCTTGGGGCCTCACAGAGTGCCCTTAGTAGCACCCACTGGGTGCCCTTAGTAGCACCCACGGGGCCTCACAGAGCCTGGCGTCTGAGTGAGCTCTGGTCAGTGGGTTTTGACCTTTTGTTTCTGACATCAGAGGGGAAATACAGACATTCTGTCTGCCCAATAAGTGTATTAATAATGTCTGTGTAAAGTTTTTACTTTTCTGCGAAGACTTAGACTTCAGAAATACAGTCAGTAGCCAGCAGACAAGCTGTGTCTGCCTCCCGCTTAGCATTTTGGAGCCTGGAGGGCGGTGGAGACCCTGTTAGTGCCTTCTCCAGGGCACAGCTGGCGGGCTGCGGATGCTGCTTCTGGCAGTCACGGCTGAGTTCTTCAGGATATCATCCCAGATTTGCTTTCTGGCAAAACTGAAACCTGCAGGGAGCCCCCGAGCCTCTGCCGTCCCACTCAGCTGGGACTGGTTGCCGGGCGCCTCCCGTTTCTCTGCTTCGGGTCCAGGTTTCCTGCTCCCTTGTCGTCTTCCTCTCTGCTGCTCTGCGCTCTCAGCTTTCTGGAACACACCGTCTAGAGCTTGTTCTGTCCTAAATTAGTTTCCTGATGCAAAGTGTCCTCTTAGGTAAATGGTTGTAATTGAGCTTTATTGGAGAAGTGTAGTTTCTCACTTGATAAAGTAATTGACGAGAAATTGTAAAAGTTGACATCTCTGAGCATTCTTTAGATTGTAATAATTTGTATTACACTGGAGATCAAGTCAAAGTATTCAATGAAAGTTTTGAAAATTACTAAAACAAGAGAAGCCTGGGCTTCTAAGAGCCTTTCGGTCATCATCATCGTTGTCATTATTTTGTCTGTCTTGATGGTTTCTCCTCCTCTAGGTTATCCTCATGTCAGCCACCATCAACTGTAGAGAGTTTGCAGATTACTTCGCTGTTCCTGTTCAGAACAAGATGAACCCAGCTTATGTTTTTGAAGTGGAAGGAAAACCCTTTTCAATTGAGGAGTATTACCTTAACGACTTGGAGCACATTCATCATAGCAGGGTATGTTGGAACACATTGTTTCTTTTACAGTGAATGTACTTCTGTGTTTGATCGAATCGGCATTCATTAGCTACAATTGCAGACCTCTATTGGAGCTTAAAATTGGAGCAGGGCAGTGGTGTGAAATGGGCCTGGAGAAGAATAAGAGGAAGGAAACAGCTGGGTTTGTTGTCATAAACTGTGAGCATAATAAACCCTCACATTGTATGTCCTGGTGAAAATTATTTGGACTGGTTTTACACTTCACTGAAGAATAAAATGTAAGAGTTTGATTCATTGCAAAATCATAGATTCAGCTGGGGGGGGTGGTAATTTTATTTCAGTTAAATTTTGTAATATAAGTTGTATTGCTGTCAACTAAATGAAGAGTACATTGTGGGGACTGTGCATGATAATCTGTTCTAGGAGAAGCTGCAGGTGTTTCATAGTTGCTTTCATGTGGGTCACACAGTCATAGGGTTGGAAGATCAGAAAGTATTCGCAGGTATAAAGTAGCTCCTTCCTACTCCTGTCTTCTGTCTGCCCAGTTCCCCTGCCAACAAGAGGACACAATTGTCATTAGTTTCTTTGGATCCTTCCATAAATTTTTATGCTTATGGAAGCAAATATGGATGTATTGTTTTCCTTTTTTATAGGACACACTAGGTGTGTGCATGTGTGTGTGTGAATGTGTATACATACTAGGTGTGTGCGTGTGTGTGTGTGTACATACACACTAGGTGTGTGTGTGTGTGAGTGTGTGTACATACATACTAGGTGTGTGCATATGTGTGAGTGTGTATACATACACACTAGGTGTGTGTGAGTGTGTGTGTACATACACACTAGGTGTGTGTGTGTGTGTGTGTACATACACACTAGGTGTGTGCATGTGTGTGAATGTGTATACATACTAGGTGTGTGCGTGTGTGTGTGAGTGTGTACACATATACACTAGGTGTGTGTGTGTACATTAGGTGTGTGTGAGTGTATACATACACACTGGGTGTGTGCGTGTGTGTGAGTGTGTACACATATACACTAGGTGTGTGTGTGTACATTAGGTGTGTGTGAGTGTATACATACACACTGGGTGTGTGCGTGTGTGTG
>CM035284.1:64067795-64167675 GCA_020226075.1 Hydropotes inermis
CACACACAGCTGAGACCTGACTGTGCACACACGTGTGCACACACACACACACACGGCTGAGACCTGATTGCGCACACACATTCACACGCACACACAGCTGAGACCTGACTGTGCACACACGCGTGCACACACACACACACACACACACACACACAGCTGAGACCTGACTGTGCACACACGCGTGCACACACACACACAGCTGAGACCTGACTGTGCACACACGCGCACACACACACACACAGCTGAGACCCGACTGTGCACACACGCGTGCACACACACACAGGGCTGAGATCTGACTGCGCAGACACGCGTGCGCACACACACACACACACACACACACACACGGCTGAGACCTGACTGTCCCCGCTTCAGCTGTGCTTCTGCACGGCTGCGAGTCCCGGGAGGCGGGTGTGGCAGCCCGCACCAGCCCGCTGTGCCGCAGGGGCTCTGATGGGCGGTCCTCTTGCTGTCTGGACGCCCAGGCTGTCGGGGGAGGGCGTGGCCCGCTTCCCCTCTGGGCAGCCGGGATGGCCAGGCTTCTCCGGGGGCTGCTGTGTGTGCAGCAGTTCCAAAGGCTGTGTGTCCATAGGTCAGCTTTTTGCCCTGCGCTCGATTGTTACCGTTATTTCTTGCTAGCCTGGCATTTACATTCCCTTTTTTATGACAGTTATAGATTTTTGTTTGACTAGAACTCTGGTTTGTGATGAAGACACGAATTACCAGAGTCTGCGACTGAGCTGGGCCTCTAAGACCAGCTGTGAGCAGAGGAAAGGTAAGGTGCTTGTGTCCAGCCCAGCCCCAGGACTTGGTGACACATTGGGTGTACTTTTAAGTTTTTTGCTCTTTGTTTGTTTAGTTAATCAGAGATTACCTTTATTGGATCCAGTTTTGTGTGTAAAACAACAGCATCTCACACTGTCAGACCCTCTGTCTACATGCCCGACCCTCCTCTCCCCTGAAGAGCTGAGAGCGTTGGCACACCCACCATGAGCGTGTGGTCGCCTTTCACGGTGACAGGTTATGAAAGCTGGCACTCATGTTCTCATCTTAGAAAGTTTGCAACTTAAAGGGTTGTATGTAGAGGACTTATTGTATTTCCCCCAGTGTGTATTTTGTCTTTTACTCCTCTTAACAGGGTATTTCATAGAGAAAAAGTTACGTTTTGCTGTGGTTTGGTTTATTGATCGCAGTTTTTATTTTTATGGATCATGCTTAAGATGTGATGTAAGAACAACTCACCTAGCCTAGATTGCATAGATTTTTCTGCTTGTTTTCTTCTAGAGGTTTCATAGGTAGGTTTTTGCCTTTGTGTCTGTGACCCATTTAGTCAGTTTTCGTAGATGATGTGCGGTTTGTCTGTGGATGCAAAGTGTCCCCGCACCGTTGTCGACCTCCTGTTGAGGGGTGTGTGCGCCTTTTTGAGCAGCACTGGGGTGCGCTTGTCTGGGGCTGTTTCTGGTTCTTCATCATCTTCTGTTGCCTGTTTTTCCCTCCACCAGTAACACACTGTCTTGATCACTGCATAGTGAGACTTAGCATGAAGCATATGGACTCCTCCCCTTCGTTCTTCATTCTCAAGGTTGTTTTAGCTGTTCTGTTGCACTTTGCCTTTCTGTGTAGACTTTAGAATAATGTTGTGCACACACACACATACACAGAAGCTGCCCATGGTACTGCTAGGACTTGTGTTAACCTGAACATCAGTTTGTGGAGATGTGAGTCTGCCTGTCCCTGAATGTTGTGTGTCTCCCTTTATTTAGGTTGTCTTTGATTTCTTCAACCAGCACGGTGTTATTTTCAGCATACAGATGCTGCAAGTATTTTGCTGGAAAGTATTAGTCACTCAGTCATGTCCAGCTCTTTGATCTCATGAACCATAGCCCACCAGTCTTCTCTGTCCATGGGATTCTCCAGGCAAGAATACTGGAGTGGGTTGCCATTTCCTTCTCCAGGGGATCTTCCTGATCCAGGGGTCGAAAGTGGGTCTCTTGCATTGCAGGTAGATTCTTTACCATCCGAGCCACCAAGGAAGCCATTTTGCTAGATCTGTATCTGAGTATTCAGGTTAATTGAAGTGATTGCAATGATTGTGAGGGCGTTGTTCACTCTGGTTTTCACGTGTTCGTTTTTAGTGTATAGACGTGATTTATTTTCTGTGCTACTATCAAATCCTGTGACTTGCTGATTTCACTTGTTGGTTCTAGGGGTTGCGTGTTTGGTTTTGTCATTACCTTGGGATTTTCCATGTGCAGTCCTGTCATCTGAAGATACGGGGGTGGGGTGGGGGTGGGGGTGGAGGCAGAAGCCTGGACACTCCACTCAGTCTCCTGGTGGCGAGGGAGAGGGACTCCCAGGGGGAGCAGAAAGGGCAGGGGTCCAGGCTGCACAGGCACCTCCCTAGGCTGCGCCACTTTTTAAAAGCGAGTATTCGTGAAGGAGCCTCCTCCCTGCCTTCTGCGCTCTCAGACTTTATCCTGTTTTTGGATAAAGCAGTTTTCATTGCACAAGCGATACCATCGCAAGAGAAGAGCTGCTTATCGCCGGTCTCCGTGGGCCAGGCCTGCTTCTGAGCTCTGCACACGCGAATCATGTGACGTTGTGAAGAGCGGAAGCCTGCCCACGGGTGTGGGGACAGGGCACAACCAACCCACCCACCGGGGGAAGCGTTGCTTCTCTCGCCAGCTTGGCTGTCAGTGTGAACTATGCATTTGCAGGACAGTGTGGTGTTTACAGTGCTCTGACTGCCGCTGCATTCTGAGGCCAAGTGGGTAGTCTTCGGAAACGTGCATTTGATTCTGTACTGAGTACAAGTGAGCGTTTAGTTTGTGTATAAGGTCGCTCCTAACACTGGCCTGTTCTGAAGTTTTTACTGACCTGGTTTGGTAGATGATAACAGAGTTTTCTTTAGTATTTAATGGTTATTCTGAAACATCTCTTTATGCTTATGCTAAAGTAACTAATACCAGCATTCAAATGTTCTCCCTTTGAAGGCCGCGCTGGACGGGTGTCTAAAGGGTACTGTTACAGACTCGTGCACAAGGATTTCTGGGACAACTCCATCCCCAGCCACATCATCCCTGAGATGCTGGTAATGAACTTTGGTCATCTTCCTGGTTGTTTTTTATGGGCAGTTTTACCCAACAGTCTTAAGGAGTGTATTTTGAGCGTCATATAATTTTGACCCCGGAAACGTCACCTGAGACTAGGGCTGTCTTTAATGCCAGTACTGGCTTCATCGCCTGGGCCCCAGGCCCCTGAGGGGGCTCGCGCCGTGCCAGGGTCCTGGCCCAAGGAGCGCCGTCCCCAGCTGCTGCCCACGCGTGCCCCTCCATCTCGCACCGTCACCGGTGCCGCCCTCCCCTCCTCGGCGCGCTGAGCCCCTCTCCCCCCTCCCGCGTCTCTTCAGCTCCGGTTTCTCTCCCCTCCGCCGCCCTGCCCTCTGTCTCTTTCTGTTTTCCTTTCTTAATTCTCTTTACCTCCTCTCTTGCGCTGCTTCCTCTAAAGTACTAGTCATGTGAGTAGGTGAGTTGATTTACTGATTTTTACTGCCTCTAAATTCAAGTTCCGTCCTTTTCAGCGTTGTCCGTTAGGAAGCACAATATTGAAGGTGAAGTTACTTGACATGGGTGAGCCCAGGGCTCTGCTGGCCACGGCCCTTTCTCCACCTAGTCTGAGCGACATTGAACGCACCATTCTTCTGCTCAAGGAGGTAGGACCCTCTCATACTTGTTTGTGCTGGGAAAAGCTAAGGTTTTTTTGGGTGAATTTTATCCATTTCACAGTGTGGATATCCTCCAGGTATTTTGATGGCTGTAAATAGTGTTTCCTTGGCTAGGCATTCACGATGAATAGTTGATTCCAGTTTATACACCAGTGCAGACCAGCTTTGTTAGAAGCTCCTGCTCTCTCAGCACCTGTCACGCACCCCCCAACTGGGCTTGCTGTGTGCCGGCGAGGCTGAGAAGGCCTGGAAGGGCCACGGGCGCGGCGAGGCCTGTTCCCCGGCTCCGACCGCAGGCGCCCTCTCCCCGCCGCCCCCAAGCCCTGCTCCTCGGCCCCTGCCGGCCTCCTCCTTGCTGGCGCTGGGGGCCCTGCTTCTGCCGTGAGCTCTGGCTCTGCCCCTGCTACGGGTGGCCGGGCCAGGTGCCCCCGTCTGCCGGCTCTGCACGTCTGCCTCTGGCCCTCGGCCTTGGGGTGCCTCTCAAACCGTCCGTCCTTGCTTGGGGGTCCTTAAAATACACACTTCCAGTTGAGGACATCTGTTTCCGCACGGGCTCTGCTCCATCTGGCTGTGAATGATGCAGCAGTTGGATGTTTGATGTTGGGCCTGCCACGTTTGTTAACCTGTGAGTTACATGGAAATGATGAAATGGCGTTCTCAGTTTCAAAAAAACCTTTAGTCTCATTCTCTAATAAGCTGACTCAGAGGCCGTTTAGAACCTTGCTCACCCACATTTGGCCACTGCCTCAGACTCCCTGCCCGAGGGAAGAAGGGTGTGGGCAAAGCCGCACCTGCTGACCACCCTGCTCCGTCTGATGAAGGTGGGAGCGCTCGCGGTCAGCGGCCAGAGAGAAGATGAAAACCCCCACGACGGCGAGCTGACCTTCCTAGGAAGAGTTCTAGCCCAGCTTCCTGTCAGCCAGCAGCTCGGCAAGCTCATCGTGCTCGGACACGTGTTTGGGTGTCTGGATGAGTGTCTTATCATCGGTGAGCGTGCGGCGGCCAGGCGGTGACGGAGGGTGTAAGCAAGGCCCTTCTGAGAATCTCACATTGTCCTTGTTTATTCTCTTGACAGCGGCATCTCTTTCCTTGAAGAATTTTTTTGCGATGCCTTTTAGGCAGCATCTTGATGGATACAGGTATTTAACATTCGTACTTTTAAGCCGCTGTGTTTTAATGGGATCAAGTGACGCCCTTGCTGTCTGTCTACAGGAACAAAGTGAACTTCGCTGGAAACAGCAGGAGCGACTGTGTCGCACTTGTTGAAGCCTTCAGAGTAAGTTATGCCCTGTGCCACCTCCGAAAGCAGCCGCCGCAGCTGTCAGTGCACTTGCATGCAGTGCGCCTGTCTCTGTCAGAAGCGTTTTTAGTGTTACTGACCCCTGATATGAAAGAAACTGTTGGGAGAAGTATGTCAGGATGGGAGTCTAAGTCTATGAAGTTGATTGGAAAAAACCTCCCAACTAAAAATCCTAATTCACCCACGTAAAAGAATAATTTTAGTATATAGTAGAACTGTATGTTAACTTTGTATTTTCCAAGTCTCCTGAAAATGTGTTATCATCCTTTGATAATTTTAAAACAGAAAGAATAAATCTGTAAGTTGTCTGTGGTCGGGGAAGAATTTTGAGCCCGATGGTTTCTTTGCAGGCGTGGCAGACCTGCAGGCAGAGAGGGGAGCTGCGGCACCCAAAGGTCAGTGGCTGTTCCCCGAGTTTCTCTGCTGAGACTGCCGGTACCCCGGGAGCTGCCCGGGCCCCCCTCGCTCAGCCCCGTCGCCGTGTGTGAACCGGCAGTGCCCGGCCTGAGCGGAGAGGCCAGCTCCTGGAGGCAGCGGGGCCTGCGTGCAGCCACGCTACCTGCTGCCGGCTTCCGAGAGTGGTGACCCTTGCTTGTCGGGAGCCCCGGCGGCTGCTGGGACCACAGGCCTGAGGGCCGGGCCTGGGCTGCTGCTCGGAGCGGCGGGGCTCAAGGCCTTCCATCTGCTGCAGCCCTGTGTCCCAGAGTGGGCTTGGGAAAACCCGACTTGTTAGCCTCTGTTTTTGGGGGGTGGGCGTGCTCAGGTGGTGGTGTTGGTAGGTCTGTGTTTGTAAACTTGCCGTGCCCAGATGCATTCTTAGAGCGACTGCCTGAGGGACTCATGAGGGCCACTGTGTAGACAGTCAGCCCAAGAAGAGTAAACGAAAAAGGCAAAATGGTTGTCTGGGGGTGTCTTAGAAAATACATGAGAGAGGAGGGGAAGC
Source organism: Hydropotes inermis (assembly GCA_020226075.1). Taxonomy (NCBI): domain Eukaryota; kingdom Metazoa; phylum Chordata; class Mammalia; order Artiodactyla; family Cervidae; genus Hydropotes; species Hydropotes inermis. The sequence continues at coordinate 64,073,760 of CM035284.1, forward strand.
GAAAGGCAAAGGGCAAAATGAAAGAGAAATCCGTCTGGATGCAGAGTTCCAAAGGATAGCAAGGAGAGATAAGAGAGCTTTGTTAATGCAAAGAAATAAGAGGAAAACATTAGAATGGGAAAGACTAGAGATCTCTTCAAGAAAATCAGAGATAGCAAGGCAACGTTTCATGCAAAGATGGGCTCAATAGAGGACAGAAACAGTAAGGACCTGACACAAGCAGAAGAGATTAAGAAGAAGTGGCAGGAATACACAGAACTGCTGTACAAAAAAGATCTTAATGACCCAGATAACCGCAGTCTGTGATCACTCACCTAGAGTCAGACATCCTGGAATGCAAAGTCAAGTGGGCCTTAGGAAGCATCTCTATGAACAAAGCTAGTAGAGGTGATGGAATTCCAGCTGAGCTGTTTCAAATCCTAAAAGATGATGCTGTGAAAGTGCTGCACTCAATATGCCAGCAGATTTGGAAAACTCAGCAGTGGCCACAGGACTGGAAAAGGTCAGTTTTCTCTCCGATCCCAAAGAAGGGCAATGCTAAGGAATGCTCAGACTACTGCACAATTGCACTCATCTCACATGCTAGCAAGTAATGCTTAAAATTCTCCAACCTGGGTTTTGACAGCACATGACCTGAGAGCTTCCAGATGTACAAGCTGCATTTAGACAAGACAGAGGAACCAGAGATCAAACTGCCGGTGTCCACTGGGTCATAGAGAGAGCCGGAGAATTTCAGAAAGACATCTGTTTCATTGATGACACTAATGCCTCTGACAGTGTGGATCACAGCAAACTGGAAAATTCTTAAAGAGATGAGAATACCAGTCCACCTTACTTGCCTCCTGAGAAATTTGTATGCGGGTCAAGAAGCAACAGTTAGAACCAGACATGGAAGAACAGACGGCTTCCAAATTGGGAAAGGAGTACGTCAGGGCCGTGTATTGTCACCCTGCTCATTTAACTTACATGCAGAGTGCATCATGTGAAATGCCAGGCTGGATGAAGTACAGCTAGAATCAAGATTGCCGGGAGAAATATCAATAACCTCAGATATGCAGATAGCACCACCCTTATAGCAGAAAGCGAAGAAGAACTAGAGAACCTCTTGATGAAGATGAAAGAGGAGAGTGAAAAAGCTGGCTTAAAGCTCAAGATTCAAAAAACGAAGATCATGGCATCCAGTCCCATCACTTCATGGTGAATAGATGGGGAAACAAAGGAAACAGTGACAGACTTTATCTTCTTGGGCTCCAAAATCACTGCAGATGGTGACTACAGCCATGAAATTAAAAGTTGCTTGCTCCTTGGAAGAAAAGCTATGACCAACCTAGATAGCATATTAAAAAGCAGAGACATTACCAAGAGAGGTCTGTATCGTCAAAGCTGTGATTTTTCCAGTAGTCGTGTATGGATGTTAGAATTGGACCACAAAGAAAGCTGAGCACTAAAGCATTGATGCTTTTGAGCTGTGGTGTTGGAGAAGACTCTTGAGAAGCCCTTGGACTGCATGGAGATCCAACCAGTCAATCCTGAAGGAGATCAGTCCTGAATATTCATTGGAAGGACTGATGCTGAAGATGAAACTCCAATACTTTGGCCACCTGATGCGAAGAGCTGACTCATTGGAAAATACCCTGACGCTGGGGAAGATTGAAGGCAGGAGGAGAAGGGACGACAGAGGATGAGATGGCCGGATGGCATCACTGACTCGATGGACATGAGTTTGAGCACGCTCCAGGAGTTGGTGATGGACAGGGAGGCCTGGCGGCTGCCGTCCATGGGGTCGCAGAGTCGGACACGACTGAGCGTCTGAACTGAGAGTCAGCCTATGCTTCCCATTGGTTTGTACTCCTCCTGGTGAGATGCGTGTGTTACAGTGGGTGTGTCAGCCCTCGTTTGTTACATTAATATTGAATCTTGTGCTTTTGTGTATTTCAAGGATGAACTTGAGTGGGGACGGTTAAATTACATTCAGATCAAGAGAATCAGAGAGGTAAGTGTGTATTCTGTGAACGCAGGTAAAGGTGCCGTTTATCAAGTGCCAGCAGCGCCCAGGCTGCTGCGCTCTGCTTAGTTGCTCAGTCGTGTGGGGCTCTTCGAGACCCCATGGGCAGCAGTGAGCCTTCCAGGAAGTGCATCCTGTGTCCAGCCTTAGTAGAATCTGTGTGTTGCAATCACAGGTAGAGTTTGTTACAGCTAAAGGACACAGGTGAAGATCAGCAAAGGCGCAAGGCGGATGGGGAGGAGCCAGGAGAGACACGGTCCCCGCCCGCAGTTGACCTCTCGCAGTTGACCTCTTGCAACAGGGCCTCCTGGGCGGCACGGGTGCTGACAGCCTGCAGGAGCCTCTGCAGACCAGGGAGGCTCGCGGAGCCTTGGCATGCAAGCTTGTGTTGAGGGTTGGTTGCATGGTCAGGGGGTGCTCCTCTGGTTGACCTTACTTGCCTTAGTTTTCAGCACCTCCGAAGGTCACGCTGATACCATGTGGCCCAGGCCCCTTGCCCCCCGCCCCCACAGTGTCATGTTGCTCCATGAACTGCCTGTTGCATACAAGGCCTCAGCTGAACAAAGACGCTTGAACGAGGTAGGATATGCCAGGGACCCTGAGGTGAGCTGCCCGGAGCCAGACCTTCCTTTGACCGTCTGGGGCGTGGCCAGCTGGGCCTGCTGACTTCCGTCCTTACTGCACCAGTTTGCAAGATGCTGTGTCTGTTTTATTGTATTGTCAGAGAATTTACTCCTGGTTTGATTTGACAGTTTTACTGTGCAGCTATTTTGGAGGAGAGGAAAGGTGAAAGATTTCAATGGACTGACTTTGGCTTTCTTCCATTAATTTAGTTTTTCTCTGGTTTACTTTTTTAGTGTTACTGAGATGAGAATTTAACATTATCACTCTCAGTCTTTCTAAGTCATGTCTGACTCTTTTGAGACCCCCTGGACTGTAGCCTGCCAGGCTCTTCTGCCCATGGGATGTCCCAGGCAAGAATATTGGAGCGGGATGCACTTTCAGTCTTTCTAATTAACAGTGGTTAAAGCTGTGAGCTTTCTTATGAGTGTTTTGGGTCCATTAGTCTTTGACATCCATGTGGGGATGCGCATTCCCTCCCAGCTATAGGGAGCTCACTGCTATCCCCATCTGAGGCTTATTTCTCTGTTGGTTTCCTGCTTGATTCAGGGTCTTTTAGAAGAGTGTTAGCATTTCTAGGAGAAAGAAATATCTTTAGGTATCTTGTTTCATTGTTAATATTTTGATTTTTATTGCATCTTGGGCAGAAAAAGTGAGCTGCACAATTTTAAATCGGTTTTTAATTAGACAAACTGCATTTCCTGCAGCCTTCTGGGTGATTTCAGTAGTGAGTGTGAAAGGGGCCAGGCTGGGCCCTTCCTGCTGCGTCCCCAGGCTCTCCTCCTCTTCTCATAGGTCAGGGCTTCTAAGAGTTTCTGTCCTTACCATTCTTTTTCGTAGTTTTTTCCCAGCTATGGTTACAACTGTGCTTGTCTAGTTTTTTTCCTTGTTGTCACTTACTGAGATAATTTTTGGTAAGTTAATTTATGCTGCGCTCATAGGTGTTTGCATTTGTGTATTCTTGTGTGTATACATTTGAAGTGTGGTGAAATCATTTTATGTGAAATGATTCTATTGAAACCAAAGAGGTTTTTTGGCTCAGGGTGACTGTGTAGCCATTGGTTTTAATCACAAAGCAGTACATGTTTATGGCAAGAGGTTTTGGAAGTGTTTCAAGGACTTAAAGCAAGGGCTGTGGTCAGGTGTCCTGCTCCCCTGACGTGGTGGCGGCGTGTGCCCGTCTGCAGTGGTCTCCTGTGTGTGCGCTGGGGCTGTGATGCACTTACAGCTCTGACGTGGGTGGCGGCGTGTGCGTCTGCAGTGGTCTCCTGTGTGTGCGCTGGGGCTGTGACGCACTTGCAGCTCTGTGTCCTGCGTTTGTCCTTTCCAAGGGCTGTGGTCAGGTGTCCTGCTCCCCTGACGTGGGTGGCGGTGTGTGTGTCTGCAGTGGTCTCCTGTGTGTGCGCTGGGGCTGTGACGCGCTTACAGCTCCGTGTCCTGCGTCTGTCCTTTCCACCCCCGGTCAATCAGTCTTCAGCATTATGGCTCTCGGTGGCTGCAGTGTTTCACCCACAGGCACACTGATGTTTCCCGCTGTGCGCTCCTTTTCTAGTGCTCCCACTGTCCTGAGCAGCATGGCCACCTGGAGACGCCATCTCCCAATGTGTTTTTCTCAGGTGGCTGAGTTATATGAAGAACTGAAGACAAGGATCTCACAGTTCAACATGCACGTTGGTCCCCGGCGGCCTGTCATGGGGCAGGAGCACGCGTACAAGCAGAGACTCGTCCTGCAGGTGTGTGGCAGCGCCCGCCTGCCTGGCCTGGCTCCTTCCTGTGGTCTCACGGCTGTGGCAGTGCTTGCTCCGCTTTGCTGATGCGAATTGTATCTCACAGGAGAGCCTAGATGCTCAGTGTTCACGCTGTGTTGGAGAACAGGGGACACTCTGCTCTTGCATTTAGGTTTTCTGTGTCACTGAGTTGATGATCCAGACCCAGTTCTGATTTCTAGAGGAGTATTTCTGAAGACTGCTGTCTTTACTGCTTCCAGAGAGATCCTTTTATTTTGGCTTTTAAGAAAGTAAAATTACTGTTAATATTACATTGCTTTTACCTTGCATCAAAAAGTTATTTTAACTTTGGAGGCCATGATCAGATTCCCCTGTTGGTTGGAGCCTTCTAGGCTTGTGTAGAGGGAAGTGTATCTTAGAAAGGCAGTCAGTGTTTCTAACTCAGGGCTCAGGAGAGGAGGAGGTCTTGTCCTGCGCCCGTGTGTTGGCTGACGCATGCAGAGTTGGGATCCTGTAACCTGGGGGCTGCTGGGAAACGGATGTCAAGTTACTTTAAGGTTGGGAGAGTCTTCCTTGGGTGTTTGTTTCAAATGGCATGTTTTTAACTGAAGAAGTGGCTCTTTGCACAGTGCTTTTTAGAAGTGAACACTGAAGGCAGGCCTGGTGCTCTGAATCTCTGTGCCCCAATTGTAACTTTACCTGAACATTTTGGAGAAGGCCTGACCCATGGAAGGAAGTATGTCAAGGACAAGGTAGAAAATGCTGGCCAGCCCCGGGGCCCTGTGTATGCAATCATGCGTGGCCTCGTTCAGCTCACCACTGTTTTCTAAACCTCATTCTTTTTTCTAGCTCCACTATGTGGCTTGTGGTATCTTAGTTCCCCAACCAGGGATCGAACCTGTGCGCCCTGGATTTGGAGAGTGGAATCTTAATTACTGGACTGCCAGGGAAGTCCCTAAACCTCATCCTGAGAAATAGTCAGGCTCCTTGTAGGAATGATCTTGAAGAATGTGTTTCTGTTACGGGGAAGTAACCAGAATTGTGACTTCCTTCTTGATTGATTAAAGGCCCAGGTTTTTTTTTTTTTTTTTAAGGGCCAGGTTTTTAAAAACAAATATTAACTCATCTTTTATATTATGGATGTCACTCTGGGATGAGATTAGTGTATTAATGAGACAATGTGATAAAATCTTGCTGTTACTTCATGAAAATATGTCTGTCTTCCAGGTTGTGTTGGCAGGTGCCTTTTATCCGAATTACTTTACTTTCGGGCAGCCTGATGAAGAGATAGCCACGAGGGAGCTGGCGGGCAAAGACCCAAAGACAACCGTCGTGGTAGGTGGCGGGGTGGGGGCGGAGGCGGCCTTCCCTGAGGGAGACCGGGTGCCTGGTCTTCAGACAGGCATCAGTCCAGTGTGGCTGATACGGAACATTTTATTTCCCCTCTGTCTCTGTATAAATGCTTAGTGGATTTTCCCCCTAAAGTGAATTTCATGGCTTGTCTCAGCTTTTCACATGCCTCCACTGTTTCCTGTCTCATAGACCTGGCCTTAAGAGAGAAAGCCTTGTGGAGTGAAGTATTCAAGGCTAACCTTGCCTGCTTCATCTTGTTTTGAAGGATTTAAAATACTTCTCCATAAGTTTAAGAGCAGGCGGTTAATAGCTAACTTCATTTTACACAAAGCGTAAAGGGTTATTTGGTTGGCAGCTTTGTACTGCGATTTAAACTCTGATCCCCATTCACACATAACAGAATCGTCTAGAGTGTGTGTTTATTTTGAAATTCAGACTTGAGGCCCGTGCCACAGAATCTGAACTAGCAAGTGTAGCCTGAAAATCAGCATTTAAATAACGTGAGCTTTGGGGGAATCTGATGGTCAGCCACAGCACTCACCACTGGATCAACGTTGGTAGACCCTGTGTTTAATCAAACCTGAGCCCAGGGTGACTTCAAGGTTGGCAGCTGAAATAAAGCATTTGGGAGTTGGGCTTTCGTGGACTCTTGCTGCGTCATCAGCTGAGTCTGATAAAGGGGGTGCAGAGACCTGGCAAGGCCCCGGGCAGGTAGTGAGCCCGCCAGCGCCGCAGCTTCTCCTCCCCCTGAGGGCCCCTCACGCTGGGACTGAAGAAGCGGAGTTCACACGGGCGGGGGAGCGCCGCGCTTTGCCCCGCTCTGCCTCGCAGTTGGGGAAGCCTGGCTGGGCCTCTACCCATCCTCATGGCCGCGCGCTCTGGGCGGCGGCCTCCCCTCCCCTGTGCACTGGGGGAGGACCCTGCGGCGCTCGTCTTTGGAGGTGGGACTGTGCCTGCCTCCTTCAGCCGCCAGGCGGACCCGCAGCACGCGCTCTGCGGCCAGAGTTCCCTCCCAAGTGCTTTGTAACAGCTCAGTTTGTGCTCGTCTGGACGTATTGCTTGTCCTCTGAGAGTGCCTTTGCTCGGTGCTTTTTACTTATTTTTCTTTGCATTTTACCCTTCGAGTAAGAGATTTATCATCACCCTTAATTCGTGATGTGGCTGGGGGTGGTCCGAGGGTGCCTCTGTGACTTGCCTAAAGAGACTGAACAAGGCAGGACTGAACTCAGACCCGAATCCACGGCCCTTGCTGTTTACTACCTGCGGCCTCTTGTGGAGCTGTGCTGGGCGCGGGGCAGGGGCTCCAGGTTTCACACCAGAGCTGGAGCTCAGAACCCAGATGGCCCTGCGGGGAGGGCAGGGTGGGTGTGGGGAGGGGGCGGAGCGGGGAGAGGCAGGGAGGGGTTGCCCAGCGCCTCCTGGTTGGGTGCTGCCTGCTTGAGGAGGACCCACTCCCGCCTCTCAGGGGCGTCTACATTCCCACCACTGCCTGCGTAGACATACCATGTTTGACAAAGATACATGGGCTGCTCTGTTATTTTAAGATAGAATGAAGTCTTAACTTCTGTATATTGGACTTTTGGACTATTTTAATGAGAAAGAATCAGTTTTCATTCCAATCCCAAAGAAGGGCAATGCCAAAGAATGTTCAGATTACTGCACAATTGCACTCATTTCACATGCTAGCAAGATTATGCTCAAACTTCTCCAAGCTAGGCTTTAACAGTCCGTGAACCGAGAACTTTCAGATACACAAACTGGATTTACAAACAGCAGAGGAACCAGAGATCAAATTGCCAACATCTGTTGGATCAGAGAAAAAACAAGAGAATTCCAGAAAAACATCCGCTTCATTGACTATGCTAAAGCTTTTGACTGTGTGTGTCACAACAAACTGGAAAATTCTTAAAGAGATGGGAACATCAGACCACCTTACCTGCCTCCTGAGAAGTCTGTGTGCAGGTCAAGAAGCAACAGTTACAACTAGACATGGAAGAACAGACTGGTTTAAAATCGGGAAAGGAATCTGTCAAGGCTGTATATTGTCACCCTGCTTATTTAACTAATATGCAGAGTACATCATGAAAAACACTGGGCTGGATGAAACACAAGCTGGAATCAAGATTGTCAGGAGAAATATCAATAACCTCAGATATGCAGATGACACCACCCTTATGGCAGAGAGCAAAGAAGAACTAAAGAGCTCCTCTTGATGAAAGAGGAGAGTGAAAAAACTGGCTTAAAACCCAACATTCAAAAAACCAAGATCATGGCATCTGGTCCCTTCACTTCATGGCAAATAGATGGGGAAACAATGAAAGCAGTGAGAGACTTCCTTTTCTTGGGCTCCAAAATCACTGCAGTTGGTGACTGCAGCCATGAAATTAAAAGACATTTGATCCTTGGAAGAAAAGTTACGACCAACTTAGCTAGCATATTAAAAAGCCAGAGGCATTACTTTACCAACAAAGGTCTGTCTAGTCAAAGCTGTGGTTTTTCCAGTAGTCATGTATGGGGATGAGAGAGTTGGAACATAAAGAAGGCTGAGTGTCAAAGTATTGATGCCTTTGAACTGTGGTGCTGGAGAAGACTCTTGAAAGTCCCTTGGACTGCAAGGAGATCGAACCAGTCAATCCTAAAGGAGATCAGTCCTTAATATTCATTAGAAGGACTGATGCTGAAGCTGAAACTCCAATACTTTGGCCACCTGATGCGAAGAGCTGACTCATTTGAAAACACCCTGACGCTGGGAAAGATTGAGGGCAGGAGAAGGGGACGACAGAGGATGAGATGGCTGGATGACATCACCAACTTGATGGACATGAGTTTGAGCACGCTCCAGGAGACGGTGTGAAGGACAGGGAAGCCTGGAGCGCTGCAGTCCATGGGGTTGCAAACAGTCAGACACGAGTGAGTGACCGAACATGCGGAAGAGTTTGCCTTTGTTTAATGTGTATTATTAAAGCTCAGTTATTACTTACCCGTAGAAGTCATTGGTCCTGCAGCGCCCTGCTGTGGGACCCACCTCCCTGGTTAGAGACAGCGCGCTCTGCTCTATGAATGCGGTGACTCTCGGGGGCTCTGGGTCCACCCCTGCTAATGCCTGCCATGTTTTGCAGCTGAAGCATATCCCTCCCTATGGATTTCTCTACCACCAACAGCTGCAGTCTCTCTTCAGACAGTGTGGCCAAGTCAAGTCCATTGTGTTTGACGGGGCAAAGTAAGTGCTCTGCTTTTGTAACCCACTGCAATGATGAAAGCGCCGCGAGAGTTTCCTCTTTACAGGGGCTGGTTCTTGAAACGGCGTGTGGGAGAGTGGGTCATCAGAGGGCCGCTGTGGACTGCTCTCGAAGTGTAGCTGGGCTTCATGTAGCTGTCAGGAGCAGCGTGTCCTCTCAGCCCAGTTCCTCCTAAAGGAGCCGAGCTGTGTGGCCCCGGGTCTGACGCCCGGGGTGTGCAGTAGTGTGAGGGGGTGCGCTGCACTGGGCTGCGTCTGGCTGAGATTTCACAGGTGGGCCGGCCGCCAGAGATGCCCCCAGGAGACTTTGTCTGCTTCAGTCATTTAGAACCTGGGGGACAAGGAGCGGGGAGCCTCCGAGGGGAGGGAGCGGGAGGAGGCTGGCAGGCAGGGGGGTGTCGCGGGCTCGGCTTGCTCTACCTCTTGAGTTGGGAACACTCAGGGAAAAGGAGAATCATGGAATCGCGGTCTAGAGTCTTTGAAAGAAATGATCTGTAAGGAGAGGCCTGGGTGCCTTCTAGAGACAGCTGGTGGGAGTGGAATGGACGTGGGTGAAGGGAGCCCAGGCAGGCGGGGGTCAATGGAGGGGGTGGAAAGGGAGCTGAGGTGGGACAGTGCCCTGGAGAGGGGCTGCAGGGAGGCTGGGGTGGACAGGACGTGGAGCGGGCCACTCTTACCAGCTCAGGGCCCCGGCTTCCCCAGGCTCGCGCTCTCCGGGACAGCACTTGGAGGGTCACACGTCTGTTTCTGAGTGTGATGCTTGACCTGGGCGGTTTGACATTCATTCACCAACAAATGTGAAGAGAGGGTTTTCCCCTTTATTCCAGGGTGTGCCTGGCAGGCACCCACGCTGCATGTTTGATTCTTACCCGCAGAAGGCGGGGTGGGCTGGCAGGACACTGGAGGGGGGCAGGGGGGCGTGTCTCAGCATCACGTGATAAACCAGATGTTTGTGGGGGACTAGAAAGGTCACTGAGCCGCTCAGCTGTGTGGTTCTCTCTCTGCATTTTATTCTACAATAAAAAAGAAAAAGCCCAGACCTATCACTTTGTTCTAGTGATGACAATTAAGATTGCTTCACTGAACATTCCTGTTGAAGTTGGTCTTTGTTTCATATTATACTGCATGAGGACGATACTTGGTTTTGATTTAGTGGTATGTCATTGTAATTTTTATTGCTTTTAAGTGAGTAGTTTCCTCCTGAATACATCTTCTTGATTAACCCTGTGATGAGAAGTTAGTTACTGGTAGTTTTGAGGAGATGTGTAGCTGAAAATCTCTATCTAAACCTTGAGAGAAATTAACATACACTTAACATACACTCTGAGAGAAATTAACATAACACTTCTGTTTCAGACGCCTCATAAGCTTATTTTTTGTGTGTATTTGTGGAGCAGAGCCTTTGTGGAGTTTTCACGCAATCCAACAGAGAGGTTTAGAACGCTCCCCGCCGTGTACATGGCCATCAAGATGTCTCAGCTCAAAGTGTCCCTGGAGCTCAGTGTTCACTCCGCAGAGGAGATCGAGGCGAAGATGCAAGGAGGGGCTGTCTCCAAGCTGCGGGACATGCGGTAGGCTCGGGAGCCCAGTGGGCACGGCTGCCTCCTGACTGCGTGCCCTCGGTGCCGCGTCTGAACGGCTGTGTCACCGGGCTTGAGGGCACACTGCGAGCTCCTGCCTGGGGGCGGCTGTGCGGCCGGCACGCGGCCCTGGACCTCTGCCCTCTGACCTCAGCGTTTGCATCTGTGCGACAGCTGTGGCGCCTGTTGTCGGGGCTGTCGGGGAGCGGGCGGAATCACTGTGCCATCTTCGCTTGAAGCCGAGGGGCCCGAGCCTGGTGTCAGCCCCCTTTCTTCCTCCTTCCCATCGCTCCTTTTCTCAAGAGCAAGAGGGTCTTCGTTGTTCTCAGCGGAGCTGACGCTGGCACGGGCCGCCCCTCCTGGTGGGCAGGGCAGAGGGTCTGCCCGGCCCAGGGTGCGGCCGTGCAGGCGGCGGCTCTGCACCTCTTGGACCGACCTGAACGCCCTCGGCGCCCCTGACAGAGGGCCGCTTTCGAGGCTGCGCCCAGAGAGCTGCAGTCTTGTGTCTTTTCTGTTGGTCATCATGTTAGCCCCCGAGGCGTCCAACCGGAAGTCGAGGGGTGGGGAGGGAGGGAAGTGTGGCGCCCGAGTGTGGCTGGTGTGGGATGGCCTGACTCCATCAGGGCGGCAGCTGCATGTGCCCAGTCTGGGGCCATGTGAATGCATCCATCCTGCTGCCTGACTGCCTGGGCCACACATACTTAACACACAGGTCTGTGGACTGGGAAGAGAGGTGGGTTAGGATCTCTCATCCTTCCTCTTCATTTAAGAATAAAATGACTAAAAAAAAAAAGGAAAGCTTTTATCAAACTTTAGTTTTATATCCTTGCATTTTAGCATTTGCTGTGTTACTGCTTTAAGGGGTGATGGTAACTTTGGGTCTAAACCACCTGTGTGTTTTCTAGTGACATGACACAGGCGTGGATTTGTGGTTTTCTAAAGGTCAAGGGTCACTCACTTCCGAACCCGCAAGTCAGGAGACCTTGCAGTTCTCAGAGTTAGCACTTATATCCTGGAAGGCAGAAATTCTATGACAGTCTTGAGCGTTAGGATATGTTTGTAGAGGGTAGTGTGTGACTGTGGGGTACACACCCTGCCCCAGGGCAGTCCAGGACACCGGCAGAGTCTCTTGTGTGAGGTGAGATGCGATTCGTCATCACTGTCTGTATTTTAATAAAACCTTTTCTTGTAGTATCTGTGGACTACTTCTAGCAGTAACTTCATTATGTAAACATGCATGTGTTCTTTGTAACACCTCTGTTGCCTTTTAAGATAAGTGGTGTCTTAACAGGGTGAATGTGGACTTCCAGAAGCAGACAGTTGATCCTATTCAAGTCTCCTTTAACACGCTGGACAAATCGCGGACCATCACAGACCTGCTGCTAACGATTGAAGTCACAGAGGTGAGAGCAGTGTGGCCCAGGCGTCAGCTCTCCGTCCTCTGTCCAGAACTGCCTCGCTGAGCACGCGGGACAGTGGGCGTGGCTGTGCGCCTGGGTTGCCCACACTGGACCCCTGAGTCCTCGGTAACTTGCGGTCGGCCCTCTGTGTCCGTGGCTCCTCTCATCGTCACATTTGACCAGCCGTGGACCGTGTGGTCCTTCCTGTGTCTCAACTGTGGAGAAACCTCCCTGCGAGGGACCCTCAGGGATCCCACTAGCATCGTTTAAAGGGCACCGTTAAGTCACCAGGACTCAGGCTGGGTGAGCTCGACTCACTCTCACTCATTGAGTTGGAGTGTGGTTGTGACACAAAATGAAACACAAATATCCATCCTAGAATCAGAGTTTAGTTTTTAAAATGTTAGTACATTTGAAATGCTGAGAAACACCAGTTTTAGCAATAAGGTACAATAAGGTATGTAAAATGTTACTGGCTCAGTGCTGTTGGCCTGTGTAATTCAGTTTGTATCAGAAAAGCTAGCATCGGCAGCATTATTTGTTGGAGTGTAGTTTTTGCTTCTTCAAAATAAAATTTCAGTTAAGTTGCCCCGGGCTTCCTGGCAAACACGTGGTCCCCTTCCCTGGGAGACTCCCCTCAGCTGCCTGGCCTCCCTCCGGCTGGAGGGCTGCAGGGGCGTGGCCAGGGCCCTGTGGTGGCGGCAGCAGGCGAGGCTGTCCGCACCCCACCCCACGCCGCTCCGGGCGCCGTGCGTTCGCCCAGACAGCCCGTGGGGGCTCTGTGGGCTTGGCGGACCCTGGGGGCTGGCCAGGGTGGAACAGCCCTGATCTCATGTGGCCCCAGAGCCCGCATTGCTGGCGTGTGTCACAGTCCCTCGCCTCACTTGACCGGAACCCGCCTTTTCTCATAAGCAGTGACTCAAAGCCTGGAGAACCTGGGGACCAGGGAATGTAGCTTGTGACCTGCATGGGGGTGGGGGGTGGGCGGCGCGTCAGGCCTGCAGCGGGCGTGCCTGTTCCTCTAGACAGAGATCCTCTCCAGGGTTCGTCTCCTCCTCCCCTCTAGGTGGTTGAGGTGGGACACTTCTGGGGGTACCGGACCGATGAGAAGAACTGGGAGTTTCTGAAGAGGCTGACTGCTGAGATAAACCGCCTCACGCTGGTGCCCCTGCCTGCCCACCCCCACCCAGACCTGGTCTGCCTGGCTCCCTTTGCCGACAGCGATAAGGAAAGCTACTTCAGAGCACAGATCCTCTATGTTTCGGGAAATTCTGCCGAGGTATGTTTTTCTGTAATAAATCTCTCAACGGGAAATGAGGCAGACTCACAGCAGTTGAGGCAGCAACTGAAAGCCTTCGGTCTTTTCAAGTGGAAGGTAAATATAAAATGGTTACAATTAGAGAAGTGGTCCAGTCGGAACATCCCTTGCCTCAGTGACCTGAGGATTCGCCCCGTCCCTGGGAGTCCCGAGGAGCAGGGCGGGCTGGGGTGGCCGAGTCCGGGTTACTGGCCGGGCCCGCGCTGACGCACACCCCGCCTCCTCCAGGTGTTCTTCGTGGACTACGGGAACAGAGCGCGCGTGGCGCTGGGCGTCCTCATGGAGATCCCCTGCCAGTTTCTTGAGCTCCCCTTCCAGGTGAGGGGGACACGCCTGTGTCCTGAGCGTGTGAAGCCGGAGGGGTCTTGGAGGTCAGGGCTTGCCCCTCAGCTTGCAGATGGGCCAAGACCCAGAGCAGGAAGACACTCATTTTCTTGTACTCCCCAAGTCTGGTTTCTGCTTTTTCCCCAAAATATATTGCTGTAGATGTTTTTGCTAATAGTGCTTCTGGAGCAAGCTAAAGTACATGGAGGGTTTCAAACTTACTGATGTTTCTAATGCTTTCCCGCCTGGGCTTTGTAAAAGTCATTCTAAGCTTTTTTGTCATCGACTAGCGAAACCACGTGATTTTACCTGTGATGTTCTTGGTCACCCTGACGTGCTTCCAGTAGGATCTGTGGCGGTCCCTGGTGCAGACCCTGCCCAGGTCTACTTTGAGTGGCTTCTGGGCTGAGCGTCCGGCCCTGCCCTCTGTCCTGCAGGCCCTGGAGTTCAAGATCTGCAAGATGCGCCCATCGGCGCAGTGTCTGGTGTGCGGCGAGCGCTGGAGCAGCGGGGCCAGCCGGCGCTTCTCCTCCCTGGTCAGCGGCCGCACCCTGCTGGTGAAGGTCTTTTCCGTGGTGCACAGCGTCCTGCACGTGGACGCCTACCTCCCCTCGGGGCTGCAGGACACGGTCAGCGTACGGGGCATCCTCATTGGGCAGGGCTACGCCGAGCCGGCCGAGGAGCCCTACGAGTCCAAGGTGCGTGCTGCCTGTGGCTGGAGCACGTGTGTGTGCGCACCCGTGGGCGGGGTGGGGAGTGAGACACAGGGGGCCCTTGCCTGCTCTCAGGATCTCGGGGTGCAGAGCCGGACAGCGGTGTGTTGAGATCTGTGGTTCCTTCCTCAATGTCTTCTGGTTTCTTTGAGACCAAATCATGATGGCCAGGTGATTTGGTGGCCAGGTACTGTTCTTGTTGGTTTCCAGTTATGAAGCTGTCTTTTTTTTTTTTTTCTTCTTGGAACGAAAGTTAGATGTGAAAATGTTCTCTTTTTGGGGATTTTTTTTTGGGGGGGGGAGTTTTTAAAAAATTGATTCCAAGATTTATGTCCCTAATGAATTTTATAATTCCTTTATAAAATATTTGTTTCAAGTATTTGAAACATTTCAAAATGTCTTTCAACTTTTTATTTCAAAACCATTTCTGAAGCTGCCTTTCTTGATCTGGAAGTTTGAGATGTCACTTTGAAGCTCATGTTGAAGGTGGTTCCTTCTACCTCATCTGCTGGGGATGAGGTACTGGGTTGGGCAGGGGGCGAACCAGCAGGAAAGTGTCACCATAGAGCCGGCTGGGTTTGTGTTGCCACTTGAGAAAACGCACCAGGGGTCCTGGTCACAGTGAAGCTGACATTTTGTGTACAAAAACCCTGTCACTCTTCAATTCTCTGATGGTTGAAACCTTCCCTTGTGGCTCAGCTGGTAAAGAATCCGCCTGCAATGTGGGAGACCTGGGTTCAATCCCTGGGTCCCTGGGTTGGGAAGATCTCCTGGAGAAGGGAAAAGCTACCCACTCCAGTGTTCTGGCCTGGAGACCTCCATGGACTGTATACGTCCAGGGTTGCAAAGTGTCAGACACAACTGAGCAACTTTCACTTTGACTGACAGGTGGTAAAGGCTAATGAACTGAGCCTTTAGTGAGTTCTGACTTCTTTTGTTTGAATCGATAAATTATCTTTTGACATCTTAATGATCTAAAGGTCAGCTAATGATAAGGTCATGCCTATGAAATGCTTTGATTAGTTTGGAATAAAATGTCTTAATACGGGTTTTCCTTTCAGCAAAATGAATTTTTCTTATTTTCTTTAGCAAAGCCACGAAGTTCTCAAGGGTCTCTTTTCCAAATCAGTAGAAAACCTGACAGACATGTCCATGGTATCTCCTGGGAAAGAAGACGAAAAGTACCTGATGCGGATTTTGTTGGAGAGCTTTTCTTCCAATAAGCTGGGTGACCCGAACTGCAAGGTGACTCGTAGGAGCTGCTCTCGAGTGCGGCTGAGAGCGTTGAGCTCTGCAGCTGCGAGCTGTGTTGTAGCTGGAAGTCACGGTGGTTTTTGTTGTTGGTTTTTTGTGCTGTAACTTCTCTCGCTGTGGAGCCTGTACTAATATGAGAAAAACCTAGAGTTTAGTGTAGAGATGGGCTTTTGACTAGTTCTTTTTTTTTTTTTTCTTTTGAGTGGTTCTTTTTTAAGCCAACCTTTCCAAAGGCGACACCATATGAAAAAATTAACACAGCCTGAAAGCTGAGGATTATGTTTGTTATATTTGGCGGACTTTCTGAGGGCTCAAGCTCGGGAGGCAGCCTCCCAGACAGTTCCGAGGAGGTAGAATAGATGGGAGCTTCGCAACAAAGCCAGGCAGTTGAGTGGCAGGCTGCATTTTCAGTCACAGTGACCAGGGCTTGCTTGTCAGAGGGAGGGGAGCAGGGCTGTGGGCTTCGGAGAACCAGCGTCAGGGCTTAGCTTCGTCCCATGGAGGCGTTTGGTGCGGAGGGTAGGCTGGGGCGTGCACCCTCACCCCAGTCAGGGACTCTGCTTTTATTGTCCCGGCCTTTGGCTGTGTGGTCTTAGACCTGCTGCTGCAATGAAGAGAGTCCTTTCACAGAAATGTTTGACAGTGTTTGCTTTTCTTGACCAAAGGATATCTTATATGTGTGTGTGTGTGTGTGTATTTTATATGTATAATATGAAGGTTAGCAAACCATTGATGGAATCAGGTGCATCCCAGAAGAATACCCCTTTTAAGGCGTTTTTCCCCATTAAATCTTCAAGACCTTATGACTAAGACATAGCTTTTTTTCTTTCTTTTAAACTGTGAGCTGACTTTTGGGTTTTTAAAACGGAAGGAAAGTGACGTTTTACTTATTGGTAACATTCTGTACGTTTTCTGTATACAGGCAGTACTTCATGGGCCTTTTAACCCTTACGAACTGAAGTGTCATAGTCTGACCAGAATATCCAAATTCAGGTAAGATTAAGATTGCCACGAAGCTTCTTTCTCTGCTCCTCTGTTCACAGGACTTATCAGAAACTAAGCTTTTCTCTGTCCAGCCTCTCAGACGTGCCGCCCTTTCTAAGTCCTTCCGGCCTGTGTGCTCGCTCCAGACCTGAGGTCCCCACATTCTCTTAGGTGAAGACCGTTCTGCTGAGACCTGGGCTTGGTCAGGGCCCTCGTCCTTTCTGTTCTTGGCGTTGTCGTCATTCGTCCGGCAGGTCGGTCCTGCCTGCTCGGTCCCGGGGGGAGTTTAGAGAGAGCTGTAGTGACCACAGCACAGGTGGTGACCCCCCGCCCCCGCTGTGGGTCCAGCAGGCACAGAGGCCCGACGGAGCGAACCTCTGACTCCACAGTGGGTTGGTGCGCGTCTTGATGGGCTCATGGAGCACCATGGAGGCGTCTCAGAGCGCCCTGACCACACTCAGAAGGCTGTCGGCTTTCAGAAGTCCGAGACCCGGAGTGTGTGTAGGAGTGAAGGCCAGGAGCGTCGTGCTGGCAGGGCGAAGGCTGCTGGGAGGGTCCTGGCAGCGGGGTGCAGGCCGGGCCTTGGCGTGAGTCCTCCCTTGAGGAGGGGGAGTGAGTACTCCCCTGAGGAGGGGCAGTGAGAGCCGAGGACCGCTGGGAGGCACCGGGCGCCGAGCCTCAGCAGGCGTTTCCTCAGGAGACGCGTGCGAAGCGTCCTTTTCTGCATCTTAAACGATCGCTTGGGCTGCAGGGGAAAGCCCTGGCTTGCCAGAGTCTCCTCCAGAACCAGCAGCATGCGTGTCCCCGAGAGCCTGTGAGGGACGCAGAGCTCAACCCCCGGTTCGCAGCAGGAGCCCCGGGGTCTGCAGGCGCCCCCTGAGCACTTGAGAGGGTGCAGAGCCCACACGGAGGAGACTCCGGAGGCCGTTCCCTCTGCACTCCAGGCGGGTCA
This sequence comes from Hydropotes inermis, assembly GCA_020226075.1. Taxonomy (NCBI): domain Eukaryota; kingdom Metazoa; phylum Chordata; class Mammalia; order Artiodactyla; family Cervidae; genus Hydropotes; species Hydropotes inermis. Next base: position 64,091,229 of record CM035284.1, read on the forward strand.
CCGTGGATTGTGTCCACCGCAGGAGGAGCAGAAAGCTCAGGAGAGCTTTTGGTGTGGACTCGACAGGCTGACCTGCGATTAGAGTTGAAGGTTTGGGAGGAGCAGGCGTGGAGGGGGCCCTGCTGGGCCGCTGTGAGCAGGGCGCAGGTGGGCCAGGCTGGGCTTCCCCCAGGCGGGTGTCCAGGGACAGCCTGCTGGGACGCAGGCGGTGGCCGTTGCAGGTGGGCAGCCCAGGCGGCGGTCTGGCTGCATGTGGAGGTTCAGGCCGGGCAGCACGTGGGTCTGGGCGTGGCCGGGACTTCGGCGCGAGGAGACATCAGGCTGTGGCCTCCCAGCGGTAGGTCACTCGCTGCATTTGCGGGTCGGCCTGTATCTGAAGTGGCTCCTCCTGGTCTGGTGTCAGGCGCTGCCTCGTGGAGGGGCCCCCTCACCTGACAGCTCTGTTTCCAGGTGCGTCTGGATCGAGAAGGAAAGCATCAACTCGGTCATCATCAGCGACAGCCCGGAGGATGTGCACCAGCGGCTGCTGGTTGCCGCGTCCCTCTCGGTGAACACGACCGGTGAGCGAGGGGCGCGCCGCCCGCCCCGCCCCGCCCCTGGGCTGTGCGCTGAGCCTGTGAGCCGAGAGTCCCAGCCTTCCACTCCCTGCGCAGGGCCGCGGGCGTGGACTCCTTGGCCGTCCGTGCTTTCCGTTATCTTGGCCGCACGGGAGGGCGAATCTCAGGTCTTAGCCTGAGGAGAAAGGAGAGGAGGAGTGACCAACAGGCCAGGATCAGAGCCCCTCAGGCGGCGGGGTTCCTGGGGGCTGGGGTCCCTCCCTGCCGAGCCTCTGTGGGGGTGACTGCCGCAGGGCGGCGGCCTGAGAACGGGGAGGGTGCGGCGCCCGGTGACCGCCCTCCGGGCCTGTCCGCAGGGTCCACCATGCTGCTGCGGGAGACCTCGCTGATGCCGCACATCCCAGGCCTCCCCGCGCTCCTAAGCATGCTGTTCGCCCCCGTCATGGAGCTCAGGTAAGGAGCGCTCACAGCCTGGGCCCCAGGCCGCCGTGGGACGCGGGCCGGTGGTCCTCGTGGGAGAGAGTGCTGACGGAAAGGCGCCCTGTGGGTCTGCCTGCCAGCGAGCCCCCCGGCTTCAGCGTTTACGTGGTTTGTGGGGCTCTGCTTGGATCCTGTTCAGAGGGACGCTGAGCGGGCCGACAAGGACACGCAGCAGGCCCCGGTGACAGAGCAGCGAATACACTCGGGAGGGGACCGGAGGCCCAGAGGGCGCTGCGGCAGGGCGTGTCCATAGCCAGGCGGCCGGGGGCCACGCCAGGTGCTCTGGCAGCATGTCAGCGGACACCGGGGTGTCCTGCTGTTGCCGGCCGTGAGCTGAGAAGGCAGGCAGAGCCCCTGGGGCGGAGTGAGGATGAGCCTGACAGCAGGCCGCTTGGAGACACCGCCCGGAGCATGGCCTGCATTGGAACACCAGGGTTCGCAGGCTACCACCGAGGCGGCAGCCCTGCTGGGCTTTGTTGGGTTGCGGGGTGGCGGGGACGCAAGAAAATGCGGCTGGGCCTTGGGGAGCCCACGTTCTGGAGGGTGAGACGGACGACCTCCCCGAACACTGAGGCGGGCCTGCATGCACTTGAGGAGGGCTGCTGCCCGTGGCTTGTGTCCCTTCCCCCCTCCTGGGAGCGGGCGCGGGTCCGTGGACCAGCTCCTGGTGAGAGTCAGGGCAGGTAGCCCTGTGCTGACTCAGCCCTCCTCCTCTGAGGGCTGCTTAGAATCTGCTGTCATGTCTCAGATATACAGTGCTTTTTAAGAAATGATGATGATAATTATATGTCTTTTTCCCCTACTATAAAAACATATGCTACTTACAAAAAATATACTGTATGGGGAAAAAGTGAACATTACCGGTATGTTTATTTTCAGTGTTCACCTAGATAAATATGTACACTTTTAAAAATTGAAGTATAGCTGATTTACAGTGCTGTGTACATGTTTTATGTTGCTTTTAAACTTTTTCATACTGCACTTTATAAGCACTCTTATAGCGCGATGACATCTCTGTAAATACTCATTGTGACACTGTGTCACATGCTACTGAGTGGGCGTGTCGTGGCTTTTATCAACTTTGCCCAGTTTTGTTTACATTTGTGTTTGTTTCTGACCTGCTCTGGCCCTGAGGGAATTATGCCTCTATGTGTTGGAATTTGGGTTCTGTTTAGTTCTGTAATAATGGGGTGATACATATCTCTAGAATAAAGGCATCCTCTGGGTCTTTGTAGGGGAGACAGATGCGAAATCAACACACCGGGTGCGATGCCCCAGTCAGAGCGCTCCATGCGGGGCGGAGGCGGGCGTCTGACTTGGTGGATGCACCACCACGTCCGTCCAGGCTCCTCCTTCCGCTCTTTTTTCAGTATAAACTTCTTGAGGACTTGAGTAATGCAGTGTTTTTTTTTTTTTTTTAACCAAGGTGAATACCTCTTTAAAAATTCTGGACGGTGAGGTGTCTGGAGACAAGCAGAGCCTGGGCAGGAGGAGCCTGGCGCGTGCCGGGCTCTCTGTCTCACCACACTGCCAGCCATCCTCCCATACAGGGGCTCCCCCATCACCTCTGGCGCCCCATACTCCCCCAGCCGAGCATCCTTGCCCACTTGCCCTGGAGGGCCAGCACGGGAGTGGGGAGCGGCTCATGTCTCCACCCTGTGTGCTGACAGGCTGTCTCAGCTGTTGACCAGTGTATTCATGGGCTGCTTTTGTAATTTTAAAAAACCTTGCTCCATACCCCATATGTTTTAAAAGCCTTAGGAAACATGAGACCAGAGCAGAGGGACCTGTCAAGTACCGGAAGCGTGTGGGGTGGTGAAAATATACATTAAGAAAGGGACCTGGACTTGCGCTCTGGCTGTGCCTGGCACTCCCCGACGTCTGGGCTTTCCCAGCTCTCAGAGGGGCCCCCCGGGCTCACAGGACGGTGTAGGCGGCTCGGAGACTTGTGCACTCTTGGCGCTCGTAGACGCTGAAGCCCTCACCGTGACCCAGGGCCTCGCTGCTTGCTTCTGGCAGCTGAGTGGGGAGGTGGGCAGAGCCACAGAGGACAGCCTGGGCAGGGTTTGGAGATGCTGTTAGACTCCTAACACTTTGAAGGTTAATACAGTATGCATTACAGAGTATTTAATGGTGTTTTTTAATGGAGGTTTAGATTGATTTAACATTTACCTTTTGAGGAAATATATTTCCTTATTCAACAAACTCTGGAAAATTCTTAAAGAGATGGGGATATCAGACCACTTGACCTGCCTCTTGAGAAATCCGTATGCAGGTCAGGAAGCAACAGTTAGAACTGGACATAGAAGAACAGACTGATTCTAAGTTGGGAAAGGAGTACATCAAGGCTGTATTTTGTCACCCTGAGTATTTAACTTACATGCAGAGTACATCATGAGAAACGCTGGGCTGGGTGAAGCGCAGGATGGAATCAAGATTGCTGGGAGAAATATCAATAACCTCAGATATGCAGATGACACCACCCTTATGGCAGAGAGCGAAGAAGAACTAAAGAGCCTCTTGATGAAAGTGAAAGAGAAGAGTGAAAAAGTTGGCTTAAAACTCAGCATTCAGAAAACTAAGATCATGGCATCTGGTCCCTTCACTTCATGGCAAATAGATGGAGAAACAGTGACAGACTTTACTTTCTTGGGCTCTAAAATCACTGCAGATGGTGATTGCAGCCATGAAATTAAAAGACAGTTGCTCCTTGGAAGAAAGTTATGACCAACCTAGACAGCATATGAAAAAGCAGAGACATTAGTTTGCCAACAAAGGTCTGTCTAGTCAAAGCTATGGTTTTTCCAGTAGTCATGTATGGATGTGAGAGTTGGACTATAAAGAAAACTGAGCGCCGAAGAATTGAGGCTTTTGAACTGTCGTGTTAGAGAAGACTCTTGAGAGTCCTTTGGACAGCAAGAAGGTCCAACCAGTCCATCCTAAAGGAAATCAGTCTGAATATTCATTGCAAGGACTGGTGGTGAAGCTGAAACTCCAATACTTTGGCCACCTGATGTGAAGAGCTGACTCATTTGAAAAGACCATGATGCTGGGAAAGATTGAGGGCAGGAGGAGAAGGGGACGACAGAGGATGAGATGGTTGGGTGGCTTCACCGACTCAACAGACATGAGTTTGAGTAAATTCTGGGAGTGGGCGATGGACAGAGAGGCCTGGCGTGCTGCAGCCCATGGGGTGGCAAAGAGTCGGACACAACTGAGCAACTGAACTGATTTCCTTATTTGGCGCATATGAGGAGTTCTAGGATATTAGCTTGCAAGAACCATCTGCAAGGAACTCTTGTGTCAACATAATTTTAACATATTGCGCATAAGTTTAAAGCTCCTTGTTTAGAGAAGTTAGCCCTTCCAAAGACAGTGGTAGTGAGCTTATATAGACTTTGGCTCCTTTCCTGTCTGCCGGTTCTGGCCGAGGTGACTCCACAGCGCGCCTTTACTGTGCTCTCTGAGGAGTACACTTTCTTTTGTCCTGTCATGATTTTTGCAGTTTTCAGTTTGAATCTGACACATGCTTTATAAAGGAAGTAAAAGTATTTTTGTGGTCTTAATCACTGTTTCTTAGGTGCACATAGGGTGTTCAGGATCCCTAGAAGAGAATTAAACTCAGCACTCTGATTCCCTTTATTTATTTATTGTTTTTATTCCCCGGAGGGGGTGCACCGTTCCTGGAGGTACTGCAATACCAGGTCGATGCGTGGAGTGGACGGAGCAAGCTCCTATTCCAACTCCCTGCTCCAAAAATCCATTTAATATATTGTCCTCGGATAGAGGACGTATCAGATATTAAACTGATAAGAACAGATACTACACTTGATCTTAGCCAAAAGGCCGAGAAGCGATGATTCCCTTTATTAATGTAAGATTTAGAGTCGATGAGCGTAGAATTGCTACCACCGTGGGGTTAGTTCAAGGCTGAGTGTGTGAGGACCTTCCTTGTTGCAACGTGTGTGTTCTCACAGGTGAACAGTCAGTTTAAGTCTCATCACAGCTGCACTAACGTAGATGTGATGTGGTGTCTCATTTACAGCCACGATGAAGCTGTCATCCTTCATTTTGGTGAGCCCTGGTTATTGTGTTTTGGAAAGATTTTGTATAAATTGAAATGATAAATTGCATTCATTAAAAACAGATGTGGGTGAGCTTGCCATTTAAGGAAGCATTTTGGTGACTGTTATGTAAAGCACATACTCAGCATCTAATGTGTAAGTGAATCTGAGTCTCTCTGAGTTTACTTAGAATGTGATTCGCTTTCATTTTTATTAAAGTGAGGGAATAAAGTGTGTGTCTATGTGTCTGTATATGTCTAGGACCAAGAAGTAAACTGTTTGCCTAGAATATTTTCATCAAAGTTTTATTGATCTAGATGATGGGAAAAGGTCTGCATTGATTAATAGCCAAATAAAATTACCAAAATATTTTAAAAGATATTTAATATCAATATTTGTAAAAAGTGAGAAGACCTAAAGAGACATCTCTCCAAAAACAACATACAGATGGCTAATAAACACAGGAAAAGATGCTCAACATTGCTCATTGTTAGAGAAATTCATATCAAAACTGCAATGAAATATCACCTCACATGAGTCAGAATGGCCATCATCAAAAAAATCTACAAACAATAAATGTTGGAGATGGTATGGAGAAAGGGAACCCTCTTGCACTGTTGGTGGGAATGTAAGTTGATATGGCCACTGTGGAGAACAGCTTGGGGCTTCCTTAATAAGCTAAGGATAAAACTACCACGTAACCCCGCAGTTCCTCTAGTGGGCATATACCCTGAGGAAACCATGATTGAAAAAGACACAGGTACCCCAGGGTTCATCGTAGCGCTGTCCGCAGGACAGGAAGCAGCCTGGATGGCCATCAGCAGAAACTGTGGCACATACACACAAGGGAGTATTACTCAGCCGTAAACAATGAATGCATTGGAGTCAGTGCTAATGAAGTGGATGAACCCAGGGCCTGATATACAGAGTGAAGTAAGTGAGAAAGAGAAAAACAAATATTTTATACTCACATATATACGGGCTTCCCAGGTGGCACTAGTGGTGAAGAACCCACCTGACAATGCAGGTAGACGTAAGAGACGCTGGTTCAGTCCCTGGATCAGGAAGACCCCCTGGAGGAGGAAATGGCAACCCACTCCAGTATTCTTACCTGGAGAATCTCTTGGACAGAGGAGCCTGGTGGGCTGCTGCAGTCCAGAGGGTCGCACGGGAGTTGGACACGACTGAAGGGATTTAGCGTGCGTGCACATACATGGAATCTAGAAAGATGGCGCTGGTGAACCTGTGCGCAGGGTAGCATGGAGACAGACACAGAGAACAGACTTGGGGACACGGGCTGGCAGGGAAGGGGAGAGTGGGGTGAGTGGAAGGAGTAGCGTGGAACCGTGTACAGCACCATACGTAAATAGATAGCTGGTGGGAATTTGCTGTATGATGCATGGAGGGCAAATCTGGTGCTCTGTGACCACATGGAGGGGGTGGGATGGGGTGGGAGGTTCAAGACGCAGGTACATGTATACCCATGACTGATTCATGTCAGTATATGGCAGCAACCAGCAGTATTACAAAGCAGTTATTCTCCAACTAAACATAAAATGTCAAAAATATTTTATTCATTTGATAAAAGCAGTATTTCAAAATGTTCATTCATTTGATAATCTGTTGAGCCTGTCATGGGCTGAGACACTGGTGTTTTAAACTAATGCCTATACCATGCGAGGGAGCTTGGGATCGAGGGGCCTGGGGGTGTGTGGTGGGGAACAGAGCTCCTTCTGGAGGGGCCTGAGCCCATATGCTGCCGGGAAACCAGAGAAGCAAGCAGGGGCCTGGCCGGGAGTGTGCTGTGTGATGGAGCCCCGCAGAGCTGGCTGTCAGGGTGCTGGGGAGCCACAGCGAAGATCAGTGCACGTGTTCTGAAAAGCCAGTGAAGGCAGACTAGAGGATGCAGGCGTAGATGTGGGGTAAACTGGCCGGACGCGGACTGCCCAGTGGGAGGTGGCAGTGGCTTGGGCGAGGCCAGTGGCTGTTGGGACGGAGAGGATGAGTGATGTAGGAGAACCATGGGAGACGGAAGTGGCAGGAGCTGGCGGTGGCGGCGCGCAGCAGTGAGCTTCTGTGCAAAGAGGGTGTGGTGCCCTGGGTTCTTGGCGTCGTGACTGTTGCGCGGTGGAAAGGTGGGACAAACAACTTGAAGCTTTTGCTGGGTGCTAGGCTTCTTTCACAGGTCACACATATGCTTATAACCCTTTCTCCACAAATATCACTTATAAGACTTCACTGGGGAGGGAATTCAAAAGTAGGGAAAAAACCATATGTGATAAAATATTCTTTACATTCTCTTGTCTAGTGCAGTGAGAATTAGAAACCTAAATAATAGATTAGTAAAAAGCTTTTTAAAATAACTAGATATACTCTATTCTTTTTAATATAAAAACTGGAGGATAAAATCCAAAAATGAAATTAGTTGCTGCCTTAGGGGTTGGCAGAATTTAGGATTTTATTGGTCACTTCCTTTAACATTCAAACAGGGCTTACAGACTTGCATGGGTTTCCCGGGTGGCTCAGACGGTAAAGAATCTGCCTGCAGTGTAGGAGACCAGGGTTCAGTCCCTGGGTCAAGAAGATCCTCTGTGGAAAATTATTAAAGAGATGGGAATATCAGACCACTTTACCTGCCTCCTGAGAATCTGTATACATCAGGAAGCAACAGTTAGAACTGGACAGGGGACAACAGACTGGTTCCCAGTTGGGGAAGGAGTGCATCAAGGCTATATATTGTCACCCTGGTTATTTAACTTCTCTGCAGAGTACATCATCCAAAATGCTGGGCTGGCACAACAGCCCCAGGGAAATTTCTAAATATATTTCTAGTATTATAATTAAAAAAAAATTTTTTAAGTTCTTTATTACTCCTTTAACTTTCATTTTTATAACCTACTATTACCTTGCAAAAAAGACCCTATTTTTAAAGGAAATTTCATATATATATTTTATAATTTTTGTGATTGATTTTGTTTTGTATTTTTAATATTGTTAACCTCTAGATTTTTAATCTTTGCTTTTTGATATTTGTTATCAGTTTTGTGATAGCTCAAGTGGTAAAGAATCCACCTGCAATGCAGGAGACGACTCTAGTTCAATCCCTGCGTTGGGAAGATCCCCTGGAGAAGGGATAGGCTACCCACTACAGTATTTTGGGGCTTCCCTTGTGGCTCAGCTGGTAAAGAATCCTCCTGCAATGCAGGAGACCTGGGTTCACTCCCTGGGTTGGGAAGATCCCCTGGAGAAAGGAAGAGCTACCCACTCCAGTATTCTGCCTAGAGAATTCCATGGACTGTATAGTCCATGGGGTTGCAGAGAGTCAGACAGGCCTGAGCGACTAACAGACTTTGAACCTTTAAGACCCGATTCTTTAGTGAGTGTTTTCACTCGGGGCGTGATTACTGGCTTGGTTGCCCTCTCCCCTTTCTCCACCAGGTCACCTCTGTCTCCTTCCTGCGCCTTCTCTTCTCTACTTATCTCTGTGCATCTCTCTGGGTGTTCCGAGCTGTGGAGGACACTTAGGGAGCTGATTACTGGCTGGATTGTCTTTCCATTTTTGACTCCCTGTCTTCTCCTCCTGGTCACCTCTCTTGCCCCTCCTTCCTCTCTTCTATCTCCGCCTTCCTCTTCTCTTCTCTGTGTAACTCGTGGACCTCTCTGGGTGTTCCACACTGGAGAGCACCTAGGGAACTGAGTACTGGCGAGCTTGCTCTCCCCCTTTGACTCCCCCTCCTCCCCTCCTGCTCACCTCTATCTCCCTCCTCCCTCTTCTCTTCTCCGTGTAACTCTGTGAACCTCTCTGGGTGTCTGTCGCTGTGGAGAATTTTTTCACCATCAACCTAGGTGTTTTATCGTCTATGCTGTATGGATGGAGAAGTCTTGAGGCCACTGTAAGAATAAGACTGAAAGCCAGAGGCAGAACGCTTAAATCCAAAACTTGAGAACACCAGAGAACTCCTGACTCCAGGGAACATTAATAGACAAGAGCTCACCCAAAAGCCTCCATAGCCACACTGAAGCCAAGCTTCACCCAAGAGCCAACAAGTCCCAGAGTGGGACAGACCACGCTCATTCTCCAGCAAAGCGGAAACACAGCCCTGAGCAAAAAAGACAGGCCACCCAAAGCCACGCCAAACCCGTGGACACCCCAGAACTCACTGCTGGAGACCTCACTGCCCTCCAGAGAGGAGGGATGCAGCTCCACCCACCGGAATGTAGACGCCAGCCCCCCGACCAGGAAAGCTTGACAAGCCACGCGTCCAACCCACCCACAGGGGCCAGGCTCCACAGCAAAGAGGAACCACAAACTTCCAGCCTACAGAGAGGCCACCCCAAACAGCAATTTAAATGAAATGAAAAGGCAGAGAAGTATTCAGCAGATAAAGGCCACCAAACCAAACCAAAGAGGAGATAGGGAGTCTACAGGAAAAATAATTCAGAATAATGGTAGTAAAAATGACCCAAAATCTTGAAAACAAAATGGAGTTACAGATGAGTAGACTAGAGATAAGGATTAAGAAAATGCAAGAAATGTTTAACAAGGACCTTGAAGAAATAAAGTCATTAATGAATAATTCAGTAACTGAAATAAAAAGCACTCTGGAGGGAACCAGGAGAAGAATAACTGAGGCAAAAGATAGGATAAGTGAGGTGGAAGATAGAATAGTGGAAATAAATGAGGCAGAGAGGAAAAAGAAAAGTGAGGACAACCTCAGAAACCTCTGGAGCAATGTTAAACACCCCAACATTTAAATCGTAGGAGTCCCAGAAGAAGAAGATGTGGCATGAGAAAATACTTGAGGAGATAATAGTTGAAAACTAAAATGGAGAAGGAAATAGCCACCCAAGTCCAAGAAACCCAGAGAGTCCCAAACAGGATAAACCTGGGGTGAAACACCCCAAGACACATATTAGTCAAATTAACAAAGATCAAACACAAAGAGCAAATATTAAAAGCAGCAAGGGAAAAGCAACAAATAACACACAAGGGGATCCCCATAAGGATAACTGCTGATAGAAGCCCTCCAGGCCAGAAGGGGATGGCAGGACACACTTAGAGTAATGAAAGAGAATAACCCACAACCCAGACTACTGTACCCAGCAAGGATCTCATTCAGATATGAAGGAGAATTCAGAAGCTTTACAGACAAGCAAAAGCTGAGAATTCAGCACCACCAAACCAGCTCTTCAACAAATGCTGAAGGATCTTCTCTAGACAGGAAACACAGAAAAGGTGTATAAATTCAAACCCGAAACAACAAAGTAAATGGCAATGGGATCATACTTATCAATAATTACCTTAAATGTAAATGCTTTGAATGCCCTAACCAAAAGACAAAGACTGGCTGAATGGATACAAAAACAAGACCTCTATATACGCTGTCTACAAGAGACCCACCTCAAACCAAGGGACACCTACAGACTGAAAGTGAAGGGCTGGAAGAAGATCCTTCATGCAAATGGAGACCAAAAGAAAGCAGAAATAGCAATACTCATGGCAGATAAAATAGACTTTGAAATAAAGGCTGTGAAAAGAGACAAAGAACACTACATAATGATCAAAGGATCAATCCAAGAAGAAGCTATAACAATTACAAATATATATGCGCCCAACATAGGAGCACCGCAATATGTAAGGCAAATACTAACGAGGATGAAAGGGGAAATTAACAATAACAAATAACAGTGGGAGACTTTAATGCCCCAGTCACACCTGTGGAGAGATCAACCAAACAGAAAATCAGCAAGGAAACACAAACTTTAAATGATACAATGGACCAGTTAGACCTGATTGATAGCTATAGGACATTTCACCCCAAAACAATCAATTTCACCTTTTTCTCAAGTGCACCCGGAACATTCTCCAGGATAGATCACATCCTGGGCCATAAATATAGCCTTGGTAAATTAAAAAAAAAATTGAAATCATTTCAAGCATCTTTTCTGATCACAATGTGGTAAGATTAGATGTCAACTACAGGAAAAAAACCTATTAAAAATCCAAACATACGGAGGCTAAACAACACGCTTCTGAATAACCAACAAATCACAGAAGAAATTTTTAAAAATCAAAATATGCATAGAAACGAATGAAAATGAAAACAGGACAACCCAAAATCTGTAGGACTCAATAAAAGAAGTGCTAAGGGGAAGGTTTCATAGCAATCCAAGCTTACCTCAAGAAACAAGAAAAAAAATCAACCTAACTTTACAGCTAAAGCAACTAGAAAAAGAAGAAATGAAGAACCCCACAGTTAGTAGAAGGAAAGAAATCATAAAAATTAGGGCAGAAATAAGTGAAAAAGAAACAAAGGAGACTGTAGCAAAAATCAACGAAACTAAAAGCTGGTTCTTTGAAAAGATAAATAAAATAGACAAACCATTAGCCAGACTCATAAAGAAAAACAGGGAGAAGAATCAAATCAGCAAAATTAGAAGTGAAAATGGAGAAATCACAACAGGCAACACAGAAATACAAAGGATCATAAGAGACTACTGTCAGCAACTGTATGACAATAACACGGACAACTTGGAAGAAATGGACAAAGTCTTAGAAAAGTATAACCTTCCAAAACTGAACCAGGAAGAAATAGAAAATCTTAACAGACCCATCACGAGCATAGAAATCGAAACTGGAATGAAAAATCTTCCAACAGACAAAAGCCCAGGACCAGATGGCTTCACAGGTGAATTCTACCAAAAATTTAGAGAAGAGCTAACACCAGTCCTACTCAAACTCTTTCAGAAAATTGCAGAGGAAGGTAAACTGCCAAACTCATTCTATGAGGCCACCATCACCCTAATACCAAAATCAGACAGAGAGGCCATAAAAAAGAAAATTATACAGGCCGATATCACTGAAGAACATAGATGCAGAAATCCTTGACAAAATTCTAGTAAACAGAATCAAACTAAAAAGATCATACATCATGACCAAGCGGACTTTATCCCAGGGATGCAAGGATTCTTCAGTATTTGCAAGTCAATCATTGTGATATACCACATTAACAAATTGAAAGATAAAAGCCATATGATTATCTCAATAGATGCAGAGAAAGCCTTTGACAAAATTCAACATCCATTTATGAGAAAAACTCTCCAGAAAACAGGCATAGAAGGAACATACCTCAACATAATAAAAGCCATATATGATAAACCCACAGCAAACATGATCCTCAGTGGTGAAAAATTGAAAGCATTTTCCCTAAAGTCAGGAACAAGACAAGGGTGCCCACTCTCACTGCTGCTATTCAACATAGTTTTGGAAGTTTTAGCAATCAGAAGAAAACGACAGAAAAGGAATCCAGGTTGGAAAAGAAGTGAAACTCTTACTGTTTGCAGATGACATGATCCTCTACATAGAAAAGGCTAAAGACACCAACAGAAAATTACTAGAGCTAATCAATGAATATAGTAAAGTTGCAGGATATAAAATTAACACACCGAAATCCCTTGCATTCCTATACACTAAAAATTAGAAAACAGAGAAATTAAGGAAACAATTCCATTCACCATTGCGAGGAAAAGAATAAAATACTTAGGAATAAATCTACCTAAAGAAACAAAAAACCTGTATATGTAAAACTGTAAAACACTGATGAAAGAAGTCAAAGAGGACACAAATAGATGGAGAAATACACCACTTATTTACAAAACAGAAATAGACTCACAGATACAGGAAACAAATGTGGTTAAGGGGCAAGGAGGGAGAGCAATAATTTAGGCGGGGTGGGGTTAACATATCACACTCCTAGATATAAAATAGAGAACAACAGGGGATGACTTAGCAGCAGTAGTTCTTTAATAACCTGTAAGGGAAAAGAATCTAAAGAGGAATAGATATATTCTATATATCCATATATTCAGGTGTTTATATGTATGTGTGTGTGTGTGTATACCTGAATCACTGCGCCATACCCCTAAAACTAACATTATAAATTATAAATTTATAATTTATAATTGACATTATATTAAATGACATTGTAAATCAACTATACTTCAATAAATATTTTATATGTGTGCATATATATAAAATAAGCTCATGTTACCTATTGAAAACAAAAAAACGAGTAGCTTAACAATTAACTTTTCTCAAAACTTTTCGTGTAGAGTTGATCAAGATGGCAAATGCTATACTGGCGTCCTGTGTGGCCTGGGGTGCAATCTGACCACAGGGGCCCCAGTCCTGCCAGAGCATGACATGGAGCTTGCGTTTGACGTGCAGTTCGGCGTGGAGGATGTCATGGAGGTAAGGCCGCGGTCGTCATGGCCTGGGAGCTCCTCCTCACTCCGGTTTTGCTTGTGCAGCCGTTCAGCCTGCCGTGTCTGACCCGTGCTGTCGACACAGGCTTATGCCTCTGGTCTCTCTGATGAGAACCTTTTCACAGACCTGTACTGAGCTCCATGAGGATCAGAAAGGTTGGCTCAGTGGTAAAGAACCCGCCTGCAGGTACAGGAGACGTAAGTGTCGTGGGCTCCATCCCGGGGTCAGGGAGGTTCCCTGGATGAGGGCGTGGCAACCCACTCCAGTATTCTCGTCTGGAGAATCCCATGGACAGAGGAGCCTGCGGGCCACAATCCGTGGGTCGCAGAGTCGGACACGACTGAGTGGCTGAGCTCATGTGCCCGCACACACGCCAGCTGGGGTTTGGGGGATAAACGCATCATGGCAGCTAAAGGAACAAGGAATTTTGGAAAACAGTGCTTGCCTGGAAACAGTAAGGCTATAGATGAAAAGAAAATGCACACAAGCACTGTTTTTTCCTTGGTAAAGTTGTTCTCAAGGAGGGCAAGTTCTGAAATGGCTCAGCATGTTACTGGAGTTGAACGGATGAGGGAGGGATGTGGGCACCGGTTCCTTACTGTGGGAAGGACCTGGAGGCAGGCAGGAGAGGAAGGCGGGACACACCCTGTGAAGCAGAATGACCGAGAGGCACAGTTCAGTGGGCATTCGTGTTTAACTCCCTGCGTGCAGGCAGGTTACATGTCATACGTGATCTCAAACATGTGCCCGGGTTCCCCAGCGGTCTGAGAGCCAGAAACAAGGGCAGCCAGAGCCAGCCATGAACAAACCCAGGGCCCCGACGAGTTTCTGATAGGACTTTCCAATAAGAGGATCTAGGGCTGCACAGAGAAACGGGCAGGCGAAGTACGTGCGCCGGAGCTCCTGGAAGTGCCGGGAAGTGAAGATGTGCTCAGGAAAGGGGCGTGGCTGGTCAGAGGGCCATGGGCGTGCCCGTGCCAGAGCCGGAGCAGGTAGAGCCACAGAAAACATGGTGTTGTGTTGGATGAGAACCCTAGAGTGTGCGGGGATGTAAACCAGTGACTGAATAAACAAACGAAGAGAAGAGACCGATCTTCTGTCCTGGAGAATTCCCAGCAGCACTCGAGAGGTGAAGCTCAAACCTCCCCTTCCCCTGCGCCTGCTTTAGGAGTGGACTAGACTTAGTGACCAGCTTTCACTTAGTCTGGCAGACACTGTCTGGGCTCAGTGGCTGAGGCCGGCATCCCCAGTGACCCGTCGTGGTGATGGCGCACACCTCCTGATGTGATGGAGTGAGAATGGCCCCCACCTCTGTGGGCCTCTCCCCCAAATTCACCAGCCCAACCTAGTCATGCGAGAAACATCACGTAAGCCCAAACTAGGGGGCATCTCCCAGGATACCTGACTCCTCAGAACTGTCACGGTCTCAAAAGATGGGAGAAGCCTCAGAATCTTCCTAGGACAGGAGGAGGCTGGGGAGACAGGACTGCAGGTGCCATGGATTGGGTCCAGGAATGGGAAGAGGACACCAGTCAGATCCACACGGAGCCTGGTGTCCAGTTAACAGTGTGGCACCCAGGTCAATTCCTTGGCTGTGACTGGTGGGCCATGGGGGGCATGGGCTGTGGGGGGGGGGGGGAGGGACGCAAAAGTTCATTTAGTTTTTTCTCTAAGATGGCTCCAATAGCGGTTAGTTATCTTTAATTTTATCCGAAACAATTTTGTTAGGTTATGTTGTGACAGCTGTCAATATCAGCATGCATTTTTTAAAAAAGCTTATCAAAATTGGTTAATTTTTGTGTAGCCATTTTAATACTGAAGATGGAAAAGAAAGCAACATTTTTGGTGCATTATGCTTGATTTTGAGAAAGGTAAATGCAACTGAAATGCAAACAGAATTTGTGCAGCATATGGAGAAGGTGCTGTGACTGACTGAATGTGTTAGAAGTGGTCTACGAAGTTTCGTGCTGGAGATTTGTGACTGGATGATGCTCCATGGTCAGGTAGATCAGTTGAAGTTGACAGTGATCAAATTGAGACCTTAATGGAGAATAATCAACATAATACGATGCAGAAGATAGCTGACATACTCAAAATATCGAAATCAAGCATTGAAAGTTATTTGCACCAGCTTGGTTATGTTAATTACTATGATATTTGGGTTCCACATAAGTGAAGACAACCTTCTTAATTGTATTACTGCATATGATTCTTTACTTAGACATAACAAAAACATTCTGTTTTTAAAACAAGTTGTGATGGGCTCTGAAAAGTGAATCCTGTGTATTAATGTGGAACAGAAAGGACTGTGGGGCAAGTGAAATGAACCATCACCAACCACACCAAAGCCCGGTCTTCATCCAAAGAAGGCGATGTGTTTATGGTGGAGTTGGACGGGCGTCCTCTATTATGAGCTCCCTTTGGAAAACCAAACAATTAATTTCAACAAGTACTAGTTCCAGTTAGACCAACGGAAGGCAGCACTTGACGAAAGCATCCAGAATTAGTCAACAGAAAACATGTAATCTTCCATCATGATAACACAGACAGTATGTTTCTTTAATGGCCAAGCAAAAGCTGTTACAGCTTGGCTGGGAAATTCTAGTTTCATCCACTGTATTCAGCAGACATTGAATCTTTGGATGTCTGCTTATTTTGGTCTTTACAGAATTCTTTTAATGGGAAGAATTTCAGTTCTCTCGAAGACTGTAAAAGGCACCTGAAACAGTTCTTTTCTCAAAAAGATAAAAAGTTTTTGGAAAGACGGAGTTATGAAGTTGCCTGAAAAATCACAGAAGGTCGTGGAACAAAACAGTGAATGCACTGAACGAAATTCTTGGTGAAAATGAAAAAGGTGTCATTTATTTTCATTTAAAAAACAAAAGGACTTACATGGTGGCGCAGTGGCTAAGAATCGCTCGGTCAGTGCAAGGGACTCAGGTTCAGTCCCTGACCGGGGAACATCCCACGTGCCTCGGAGCAACGCAGCCCGCGCCCGAGAGCACAGCCCTGAGAAGCCTGGGCGTCGCAGCCAACAGTCCCGCGGCCCCGCGCCCGCAGCAGGAGGGAGCCCGCAGCAGGAGGGAGCCCGCAGGCAGCGTTGAAGGCCCAGCGCAGCCACGTCCCGCGGCCCCCGCGCCCGCAGCACGAGGGAGCCCGCAGGCAGCGTTGAAGGCCCAGCGCAGCCACGAGTAAACACCCCTGGGGAGCCTCTCAGCCAGTCCAGGACTTTAAACTGTCTCTGGATTACCTAAGACGCCTAACACAGTGTAAATAGTTGCCAGTGTACAGTAAATTCAAGTTCTGCTTTTGGGAACTTTGTGGAGTTTTTTTTTTCCTGAATGTTTTTGATCCAAGATTTGTTGAATCCACAGATACAGGGGCTTCTTGTGTATAAGATGCAAGTAGGTTTTGAACAGTGTAGCCCCACGGGCTGAACTGTTACATTCTAGAACAGAAGCTTAAAGAGTATGCTTACACTGAAAAGCCTGAACCTTCCTTACTGTTTTTTTTTTTTCCTTTTGTCATTGTTTCTTAAATCATGATAGTTGGTGGCTCAGACAGTAAAGAATCTGGGTTCGATCCCTGGGTCAGGAAGATCTGGAGAAGGAAATGGCAATCCACTCCAGTATTTTTGCCTGGAAATCCCATGGACAGAGAAGCCTCGGGGGGCTACAGTCCATGGGGTTGTCAAGAGTCTGATACAGCTTTCACTTCACCGGTGTTATTTTTGCTTTGATAATTTGTTCCAGAAACCATACTGACGATAGTTGTGAAAATACTAAATCGAATGTTTATGAATTATTTAAATGAAGATTGAGATTCAGTCATAGTAGAACCACGTGAGCATGTATGTTGCTGTTTATTTGCAGATCAATCTTCTCAGATCTGCTGTCAACAAGCTAGTGTGCGATGGACCGAATGGATCCAAGTGTCTTGGACCGGAAAGGATTGCGCAGTTACAGGACAGCAGTCGCCAGAAACTCCTAGGGTGAGCTGTGCGGCCACGCGGGCTTTTTTCTCGGCTGTCTGGACTGTGAGTGTCTTGCACTGTCTGTGACACAATGCATGTGCTGGGTTAAGCCTCTGAAGTGGGGACGTGTCTCCCACGTGCCGGGACAGAGGCCTCAGCTTCCTGGGAGCAGCGGGCTATGTCCTGGGTGTCCACTGGGAGCCGGGCAGGAAGCGGGGCGGTTTGAAAACAATGTGATACAGAGAGCCCTCCAAACGGCACGGGCAGGGCAGAGGGAGTCCATGGTGGGCACCTGAGGGCAGAGAGGTGAGGGGCCCAGGCTCGAGGACCACCTCCCAGGAATTGGGTCCCTCTCTGGAGCTTCCCAGCTGGCTCTAGCTGGCCGCTTGCTGGACTCCCCATTGACCAAGCCCAGCCAGAAGCCCTGCGACCAGGGCCCTGACTGGGGCAGCCCGTGAGTCCAGGTCAGCCTGGACGGCTCAGAGGAGGCCGAGGCGGGGGACACGGTGGGGAGGAGCAGACAGAGCCCCTGGGCACGTTGGGTCCCGCGAGCTGTGCTCAGCCTCTCTCCTGGGCTGGCTGCAGACCCTGCCTGGCCCGGGACGGTGGCCTGGCCTGCCGGAAGCTGGCTGAGGACAGCGAGCAGCAGGGCGACAGACACTTAGCGCTGCCTTTGCGACTGTGATGGAGGCTGAGGTGCGCTTCGTGTTGAAGTTCGCACACGCACAGCACAGAGGTCACCTCGGGGTGTGCGCCCGGTAGATGCAGCACGTGACCAGCTCCGGAGGGACCCCGTGTTGTAAAACATTAGAAGTGCTCCTAAAACTGAAGGAGACCCAGCAAGATCCATGTGGGAAGCGCAGCAAGTCTCCACGGTGTCGCAGGCCCCGTCCCAATGCGGCTGTGCTCCCAGCAGGAAGGCCGCGGCTCCTCCGGAGGGACCAGGCACTGCCCTGCATGTCCTGAGGGCACCCCCCACCCCCAAGGCAGGCGGGAGCATCCTGACTTGCTGGGCCCCGCATGGGGGGAGGGAGGTGGGGTGCAGTTCAGTGGTTTTCAGTGAGTGTGTGGAGTTGTGCCCAGCACAGCACAACTCTGCTACAATGTTCTATCATCCCCAAAGCTGACTTACAAATAACTTTAAAACAGAACTGTGGTGATAGTCACTCAACGCTGTAAATCTACTAAAATTATTAAATTGCATACTTAGAATCAATTAAAGTATATAATGACCTCAAAAAAGCTGCTTTTAGAATCACCGGTCCTTCCCATCCATTTGTCAGCAGCTCCTGTCCCCACCTGAACTCCAGGCAACCCCTGGCCTCTTATGGTCTCCATAGATTTGTCTTCTCTGAAAATTTTTTATGATTGACCTAACGATTTTAAAAATATGGCTCCATTTGTTTAGCAGAGTGTGTTTGAGGTCCATCCGTGTTGTAACGTGTTTGCTCTTGGTGACCCGTACCCCACTGTGTGTGTGTGTCATGTTGCGTCTTCCCATTCAGCAGTTGTTGAAATGCTTGGGTTGTTTCCAGTATTAGGCTGTTTTGAGTAATGCTGCTCTGGGAAGGCACGTAGTCTTTGAATGGATGTGTATCTTCTTCTCTCTTGGGTAGATACCTACCAGTGGAGCCGTAGGTTGTATGGTAAATTTGTTAATTTTTTAAGAAATGGACAAACCGGTTTTCAAGGTGACTCCCATATCACATTCCCGCCAGCAATGTATGACTGTTCCCTTTTCTCCACATCCTTGCCTGCACTTGATGGTGTTTTTTATTGTAGTTAATCTCGTGGCCTTATGCAATTCAGTCTGTCAGTCATGTCCAACTCTTTGTGACCCCATGGACTGCAGCATACCAGGCTTCCCTGTCTATTACCAGCTCCCAGAGCGTGCTGAAGCTCATGTCCATCAAGTTGGTGCTGCCATCCAACCATCTCATCATCTGTTGTCCCCTTCTCCTCCTGCCTTCAATCTTTCCCAGCTCAGGGTCTTTTCCAACGAGTCAGTTCTTCGCATCAGATATTGGAGCTTCAGCATCAGTTCTTCTAAGGAATGTTCAGGATTGATTTCCTTTAGGATTGACTGGTTTGATTTCTTTGCAGTCCAAGGGACTCTCAAGAGTCTTCTCCAACACCACAGTTCAAAAGCATCAATTCTTCCGCACTCAGCTTTCTTTATGGTCCAACTCACATCCATTCATGACTACTGGAAGAACCACAGTTTTGACAAGGTAGACCTTTGTCGGCAGTGTCTCTGCTTTTTAGTGTACTGTCTAGATTGATCATAGCTTTTCTTTCAAGGAGCAATCGTCTTCTACTTTCGTGGCTACAGTCACCATCTGCAGTAATTTTGGAGCCCCCAAAAAATAAAGTCTTTCACTTTTCCATTGTTTCCCCATCTGTTCGCCATGAAGTGATGGGACCCGATGCCACAATCTTTGTTTTTTGAATGTTGAGCTTTAAGCCAGCTTTTTCACTCTCCTTTTTCACCTTCATTAAGAGGCTCTTTAGTTCCTATTTGCTTTCTGCCATAAGGGTGGTTATTATCTGCATATCTGAGGTTATTGATATTTCAGACCTTTCACCTGTTTTTTAATTGGGTTGATTGTCATCTTATTACTGAGTTGTAGACATTCTTTCTAAATACTTGCTGAAAGTCTCTTATGAATATGTAAATTGCAGATACTTTCCCCATCATGTAGTTTGTCTTTTCATTTTCATTTTTATTTTCATATTCTGAAGAACACACAGATTTACTTTTGGTGATATCTACTTCATCTTTGGTGTAGTGTATGCTTTTGGTGTTAAATCCAAGGTCATAAAAGTTTTCTTCCTGTTTTCCTCTCTTATATTTGTGCTCAGTTGTGTCTAGCTCTGTGTGACCTCACGGACAGGCTCTCTGTCCATGGAATTTTCCAGGCAAGAAAACTGCAGTGGGCTGCCATTTCCTTCTCCAGGGCATCTTCCTGACCCAGGGATTGAACCTGTGTCTCTTGTGTCTCCTGCATTAGCAAGCAGTTCTTTACCGCTGCACCACCTTCTTGTATTTAGGTTTTTAATCCATTTTGAGATGATATTTGAATGTGATATGACCTGTAAGAGTCTTTGAAGTTTGTTTTCTCACATATGAACATCGAGTTGTTATATGTTATAGCATCATAACGTCATATTATATGTTATAACATTTGCTGAAGAACTTTCTTTTCCCTCATTGAATTACCTTGGGACCTGTCAAAAATAAATTGGCCATTTCAGGTTCATTTATGAACTTCCTATTTTGTTCTGTTGACTTACATCTGTTTTTAACGGTAATTCCTGAGATTGAATAGTGTTAGTCCTTGTATTTTGTGTTTTTTTTTTCAGTGTTGCTTTTACTTTTCTAGATCCTTTTCCTTTCCATATAAGATTTAGGACCAGCTTGTAGTGTCTGCAATACACCTTGCAGAAGTTGTGATGGGGATTGTGTTGAATCTGCAGACGAGTGTGAGGAGAGTTGCCATCTTGGCAGTACTGAGCTGCTGGGCCTGCCCGATGGGACGTCTGTTAGACCCTCAGCTTCACTCAGCGCTTCTATGGCTTTCAGTCTGCAGGGCTTGCACTTTTTAAAATTATTTCTAAATATTTTTGTCTTTTTGATGCTATTGTGAGTTTAAATAATTTTCTTTATTTTTGCATTATTCATTGCTACAAATGAACAGTTGATTTTTATACACTGGTCTTATGTCCTGTGACCTTATTAAATAGCTAGTGCTAGTCATTCTTGTAGATTCTTTAGGGTTTCCTACATACAGGAATATGTCTATGAGTAAAGCCAGTTTTACTTCTTCCTTTCCAATCTGTATGCTCTTAATTTTTTTCTCTGTTTTATTCACCGGTCAGACCCCTCAGTATGTCGTTAAACAGAGGTGATGACTGCAGCTGTCCTGGCCTCGGTGCCGGTTTGAGGAAGAAGCTTTGTCATTCACTGAGTGTGGTGCTAGCTGTGTGCCCTCTGTAGAGGCGCTCTGTCAGGCTGAAGGAGTTCCTTTCTGTTCCCAGTTTGCTGGCAGCTTTTATCGGGGAACAGTGTCACATTGTGCCAATGCCTTTTTTGTGTCTGTGAGAAAAGTGTGTTTTTTAAAGTTTATATAGTGTATTATATTGATTGCCTTTTGGGTGTTATAACTAGGTTTGCATTCTTGGGATGAGTTCCACATAGTGTGTAATTCTTTTGAT
This sequence comes from Hydropotes inermis, assembly GCA_020226075.1. Lineage (NCBI taxonomy): Eukaryota > Metazoa > Chordata > Mammalia > Artiodactyla > Cervidae > Hydropotes > Hydropotes inermis. The sequence goes on from CM035284.1 coordinate 64,112,784, forward strand.
AACTCCTTTGCTGTTTGTCGCTAGGGTTTTCCCTCTATGTTTATGAGGGTCACTCATGGTCTGAAGTTTCCTGTGATTTCTTTGTTGGATTTGGTATCAGAGTGGCACTGGCTTCACAGAACGAGTTAGGAAGTGTTTCCTGACACTGTTTTCAGAAAGAGTTTGTATAGGATTGATATTATCTCTTTAAATATTTGATAGAGTTTAGTTTACCAATGAAATATCTGAACTTGGACTTCTCTTGGTGGGGGGATTTTAAATTACTACTTCAGTTTCTTGTGTTTTAGGTTAATTCAGATTTTCTATTTCTTTTTAAGTCAGTTTTGATCATTTGTGTCCTAAGAATTTTGTTCAGTTCATTTAAATGAACTAGTTGGCATGCGGTTGTTCAGAGTCTTCTCCAGGAGCCCTTTTCTCTGCGCAGTCGGCAATCTCGTCCCCTTTCTTGCTTTGGGTTTGTGTGTGTATCTCTCTTTTTTCTCGGTTAGCTTATCTGAAGTTTATCAATTCTATTGATCTCTTCAAAGAACTAACTTTTGGTTTCGTTGATTTCCCCCTAATGTTTATCTTTTCTGTTTCATTGCTGTTCACTCTCATCGTGATTACTCCCTTGCTTCTGGTTGCTTTGGGCCTAACTTGCTCCTTTTCCGATTTTGTAGCTTAGAAGCTTTGACTGTGATTTTGAGACCTTTTCTCTGTTACGTTTAAACCTTAAAATTCCCTCCATCACTGTTGCTGCTGCATCCTGCGCTTTTTGATCAGTTGTATTTTGATTTTAATTCTTTTGAAAGTATTCTCTAGTTTCCTTTGTGATTTTTTTCTTTGCATTATTTAGAAGCATAGTGTTTAATTTTCAAATATTTTTTGAGATTTTCCAAATATTTTAAGCTGTTAATATATAATGTATTTCTGTTGTAGGTCTTATACTGAAATGAATGACTTCAGTCTTTCATAATTTCTTTTAGAATGTATTGAGACTTGCTTTATGGCCTGGCGAACAGTCTTTCCTGGAAAGTGCTCCGTGCTCCTTTCCTCCCTTCTCCTGCCCTCTCCTGGGGCCCCGTCGTGCGTGTGTTTGTCCGCTGGTCTCGGGGGCTCTGAGCGCTCCCCTCCGTCCTCCTGCCTGTTGTCCAGCTGGTGACGTCTGTCGCTCTGTCCTTAAGTTCACTGACTCTCTGCTTCCGTCTCACTCCTACGGATTCTGCTCTCCTGTGAGGACTTCTTCATTTCCGTTATTGTACCTTTCAGTTCTAAAATTTCTCTTTGGTTCTTGTGTATGGTTTTAAACTTTTAGTGAGATTACCTTTGAGTCATTATCATCATGTTTTCCTCTGTTTCTTTAAACAAGGTTTGCTTTTATTCTTTGTATATGCTTGCAGTGGCCTCTTTGAAGTCTTACCTGCTAAACCCACATCTGAGCCCACTCAGTCAGCTTCTGTTGCCTGCTCTCTGTTTTATTCCTGGGTATGGGTCACACATTCCTGTTTCTCACATATTTTGCTAAAAATTAAGTATTTTAGGTAATGTAGTATATATGTAGGATTTTGATTATTCCCTGCAAAATTCTGCAGAATGGGTTTCCCTACCATGTTGTAAGGCCACTGATACTTGTGGTTTTTTTTTTTTTTTTTTTTAATTCTACTTTTACTTTTCGGCCTGGCTTGTTAGGGGTTGTCCTTGTGTCTGCATTGCTTAGTGCTCAGCCTTTGATGAATCAGAAGTTGTGCTTGGACCTCTGAATCATTAAGGTTTCTGCCCTGTGCTGGTGGGTCGGTGTGTGGATCGGCAGTACCTCTAGAGTTCAGGCAGTGGTAAACTCTTCCCTGCCTTGTATTTTTTGCCAGGGCCCTGTGGCAGGCTTGGGGCCTTTGTAGGGCTCCTCTGCACCTGTGTGCGCAGCTTCTCCATCACCTAGGGGTCGTCTGGGAGCCCTGCTGGCCTCTGCCACCCTTGGGTATTTCTGGGGAGTCTGCTGGTCTGCGCTGGCCCCAAGCAGGACCAAGGCCAGAGGCTCGCAGAGCTGGGGCTTTCTCTGTTTATTTCCTCTTGCACTCGTCTGACAGTGCTGCCAGGTGTGAGGCTTCACCCTCTGCCTCAGACCAAGTGAAGTCAGTCTGGCCATGAGAAAGCCTGTTCTCTCGGCTAGCTCCCCTGGAACTCTGGAGCGCCAGGTTGAGCTGCTGGGGTGGGTGTGAGGGTGGGTGGGAGCAGCCCCAATCTCGAACTCCGCAGGCTCCATTCTTGCTGCCTGGAGTTCAGCAGCTTTTCTTGAATGAATGCCTTTGAACTTCTTTGCTTTTGGTTAACACCAGAGCCTTCAGTTGTGTTCCTTGAACAATCGTGTTTAGTTTTATAGTTGTTGGGGAGGAAGGAGGTGCAAGAAGATTTGCAAACTTCTTTATTTTCTTATTGCTAGAATTCTCTATCTCAGCCTTTTGACATTTCCAGCTTGTCACAGCTGCTTCAGAGTAAATGGTATACACGCTCCTGTCACATTTCCCAGAACTTGATTCCGTGACGCAGAGATGTTGGGTGATGGAGCGGGCTGCACTGATTCCAGGGGAACAGTGCACAGCGGTCAGCCTTAGAGGCCGCATCACTCTGTTTCCTGCTTCTGAATGCATGAAAGTGAGAGTCAGTCACTCAGTTGTGTCTGACTCCTTGCGACCCCATGGAATTCTCCAGGCCAGAATACTGTGGTGGGCAGCCTTGCCCTTCTCCAGGGGATCTTCCCAACCCAGGGATCAAACCCAGGTCTCCTGCATTGTAGGCAGATTCTTTACCAGCTAAACCATCAGGGAAACGCTTTTGAATGTGTAGTGCATTAAAATATTCTCTGATCACAATTACATAAATTTTGACCTTTAAAAAAACTTACTGGAGTTATAATTCTGAGAGAAAGTACATAGAATTTAAATCTCTTTTTAAATATCATAATAGTGTTTTCAGTTACAAACATATAATTAAGATGACTTAAACTCTCTTTTTTAAAATTTTAGTCTGTTCTGCCAATTGAAACCAAGAAAGAAGGTTGTTCCCAAGTGGCATGAGAAGCCATACGAGTGGAATCAGGTAAGCGAGAAGCCTGAGGCCGTGCAGGCGGCCTGCCCGCAGGAGGGCCTCAGGGTGGAGCAGGCGGGAGAGCCTCGGCGGGCCGGCAGGGTGGGCAGTGCTGTCAGTCATGTGGCAGGGCTGCAGGCAGCCTGCCGCTGCTGCGTAGGGCGCCACTCAGTCACTCATTCACGCCCGACTCTGCAGCCCCATGAGGCGTAGCCCCCCAGGCTCCTCTGTCCATGGAGTTTTCCCAGCACAATACTGGAGTGGGTTGCCACTTGTCTCCCAGGGGTCTTCCTGACCCAGGGAGTGAACTCGAGTCTCCTGTATTGGCAGGAAGCCCTCTGGAGAGTATACGCATGTGAAAAGTTAGACCCCAGGCTAATCATCCTTCACTTCTAGATAAAGCAGGAATCAATGTCTGGACGAGCACTTACGGTGCATTTGTGGCTGTTTTAGTCTTCTCTGGTTGTCATAACGATGTGCCACCCGCTGGGTAGGAACAGCAGCAGCGGTTTATTTTGTGACAGTGTTAGAGGCTGGAGGTGGGTGCTGAGGGTCCCGGCGTGGCGGGGTTCTGCCGAGGGCTTTCCTCCCACTTGCAGACATCCACCTTCTCACTGTGCCCTTGCGTGGCAGAGAGTGGGCGGCATGCTCTCTGGGGTCTCTTCCTGCAAGGGCACTGATCCACTGTGAGCGCCTCCCCCTCACCTCGTCTAACCCGACGACTGCCCAAAGGCCTGCCTCCTGACACTGTTAGACTGGGGGTTTGGACGACACGGTTCGGCCCACAGCGCTTGTGAAGTGTGGCAGGGCCCACACTGGGCACCATGACATTTCCTGCCCATGAGATTTAGAGAAGAGAATAAAATGTGATTTCAGGAAAGGAGCCCAGGGAGGAATCTTAAGCTCTAACCCTAGAGCCAATTTTGAGCCATCAAAGGCAAACAGAAAGGGGGAGATGCCCAGCTGACTGCAGTTCCCGGGAGCAGCACGGAGAGATGAGGAGGCCGTCCTAAGGGAAGAGCGCAGAGCAATACAGGGAAACAACAGAACGGGAAGGACTAGAGAATTCAAGATGTGAAGGGGACATTTCATGCAAAGATGGACACAATAAATGGACAGAAATGGTATGGACCTAACAGAAGCAGAATATATTAAGAAGAGGTGCCAAGAATACACAGAAGAACTCTACAAAAAAGGTCTTAATGACCATGACGCTATGATCACTCACCTAGAACCAGACATCCTGGAATGTGGGCCTTAGGAGGCATCACTATGGACAAAGCTGGTGGAGGTGGTGGAACTCCAGCTGAGCTATTCAAATCCTGAAAGATGATGCTGTGAAAGTGCTGCACTCAATATACCAGCAAATTTGGAAAACTCAGCAGTGGCCACAGGACTGGAAAAGGTCACTTTTCATTTCAGTCTCAAAGGCAGTGCCAAAGAAGGCTCAAACTACCCCACAATTGCACTCATCTTACACGCTAGCAAAGAAATGTTCAACATTCTCCAAACTAGGCTTCAACAGTATGTAAACCAAGAACTTCCACATGCACAAGCTAGATTTAGAAAAGGCAGAGGAACCAGAGATCAGATTGCCAGCATCTGTTGGATCAGAGAAAAGGGGAATTCCAGAAAACATCTACTGCTCCACTGACCACACTAAAGCCTGGACTGTGTGAAGTGTAAGTCACTCAGTCCTGTCCGACTCTGCAACCCCGTGGACTAAACAGTCCATGGAACTCTCCAGGCCAGGATACTGGAGTGGGTAGCCTTTCCCTTCTCCAGGGGATCTTACCAACCCAGGGGTCAAACCCAAGTTCTTTACCAGCTGAGCCACAAGGGAAGCCCTTTGACTTCACAACAAACTATGGAAAATTCTTAAAGAGATGGGAATACCAGATCACCTTATGTGTCCCCTGAGAAACCTGTATGCAGGTTAAGAAGCAACAGTTAGAACTGGACGTGGAGCAATGGACTTGTTCCGGATTGGGTAAGGAGTACGTCAAAGCTATATATTGTCACCCTGCTTAATTAACTCACATGCAGAATCCATCATGTGAATTGCTAGGATGGGTAAAGCACAAGCTGGAATCAATTGTTGAGAGAAATAGCAACCTCAGATATGCAAATTACACCACCCTTATGGCAGAAGGCAAAGAAGAACTAAAGAGCCTTTTGATGAAAGTGAAAGAGAGTGAAAAGTCTGATTTAAAACTCAACATTCAGAAAACTCAGATCATGGTATCTGGTCCCAACACTTCATGGCAGATAGATGGAGGAAAAGTGGAAACAGTGAGAGACTTTATTTTCTTGGACTCCAAAGTCATTGCAGACAGTGACTGCAACCACTAAATTAAAAGACACTTGCTCCTTGGAAGAAAAGCTATGACAAACCTAAACAGCATATTAAAAAGCAGAGATACCACTTTGCCAGCCAAGGTCCATCTAGTCAAAGCTGTGGTTTTTCCAGTAGTCATGTATGGATGTGAGACTTAAGGAAGCACTCAGACTTTGCTAAAGAATTGATGCTTTTGAATTGTACTAGAGAAGGTAGTTGGACAGCAAGGAGATCAAACCAGTCAATCCTAAAGGAAATCAACCCTGAATATTTATTGGAAGGACTGATGCTGAACCTCTAATACTGTGGCCACTTGATTTGAAGAGCTGAGTCATTGGAAAAGACCCTGATGCTGGGAATGATTGAGGACAGGAGAAGGGGACAGCAGAGGATGAGATGGTTGGATGGCGTTGCCGACTTAATGGATGTGACTTTGAGCAAACTCCGAGAAATAGTGGAGGACAGAGGAGCCTGTGTGCTGCAGTCCATGGGGTCGCAAAGAATCGGACATGGCTTAGTGACTGAATAGCAATAATCCTAGAGCCAAGGCTGTCTTTATAAATCAACCAACTGGGGCACTGGTTCCTCATCCTTTTGGCAGGGGAAGCGAGACGCTGCCCCTGGAGACGGTGTTTTCCACTCCAGGCCTGACGGTCACTTATGCTGCAGTCTCCCTGCTGTCCACGTGCCTTGTGGCGGGGCTCCCCTGTTAGCGCGCTGCCCACCGGCCACTGCAGCCGCTCTGTCACCTAACCAGCTCTGCCCACGGGGAGGGATGTGGAGGGCGGGCTGGCCACCTCTGCCACAGCCTCCGCGGGGGTGTGAAGCTAACAGCGAGACTTAGTTAGGAAGCCGTTCAGAAAACTACACATGCTCTAATGCCTCTGTGAAGTTGCTGTTCATGTTTATATAAAAGAATGCGAGGGAGATTTCTGAGTAAAGGTTGCTGTATCGTTAAGACGAATTGAAAGATGGCATAGCACATGTGTAGTATTTGGTGTTGTGAGAGTAGGAAGCATTCTATAAATATTCTTGAGAAACTGAAGCGTGCTTCCTGCACGCTCTGTACACACACACATGAGGTCTGTGTATGTGTATAACTTTAGTTAATGTCTAGAAAAGCGCTGTTGCGGAGCCTGACTGCCCTTTTGCCCCGACAGGTCGATCCGAAGCTGGTGATGGAGCAGGCAGACCGGGAGAGCAGCAGGAGCAAGAACACCTTCCTGTACCAGCTCCACAAGCTGGTCGTGCTCGGCTCCTAGAGCGCCGGCCTCGCCCCCACCCCTGCGAGCCCTGGCTGCGCCGCGCTGCAGGGCCGCTCCGGCCGGGCGCTCGCCTCCTGGGTGGGGGCTGGAGCGTGGTGCTTCTGTTCACGTGGGAAGGGCTGGGAAAAGTCTGGTCTTCTCTAGAAACAGAAAATCACTGTATTAAACATTTTGGGAAAATTGTTCTGAAGGAAGACTTCATTTGGAAAAAGGTTCTCTCTGCTCTCAGTTATTAAAGTAAATATCCATAGGTAGTGTTCGGTGTGAGGTTCTGGATCCAGCGTGTGTTCTGCCTTGTTGCCATGGCTTAAATGCCTGGGCCCAGGGGAGACCAGTGCTCCCAGCTGATCACAAGGGGAAAGCTGGGTGTTTTTTCCAAAACCATGTGACCTTTTCTAAGTTTTTTCTTGAGGGGAAATATCTAATTTTGGTAAAAATACTTCTGTTTTGTATATCTCAGGTTTTTCCTTAAGTTACAATTCTTTAGTCCACATTTTGGAAATGAGAGAGATCACCTGGTTACTAGCATATCTGTGTTAAAACAATAAAAGTATTAGACTGAGTTTGTTTCTGACAGTTTTTAGTCAGAGGAGATTAAAATATATTTTGTTCTTAAAAAAAAAAAAATCCAGATTTCTAAAACTGATAAAAGGGTGTTCAGTCGCTCAGTCATGTCTGACTCTTTGCGACCCCATGGACCGCAGCACGCCAGGCCTCCCTGTCCATCACCAACTCCCCGACCTTGCTCAAACTCATGTCCATTGAGTCGCTGATGCCATCCAACCATCTCATCCTCTGTCGTCCCCTTCTCCTCCTGCCCAGCATCAGGGTCTTTTCCAGTGAGTCAGTTTTTCACATCAGGTGGCCAAAGTATTGGAGCTTCAGTTTCAGCATCAGTTCTTCTAATGAATGTTCAGTGTTGATTTCCTTTAGAATTGACTGGGTGGATCTCCACTGCAGTCCAAGGGACTCTCAAGAGTCTTCTCCAACACCACAGTTCAAATGCATCAATTCTTCGGCACTCAGCTTTGTTTATAGTCCAACTCTCACATCCATCCATGACCACTGGAAAAACCATAGCCTCGACCAGATGGACCTTTGTTGACAAAGTCATGTCTCTGCTCTTTAATATGCTGTCTAGGTTGGTCATAACTCTTCCAAGGAGCAAGCGGCTTTTAATTTCACGGCTGCAGTCACCATCTGCAGTGGTTTTAGAGCCCCCAAAATAAAGTCTTGTCACTGTTTCCATTGTTTCCCCATCTTTTGCCATAACTTTTAAGAGACAGTTTCAGCAGCAAGGCAGAGCCACGGTGCGTGCAGCAGCCAGTGAGGTCTGAGCTAGCTCCCACACACGTGTGCGAGGAGGATCCTCGGGCGCCCCACGCGTTCCCACCCCCAGCCTGCCGTCTGTCTGGCCAGACCCGGGCCCTGTGGACTTAAGCTGCTGTAGCAGCAGCAGGCAGGCGCGGAGCCTCGCAAGCACTGACCTTGGGGTCCCCTGGGGAAACCCCTGCCTTCCGGGCCCTCAGAAACAAGGATTTTTGGGGTCAGTTTAGAACCACTGCCTGGGTCTTTGTTTTTGAGCTCAGACCCCTCCCTCTGGGGGAGGGGGTGCTGTAAGCAGCCCCCCGTTCTCGGCCATCAGGGTTAGGGTCCGGGTCGGGTCGGGCAGCGTCAGGCCCCTGTGTGACCCGGGCCATCTCCCCACTCCCGGGACCTGTGCCTGCGGACTGTGGCCGCCTCAGAGCTACGGCCGTGGTCGCTCTGCGGGAGCGGGATGGCCGGGGGTCACACCTCCCACATCAACACTGCTGTTCACGGGGGAAACAGCACGGCCAGTGGGCGCGCAGCAGAAGCGGCCCTCCTGAGTGGGGCTTCCAAGCCTGCGGCCGGTGAGAAAGCATGAGAAGCGCTCGGGTTCGGTCCGCCGGTGGGGTTGCGACCAGGAGCTCATGCGGGGGACTCGGCGCGGGGAGGACCTCGGCAAACGGGCCTGGCCCGGCGCTGCCCTGGGCCTCCGCGGGCCGGCAGCCGGGAGGCCTGCGCACGCGCGTGTGCCGGGCCGCGCGGCCGTGTCTGCCTCCACGTCTGAGCGCGCCACCCCCGCGTCCCTGGCGTCCAGTCTTGCTCGCCTGTGTCGGGGCAGCTCTGAGCAAAAGCACCCCCTGCAGGTTTCCGGGGAGCGCGCTTCCCGCCAGCAGCACACCGGCCTTCCTCAGCGGTGAGGGCCAGGTCTCACCTCCGCGAGGAGCTCCCACCTGCCCGCTGTGCGCTCTCCGCCGCCGCCGCCGGTGGGAGCGGCCCGCAGGGAGAGGCGCGCGGCGCGGGCGGGGCCTGCTGTTAGCCTTTGAGTATCCGCTCTGTGAGTGGTTAAAAAAATCAGTACCAAAAGGCTTGTGTTGGACAGAAAAAGGAGCTGGGGCGCTTCCCTGGCGGTCCAGTGGTAAAGGCCCCCCGTGCAGGGGGCCTGGGTTGGCCCCCCAGGCAGGGAACCAAGATCCTGCAATTGACAACCGAGGCCCAGTGCAGCCAAATAAATAAAAAAAAATCCAGTTTTTTGATTTCTGTGGTTCTGGCCCTCAAAGAAAACAGTTCTAACTCTTGACCTTTTTTTTTTTCCTGCGATTGCCTCTATCTTAATAAGCATTTTATTGAGTAAATTATGCTTTTGCATCATTTCACCTTAGTGGTTAACTGCTCGCTGCTCTAACAGATGGAGGTGGGGCTCTTCCCACCCTTCTGCACCTCGTTTTCCCAGCCCAACCCAGGCATCCGTGTTACTGGTGAAATCAGTCGTTGGTCTTCAGCACACTAACTTTGTACCTGCTGTTTTCTCTAAGACCAGGTAGTGTATCTGATCGCCTGTCTCCCCATATAACTTTGATTTAGAAGGTAATTGCCATGCTTTTCATGTGAATAATTCTCTACTGACATTTTAAAAGTTTTTTTATGTTCTTAGTCATACATGCCCCTGCTGTGAGACGAAGGGATGTTAGGGTAGGTAGGAAGAGTCCGCCATCTCCCCACCAGCACCCAGCTGTCCCCAGAGGTGGCCGTGGCCTCTGTCTGCACCGTCCTCCTGTGGGGTTTGTCAAGCACGTGCTGTTGCTCCGGGACTTTGACGACCTCCCAGAGCTGACCCTGGGGAGTGGAGACAAGAGGCACAGCCAGGCCAGCAGCAGTGAGAGCCCATGGGGCGGGTGAGGGTCGCGGAGGGGGCCGCGCGGGCTGCTCTCCCGGGAAGGGGCCGGCCCGGTGGTCCACGTCCTGGGCTCGGGGGCCGTGAGGTGTCTGTGTTGCTCGGCAGCTCTGCAGCCATCGCTCAGAAGTAATCACAGGTGATGCTTCGATGAATCAGCGAGGCTGGGTTCCAGCAAAGCTTTATTATATGAACCAGCGTCAGACCATGGGTTGTGGTTTGCTGACCTGGCGATGGAGGGCGGGTGCAGGGAAATGACAGCGTCAGGGAAAGCTTCGTAGTGAGATGAGAAGTCAGACCTGGATTGAGGGTAGGCTCTGAAGCCAGTAACCACCATCCTTTTAGGAGACAGACAGAGGACACGGAAGAAAGTGACCATGTGAAGACGGCCGGGCAGACAGCAGAGAAGACATACCCTGAGCCCCCAGAGGCCGGAGGTGGCGGGGACCCTCCCCGAGCGCTTCAGGTGGGGAGAAGCCCTGCCGGCCCCCTGATCCCAGACTCCTGGCCTCCAGAAGCGGAGGCCATCCATTTCTGCCGTGCAAAGCCCTCCAGACCCCCCTGTTTGTGATAACTTGTTGCAGCAGCCACAGAAGGCTAATCCAGACACACCGTCTGCTCCCTTCCAGAGGCTGTCTCTCTGTGCACGCAGGCCCCGGGTCAGTTCTCACACCTGGCTGTGTGCTGCATACTCTGATCTATGCCTTAATTTTTTCGCTGAATTTTTATTGTGGATCATATTTCTAGATCACTACATAAAGGGTTATCTCATGCTTCTTAACTGCTTTGTGGTATAGAATTTTGTTGATTTTTCATAATTGACTACCTTTCCACACCAGGTATTTAAATATTTAGTAGTCTTACTATTAAATACAGCATTGCAGTGAATATGCTCATACACCTGTATGATACAGAGTAATACGAGCTTTAAAGTCAGTTTGTTGATATCCATATAATGACTTTCTGGGGTTTTGGTTGGGATTGTGTGGAATCTAGATCATGTTGGAGAGAGCTGACATCTTAACAATATTAAGGTTAGAGACATGAACAAGGTTAGAGACATTACTTTGCCAACAAAGGTCCATCTAGTCAAGGCTATGGTTTTTTCCAGTGGTCATGTATGGTTGTGAGAGTTGGACTATAAAGAAAGCTGAGCGCCAAAGAACTGATGCTTTTGAACTGTGGTGTTGGAGAAGATTCTTGAGAGTCCCCTGGACTGCAAGGAGATCCAACCAGTCCATCCTAGAGGAGATCAGTCCTGGGTGTTCGTTGGATGGACTGATGCTGAAGCTGAAGCTCCACTACGTTGGCCACCTGATGCGAAGAGCTGACTCATTAGAAAAGACCCTGATGCTGGGAAAAGTTTAAGGCAGGAGAAGGGAAGGACAGAGGATGAGATGGTTGGACGGCATCACAGATTCAATGGAACCGAGTTTGAGCAAGCTCCAGGAGATGGTGAAGGACAGGGAGGCCTGGTGTGCTGCAGTCCATGGGGTCACAAAGAGTCAGACACGACTGAGCAACTGAACAACGAATCTATGAACATGAAATATCTCTCCATTTATTTAGATCTTCTCTACTTGAGAGTTTTGTACTTTGCTGCTGGGTCATGTACATGTTTTGTTTGATCTGTTACGAAATACTTATTCTCCTTTTCTTTGGTGCTAATGCAAAAGATACTGTGTTTTAACTATCAAATTCCTCTTGTTCAGTGTTGGAATATTGGAAACCACTGGACTTTTTAAAGTTTTCTTTTTTTTTAATCAGACCCACTTTTTAAAGTCATCATTGAATTTGTTAGGACACTTCTTCTGTTTCATGTTTTGGTTTTTTGGCCCCAAGGCATATCAGATATTACTTTCCCAACTAAGGATCAAAACTGTACCCCCTGCATTGGAAGGCAAAGGCTTAAGCACTTGACCACCAGGGAAGTCCCAAAAGCAGCTGACCCTGATATGTTGATCTTGAATCCTGCAGCCTCACTATAATCACTTACTAATTTCAGTTGTTTAAGTGATTCTTTGGGATTTTCTTTACAGATAACCACATCATCTGTGAACAGATGGAGTTTTATTCCTCCTTCCCAAACTGTATGCATTTATTTACTCTTCTTGTCTTGCTGCAATAGCTATGCAGGCTATGAGACATAAAACACACCTTAACCCACTTAATAGAATGTAAATTATGCTTTCAGAGCACTAAACTAGAAGTCACAAACAGAAAGATAGCTAGAAAATCCCACAATATTTGGAGATTAAACAACACATTTCTAAATAGCATTAGTAGTCAAAGAAAAACTCTCAAGAATGGCAGTTATTACTGTCTAAAAGTGGATAGGGACCTCCCTCGTTGTCCAGTGCTTAAGAATCCATCTTCCAGTGCAGACATTACGGGTTCGATCCCTGGTCAGGGAACTGAGGTCCCACAAGCCATGGGTAACAACCAGGTCTGAGTGGGGCAATGAGAGACTGTACTCCAGCAAGGAGCCCATGCAGCCACATGGTAATAATAATGACAGTAATAATGAAATATTAAAGGGGATGAGAACGGAGTCATCTTTATATAATATTGGCCTTCCCTGGTGGCTCAGACGGTAAAAAATCTGCCTGCAATGTGGGAGGCCCAGGATCGATCCCTGGGTCGGGACGATCCCCTGGAGGAGGAAATGGCAACCCACTCCAGTATTCTTGTCTGGGAAATCCCATGGACAGAGGAGCCTGGCGGGCTACCATTCAAGGGGTCACAAAGAATCAGACATGACTGAGCGACTGACATTTACAAAATTTTGTGTGGGAAAAATGGCTCCAGAGGAAACCCCCAGTGTCGGAAGCTCTGATAAAACTGTAGACAGACACACCTCCCCAAACACTCCCTGCAAGAGAGTTAACCCTAGTGAGAATCTTTTGGGAGGGGGGAAAAGCAGAAATGAAAACAAAGCTACTTTGTTTAGAAAACTGAGCACAGAGTTACATAGATTTGGTGAAATTCATTCCCGAAAATACTTTTTTCGGTGAAAAATTGCACTGTTGACATAATGCATATGTATTTAGATTGACACGCTGTCAGGATGGTGGTAGGTGGCAGGGGACGTTTCCTGCCCCACGGCGGCGGGTCCACTCTGTGACCTGCGCGTCACGGCCGCTCAGCCGCCCCCGGACCAGCCTGAACATGCCTTTGGCTGTGGTGTCTCCACGCAGCCTTGCGGCCGGGGTCCCCATCCTGTGGGGCTATTTCTCATCGAGTCCTGGACACTCTCTGTGCACGCCGTTCCCTCCGCTTGGGCGGCCTGCTGCCCCTTGGTAAGCGCCCCACATGGCGTGCCTTGTGCTGCGGTGCTGTCCGCTGGTGTCTGGATAGAAGGAAGTGCCTGTTTCCCTGTCCCTCTGGGCATCTGGTTTTGCTCTCAGAATTAAATAGTTCACTTATTCCACAAGCACTTTGGGGTTGCCTTTTGGGGGTTTAGGGTCGAATGACCGAGCCCCAGAGTGAATGCTAAGAGAAGGCTTTTCACACTGTATTACAGGTCTCTTAAGAGCAGAATCTGTATTTTATTAATTTCTAAATCTGAAAGACCTGGCACCTACTTAGTATTCAAATGCGATTTGAATAGAACCCATCACAGTCTGGGGAGGCGGGAGGCCCTCGGGTTTGGGGGATCAGGAGGCCTGTGTAGGGGCTGGAAGCCAGGGCCGCACACCGGTCGCCCGCCTCCGCGTCCAGGCTCCGCGGCAGGGAGACCCGCTGGCCGGACCGGGCGGGGTCTCGAGGCCGCCAGTAAGGCCACCTCCTCTGTCCTAGGGCGGGTTGCCGTGGAGAGGTCCACGCGCTGTGCTCAGATGTGAGAGCCGTTAGTTAAATGCAAAACGGAGCAGTGAACCGCCGCAGCGCTTAGAAGCGCAGAGAGAAGCTGCTGTGAACGGAAACCGCCTCAGAAGAAGGCAACCTTCTAAGCCGTTGACGGGCTCCGGGCGGCAGGCCCAGGCGCTGGGAGCGAGGTCGGGAGGCTTCCTGCCTGGAGCCCGTGCGGCGGCGCGGAGCCCGGGGCTCAGGAGGAGCGCGCTCTGCCCTCTCGCGGGGCCGTGGGGGGCGCGGGGCTTCCCGCAGCCTCGGAGGCGGAGCTGAGGGCAGGGGCAGGCCCGCGGAGGGCAGTGGGCTGGAGGGGCGGCGGCAGCCCTTCCGAGGCCCTACGTGAAGACGGCCACGACGCTGCACGGTGGAAGGCGGACGACTCAGGAAGGTTCGGCTGGGGAGAGCAGGCAGCGGACACGGGGCTTCTGACGGGCAGAGAGCGGTCACGGCCTGTCTGCCCTGCAGCGCGCCGCCCCCGCCGCGCACGACCCTCTTCCGAGAGCCGCCGACACCGATCGCCGGGTTCCGGGCATCGCTGCTCCTCCCGGGCCAGCTGTGACGGCGGCCCCTGTGGCTCCGAGGTGGGCCCCTGCCGTCACCGGACCGCGCGGCCCTTCGGGGTTTCACGCTGGAGATCACGGCCTCAGGCCACGCAGAAACCAGGGGGCCTGCGGCTGGAGTGGTGGCTGAAGCCGGCATGTCCAGAAAGGCAGGGCTGGGAGGGCCGGGGCGCTTGCGGCCATCTGAGTGCCTGGCTCTGGCCTCGGTCCTGCCGCTGGGCTCCGTGGCACCGCCCAGGAGTCTCACAGGCTCTGCTGGCTAGGTAGGCTGGTTTCGGCCGGCGTTTGTCTGAGATTATGCCGGCACACAGTGGAGCGCGGGGCGCTATACTGAAGGTGGCGCCGCCGAGGGCTGGTACGCAGGGCGGTGCGTGGTCCGCTCCGCGCCCTCCGGCCTCTCCCGGCTGCAGGGCGATGAGTAGACGGGGGTGGAGCGCAGCGGGAGAGGAAGTGACCGAGGATGAGGAGAACAGCTCCTTGGGTGTGAGGAGGCCGTGCACGGGAGAGGCGGACGCGGAGTTGGGGGGAGAGAGAATGGATGTTCAGAACCTGGAGGAGGTAGGCTTGACGTGTGAGTGATGAGCAGCGTCCCGCAGTGACCGCTAGGGTTCAGCTTAGAGAGTCGGGTCCGTGCTGACGTCCTTTGCCAGGAACATGACAGATTTGGTGCGCTGGGGGAGAATCTGGATTGGTGCTTAAAGCATCCAGGGGTCACTGAACAAAGATGTGCAAGAAGCTGTGAGGGGCTTCCCTGGTGGCCCAGTGGATAAGAGTCTGCCTGCTAATGAAGGGGACACAGGTTCGATCCCTGGTCTGGGAAGATCCCACATGCCGTGAGGCAACCAAGCCTTCGCGGCCACAGCTCCTGAAGCCCGCACACGCTAGAGCCGGTGCTCCGCAACAGAGAGGAGACCCGCTCGCTGCAACCAGAGAGAGCACATGCACAGAAGTGAAGACCCAGCACGGCCAAGAATAAGTAAACAAAAACTGTAAAAAGGAAAAAGCCAGGAGGTGTCTGGAGGTCAGGAGAGGTGTCGCCTGGAGGGAAGAGCCTGGGATGGAGCAGTTTACAGGTGGTGGCTGAAGTACTTTATTTTTTTCAGTTAGAATTTGATTTCCAAAAGACATTTGTGATTCCGTCGTGTGTCACCATCGCAGTGGCCTCCAGCGTCTCTGACCCCGTGACTTCCTCACCCAGCCTCTCTCTGTGGCTTCTGTTCTGTCTCCCCTTTGGCCCACTCTGTGTTCAGAGTCATTCCGTTTAGAAGTAGGGATCTGATCATCGGAGCCAGCATCCCACCCGTCTCCCGGGGCGTGGCTGCTGGGTCAGGGAGGAAACCTCTCGGCGTGGGAAGTACTCGGACACGTCTTCAAGGCATGGTCATGGGCACGGGGACCGTGGAAGGGAGGGGTCCCTGAGTGAGGACTTGCAGACAAAACGGGGGAGGGGGCGGGGGGAGCAGAGGCTGCACCCTGAGCAGACCAGGACATGGGGATCGGGTGGGCAGGAGCGGTCCGTGCGTGATGAGGGACGGACGCAAAGCTGAAGGGAGCAGAACCAAGGATGCCATCGTGTGGACTGA
The DNA here is from genome assembly GCA_020226075.1 of Hydropotes inermis. Lineage (NCBI taxonomy): Eukaryota > Metazoa > Chordata > Mammalia > Artiodactyla > Cervidae > Hydropotes > Hydropotes inermis. The sequence continues at coordinate 64,128,638 of CM035284.1, forward strand.
GCTTTCCCACCAAAGGACAGGCAGCTAAGCGGGGCTGAGAAATAAACTAAACCCAGCTCCACTCTGTCTGCGAGAACAGAGTGACGAAAGTTGGACATAGAGATGAGGGCCCAGGAAACAGGAAGGAGAGCAAAAAGTGAATCTGCAGTTGACCTCAGACCAGGCGGTGTTTGGGGTCAAGTGTGTCGAATTAAGAGGAGTACTATGTAATGTAAAAGGCGAAATTAATGGTGTGTTAGGAATATGTGGCCAGCAAGCAACATACTGAGGAGATAATAAATATTGGGAGAATTTCAGGCAAATACAGCAGTAATGGGTGACCTTGGCACTCCTGTGTTCACTCTTCAGCATTCTAATTCACCAGATAGGATCCAGGAATTAAATAAGAGCACCAGTTAGGATACAGGAATCAGATAATAGAGTCAGTAAAGCTGATACAATATCTATGTAGAATCTAGCATCCCTCACACTTAAAGTAGCCTCTCCCTTAGGTTTGTGAAATGTTTACAAAAACAGACTCCACGTGTGACCACAAAGGAATACTTTTCCAAATGCAAGAACCTTAAAGGTCACATTCTGGGGCTTGTGGCTGTTGTTCAGTTACTGTGTCACCTCCAACTCTGTGACCCATACACGGCAGCACGCCAAGTTCCTCTGTCCTCCCCTCTATCTCTGGGGTTGGACCAACTCATGCCCATTGAGTCAGTGATGCCATCCAGCCATCTCGTCTTCTGCCACCTCTTGCTCCTTTGCCCCCAATCCCTCCCAGCATCAGGGTCTTTTCCATGAAATGGCTCTTCGCATCAGGTGGCCAAACTATTGGAGTTTCAGCTTCAGCATCAGTCCTTCCAATGAACACCCAGGACTGATCTCCTTTAGGATGGACTGGTTGGATCTCCTTGCAGTCCAAGGGACTCTCAAGACTCTTCTCCAACACCACAGTCCGAAAGCATCAATTATTCGGTGCTTAGCTTTCTTCACAGTCCAAATCTCACATCCATACATGACCACTGTAAAAACCATAGCTTTGGCCAGATGGACCTTTGTTGGCAAAGTAACGTCTCTGCTTTTTAATATGCTGTCTAGGTTGGTCATAACTTTCCTTCTAAGGAGTAAATGTCCTTTAATTTCATGGCTGCAGTCACCATCTGCAGTGATTTTGGAGCCCCGAAAAATAAAGCCAGCCACTATTGCCACTGTTTCCCCATCTATTTCCTATGAAGTGATGGGACCAGATGCCATGTTTCCCCATCTATTTCCCATGAAGTGATGAGTCCAGATGCCATGATCTTAGTTTTCTGAATGTTGAGCTTTAAGCCAACTTGTTCACTCTCCTCTTTCACTTTCATCAAGAGGCTCTTGAGTTCTTATTCACTTTCTGCCATAAGGGTGGTGTCATCTGCATATCTGAGGTTATTGATATTTCTCCTGACAATCTTGATTCCAGCTTGTGCTTCACCCAGCCAAGCGTTTCTCACGATGTACTCTGCATATAAGTTAAATAAGCAGGGTGACAGTATACAGCCTTGACGTACTCCTTTTCCTATTTGGAACCAGTCTGTTGTGTCATGTCCAGTTCTAACTGTTGCTTCCTGACCTGCATACAGGTTTCTCAAGAGGCAGGTCGGGTCATCTGGTATTCCCATCTCTTGCAGAATTTTCCACAGTTTATTGTGATCCACGCAGTCAAAGGCTTTGGCGTAGTCAATAAAGCAGAAATAGATGTTTTCTGGAACTTTTTCTTTGCTTTTTTGATGACCCAGTGGATGTTGGCAATTTGATCTCTGGTTCCTTTGCCTTTTCTAAAACCAGCTTGGAACATCTGGAAGTTCTTGGTTCACGTATAGCTGAAGCCTGGCTTGGAGAATTTTGAGTATTACTTTACTAGCATGTGAGATGAGTGCAATTGTGCAGTAGCTTGAGCATTCTTTGGGACTGGAATGAAAACTGACCTTTTCCAGTCCTGTGGCCACTGCTGAGTTTTCCAAATTTGTTGGCATATTGAGTGCAGTACTTTCTCAGCATCATCTTTTAGGATTTGAAATAGCTCAACTGGAATTCCATCACCTCCACTAGCTTTGTTCATAGTGATGCTTTCTAAGGCCCACTTGACTTCACATTCCAGGATGTCTGGTTCTAGGTGAGTGATCACACCATCGTGATTTTCTGGGTCATGAAGATCATTTTTGTAGAGTTCTTCTGTGTATTCTTGGCACCTCTTCTTAATATCTTTTGCTTCTCTTAGGTCCATACCATTTCTGTCCTTTATTGAGACCATCTTTGCATGAAATGTTCCCTTGGTATCTCTGATTTTCTTGAAGAGATTTCTAGTCTTTCCCATTCTATTGTTTTCCTCTATTTCTTTGCACTGATCACTGAGGAAGCCTTTTTTAAAATCTCTCCTGGTTATTCTTTGGAACTCTGCATTCAGATGGGAATATCTTTCCTTTTCTCCTTTGCTTTTCGCTTCTCTTCTTTTCACAGCTATTTGTAAGGCCTCCTCAGACAGACATTTTGCCTTTTTCCATTTCTTTTTCTTGGGGATGGTCTTGATCCCTGTCTCCTGTGCAATCTCATGAACCTCTGTCCATAGTTCATCAGGCACTCTGTCTATGAGATCTAGTCCCTTAAATCTATTTCTCATTTCCACTGTATAACCATAAGGGATTTGATTTAGGTCATAGCTGAGTGGTCTAGTGGTTTTCCCTACTTTCTTCAATTTAAGTCTGAATTTGGCAATAAGGAGTTCATGATCTGAGCCACAGTCAGCTCCCTGTCTTGTTTTTGCTGACTGTATAGAGCTTCTCCATCTTCAGCTGCAAAGAATATAATCAGTCTTGTTTCGGTGTTGACCATCTGGTGATGTCCATGTGTAGAGTCTTCTCTGTGTTGTTGGAAGACAGTGTTTGCTATGCCCAGTGTGTTCTCTTGGCAAAACTCTATGAGCCTTTGCCCTGCTCCGTTCTGTGCTCCAAGGCCAGACTGCCTGTTACTCCAGGTGTCTCTTGCCTTCCTACTTTTGCATTCCAATCCCCTATGATAAAAAGGACATCTTTTTTGTGTGCTAGTTCTAGAAGGTCTTGTAGGTCTTCAGAGAACTGTTCATTCTTTAGCATTACTGGTTGGGGCAGTAATTACTGTGATATTGAATGGTTTGCCTTGGAAACAAACAGAGATCATTCTGTATCCAAGTACTGTATTTTGGTTCTTTTATTCTTTTATTGAGGGATACTCCATTTCTTCTAAGGGAGTCTTGCCCACAGTAGTCGATATAATGGTCATCTGAGTTAAATTCACCGATTCCAGTCCATTTTAGTTCTCTGATTCCTAAAATGTCAGTATTCACTCTTGTCATCTCTTGTTTGACCACTTCCACATTACCGTGATTCATGGACCTAACATTCCAGGTTCCTATGCAACATTGCTCTTTATAGCATCAGACTTTACATCCATCAACAGTCACATCCACAACTGGGTGTTGTTTTTGCTTAGGCTCCATCTCTTCATTCTTTCTGGAGTTATTTCTCCATTCTTCTCCTGTAGCATATTGGGCACCTGCTGACCTGGGGCATTCATCTTTCAGTGTCCTATATTTCTGCCTTTTCATACTATTCATGGGGTTCTCAAGGCAAGAATACTGAAGTGGTTTGCCATTCCCTTCTCCAGTGAATCACATTTTGTCAGAATGCTCCACCATGACCCAGCTATCTTAGGTGATCCTCCATGACATGGTTCATAGTTTCACTGAGTTAGACAAGGCTGGGGTCCATGTGATCAGTTTGATTAGTTTCCTGTGGTTTTGATTTTCAGTTTGTCTGCCCTCTGATAGAGAAGGATTAGAGGCTTATGGGAGCTTCCTGATGGGAGAGACTGACTGTGGGGGAGACTGGGTCTTATCATTCAGAAAATTAAGATCATGGCATCTGGTCCCATCACTTCATGGCAAATAGATGGGGAAACAGTGGAGACAGAGACTTTATTTTTGGAGGTTCTAAAATCACTGCAGATGGAGACTACAGCCACGAAATTAAAAGATGCTTTCTCCTTGGAAGAAAAGCTATGACCAACCTCGACAGAATATTAAAAGCAGAGACATTACTTTGCCAACAAAGGTCTGTCTAGTCAAAGCTATGGTTTTTCCAGTAGTCATGTATGGATGTGAGAGTTGGACTATAAAGAAAGCTGAGCACCAAAGAACTGATGCTTTTGAACTGTGGTGTTGGAGAAGACTCCTGAGAGTCCCTTGGACTGCAAGGAGACCCACCCAGTCCATCCTAAAGGAAATCAGTCCTGAATATACATTGGAAGGACTGATGCTGAAGCTGAAACTCCAACATTTTGGCCACCTGATACAAATAGCTGACTCACTGGAAAAGACCCTGATGCTGGGAAGGACTGAAGACCAGAAGAGAAGAGGCTGATAAGGGATGAGATGGTTGGCTCCCATCGCTGACTTGATGGACATGAGTTTGAACAAGCTACAGGAGTTGGTGATGGACAGGGAGGCCTGGCGTGCTGCAGTCCATGGGCTCACATAGTTGGACACTACTGAGTGACTGAACTGATCTGGTAGGAGAAGTATTAAAACTCACAAAAAGAGACAGAGGCAAATTGATATGGTCTAGAGTCAGTGCGGCCATGGATATTTTCTTCCAGGCTATATACATTCTGACTTGTCTGAATTCAAAGTAACAGTTGACCACTGCTTCCCACTCTGAAAAGCTCAGGCTTCCTTTCAGAAGCACAAACAGTATCCAAATCACAGAATTCAAGTGACTAAATGTCTCCTGAGCACCTTCTCTCCGCACCAGCAAGTTTCCTGCACATTAAGGAACACACGCGGGGATCTGACCCAGTCCCCGACAGCAAGTTAGGTACTCCCTGGAAACCAGAGCAGAGTGGCTGGGAGGGTGATTAAACACACGTGAGGAAGCGCTGCAGAAAATCGCGCTCTGTTTTCTGGCATGTTCTGGATTAATCCCTGGCTTTGCTTTTGAATTGGAGCAATAGTCTTAGAACATTAACTTGAAGAGATTTTTTTTCTTTTAAGAAAGAGAGAAAACTGTGCCGTTATAACCTCAGAGAAGTAGGATAATGTTGAAAGATGACAGGCAAAGATTTTAGAGGAATCTTAAATTAGGCCCTGCTTTTGAAGACCTGTAATTAGAGAGAGGCGCATTATCTCTTACATAATATTTTCTTGCTTAAATTGCATTTCATAATGCGCTACTTACACTTGGGTTTCAACAAACCTTTTCAAGGGAGGGGGACGTGCTTTTTTCCTCCTAAACTGAGAGCCGTCAGAGCAGCAGCACTGCCTTCTAGCGACCCACTCTCAGAACTGCAGGCTTTGTTTCAGCGGCTGTCGGTCTATAGATAAGGTTTTTCCAAATTTTTGGCTTGCAACCTGGTAATGGGAGGGAACGCCTCACAAATGAAAAAAAAATTGGAAATATTGATGAGCAATTATGACAAGAAAGCAGAACTTCTTCCAACTTTGTGGAAGCATTTTTATAAACAATTTGGAGAGTTATATAAGTTTATTGTTTGTATATTATTGGTTGTTTAGAGTTATTACAAAATAACCTCATTTGGGAAGAGTATAAAGTGAAAGGATGTTACCAGATCTCTTAAAAATGTTTCCTTGAGAACTTCCCTGGTGATTCAGGGGCTAAGACCCTGAGCACCCAACACAGGTGTCCTGGGTTCAATCCCTGGTCAGGGAACTAGATGCTACATGCTACAACTAAAGACCCTGCGTGCCTCGACTGAGACCCAGCACACCTAAATAAAATACTTAAAAAGATAAAATTTTTTTCATGTAGAGCTCTAAATCAGAGGTTGTTATTTTTTTCGTTTTTAAAAAAATGTTTTGAGGTATAGTTTACACACGGGCTTCCCTGGTGGCTCAGACGGTAAAGAATCTGCCTGCAATACAGGAGACCCGGGTTTGATTCCCGGGTTGGGGAGATCCCCTGGAGAAGGGAAAGGCTACCCACTTCAGTATTCTTGCCTGGAGAATCCCATGGACAGAGGAGCCTGGCGGGCTACAGTCCGTGGGGTCGCAGAGAGTTGGATGCGACTAAGGGGCTAACCCTAGCACTAGCACTTACACACACAGTCCTGAAGCAGCTGATGAATGCACGTAGCCGCGCCCTCCCCAAGAGAGCAGGCTGTTTCCATCAGCACCAAAGGTTCCCCACGGAACAAGCACCCTTCTGATCTCTTTCGCTGTATATTAGTTTTTTTTTTTTTCACTGTACATTAGTTCTGACTGTTGTAGAAGGTCATATAAATGGAATCCTACAGCACGTACTCTTCTGGTCAGGCTAGTTTTTGCACAACATTTTTTGAGGTTCATTTATGTTGTTGAATGACTGAATGACTTGTTCTTTTATTACCCGTTGTATAAAAACCACCACTTTATTTATCCGTTCTCCTACTGATGCAGATTGCTTTCACTTTGGGCTGAAGAAAGCTGCTGTGAACAAGTCTTTATAGATACATGATTTCCTATCCCTTAGATAAACAGGATAAATACCTAGCAGAAGTGGGGTTTGAGCATTCTTTGACTGAAGGCAGGAGGAGAAGGGGACGACAGCGGATGAGATGGTTGGATGGCATCACTGATTCAATGGGCATGAGTTTGGGTAAACGTGGGGACTTGGTGACAGACAGGGAGGCCTGGCATGCTGCAGTCCATGGTGTCGCGAAGAGTCAGACATGACTGAGCGACGGAACTGAACTGAAGTGGTGGGATTACTGAGCAGATAGTGGTTAAACCTTATAAGGAACGGCCGAACTTTTCAAAGTGCTGGCTGCTCTGACCTTCTCTTCCTATAGTCTTTAAAAGAAATTTGCTCATTTATTTGGCTTAATAAACCAGGGGCCAGATTTACAGCAGACGAGGCTTTGGTCGTGGCGTGCAGACCGAGTTGCGGCATGTGGGATCTTGTTCCCTGACTAGAGGTCAAACCCGGGGCCCTGCACTGGGAGCGCTGAGTCTCAGCCACTGGCCCACCGAAGTCCGTCTTCCCGTAGCCTTTAGAATTCTGTTTACCCCCACTAAGTAGTTAATCTGCTTGTATTAATCACTCTTTCTATTACACTCTGCCTGTACCTTCTTTTGTGACGTGTTTGCGGCGGTCTCATGGCCCGCCTCGGGGCTGTTTGTGTCTGTCTCACTGAGTTGTAGCAGATCTCCCTCCATTTAGGGTACAAGTGCTTTGTCAGGCACACACTTTGTGAAAATCTTATCCTAGTCTATCTTGCCTGTTCATTGTATTGTGGTAAAAAACACAAACGTATCGCCATCTTAACCATTTAAAAATGTGAATTTCACTTACCTTGTTGTGAAGCAGGTCTTTAGAGTCTTTTCACCTTGCAAATCTGATTTAACACCACCTCCCGGCTCCGCCTACCCCCAGCCCCTGACACGTATCATGCTTCTTTCTGTCTCTAGGTTTGGCTTCTTTAAATATCTCCATGAATAGGTTATGCAGGGTCTGTCTTTTTGTGCCCCGCCTGTTCCATTCGGCATAACGTTCTCAAGGTTTATCTGTGTTGTAGCACGTGTCAGAACTTACTTTCTTAAGAGTGGACAGTGGTCCATTGTGTGGACGGTTATTGAGCTCATCCACTCATCTGTCACCTTCTGGCTGTTGTGAATAGTGCTGCTCTGCGCACGCAAGGATGTCCTTAAGACACTGCTTTAAATTCTTTTGGACGAATGCCCAGAGTGGGATTGATGGATCATAGGTAGTTCTGATACAGAGTAAAGGGATGATGCAGGTGATTAAATAGTTAATCCCACTAGGAGGCTGCAAACAGAGAAAATACAGGGGACCCCTGTAAGTTAATGATTACTCAAGAAGGCAGGTTTGCTTAACCACAAAACCGAGCAGGCTGGCTTAGCAACAAAACCATTCACCAGAAGAACGGGACATGCCCCCCAGACAATAAAACAATGGTGGCGTGAGACGCACATCCTGCCCGTGAGCTGAGTGAGGTAGGACATGCTCTGTGCACACATGAAAAACAGTAATCTGTGGCCCTAACTTGACCATGTAGGTTCAAGAAAGCGCCTCTGGCCAGCTGGAGGAGGAGCTGATGATGGAAGCGAGACATCTACTCAATACTGAGGAAGAAAGGGGTCTTTTCTCCCTTCCCACGCTTCCTCTGATTATAAAACTGTAGCTTGCTAGGTTCTCCAGGTATGGCATCCTCTTGACCGCCTGCCTGGCAGCCTCACAAGCATCCTATTCTAATAAATCACTTATCTATCACTCTGCCTCTTGATGAATTTTTATGCGTTGAGACATAGAGGACTGGAGCTTCCTGTGTGTGTGTGCTTAGTCGTTTCAGCCATGTCCGACTCTTGTCAACGCCATGGACTGCAGCCCTCCAGGCTCCTTTGTCCCTGGAATTCTCCAGGCAAGAAGGCTGGAGTGGGCCGCCATGCCCTCCTCCAGGGGATCTTCCTGACCCAGGGACCCCACAAAGCAGCACCAAATGGTTTCAGCTCAAGTTCTAATTTTTTGAGGGCCCTCCACACTGTTTTTCGTAGTTGCTGCCCCGTTTTAAAGTCCTGCCAGCAGTGCACAAAGCTTCTGGTTTCTTTACTGTCTCACCAATATTTGTTGTTTTCTGATTTTATTTTTATTTTTAATTTGTCTGTGTCTGGTCTTTTGCTGTGGGGTGTGGGTTTCTCTCCGGTTGTGGCCCCTGGGCGCCAGAGCAAGCCTGGACTGGATTGTTGCAGCCTGTGGGGTGAGCTGCCCTACAGCATGTGTGATCTTAATTCCCCGACCAGGGATCGAACCTGGGTCCCCTGTGCTGGAAGACAGATTCTTAACCACTGGACCACTAGGGTGTCTTTCTTTTTTTCCCCCCACACCACTGGGTGTAGGGGGATATTTCAGTGTGGTTTTATTTACATTTCTCTGATAGTTAGGTTGAGCATTGTTTTAGGTGCTTATTGGTCATTTGTGTATAATCTGGAAAAATGTCTATCCAAGTCCTTTCCTTGTTTTGTAATTGAGTTTACTTGATTTTCGTTGAGTTGTAGGAGTCTTCTACGTAGTCTATTAACCCCTTATCAGATACACAATTTGCAAGTATTTTCTTTGTTCCTGTAGGTTGCTTTTCCACTCTGTCGACAGATTCCTTTGATGCACAAAAGTTAAGTTTAATGTAGTCCTATCTGTCTGTTTTTTTCTTTTGTTGCCTGTACTTTGGCGTTATGTCCAAGAAACCATCGTCAAGTCCAGTGCCATGAAGCTTTCCCCATGTTCTCTTTTAGGAGATTTTTAAACATACACATTTGTTCACTTGGCTGTGCCAGGGCTCAGCTGCAGCCCCCGTGTTTGTCGGCCTGCGTTGCCCCAGGCTGGCTTTTTCTAGTTGTGGCCCCTGGACTCTTAGGTGCAGCAAGTGGGGTCTAGTTCTCTGACCAGGGCTCACACCCGAGCCACCTGAACTGGTAAACACAGTTTCAGCCACTGAACCACCAGGGAAGTTCTTCTTTTAGGAATTTTATAGTTTTAGGTTTTATGAACCCATTTTGAGTTATTCTTTGTATGTGGTCTATTCACTTAACAGTGTCTTGAGATGAACAGCAGTTTGGGATTTTGATGTTTATAATTTAAGATTTTTATGTTATGGTTAGTTCCTTTGAGTGTCCTAAGAAATCTTTGTCTAACCCCAAGTCACAAATAAACCCCATCTGTTTCCTTCTGGAACGGTTATAGGTGGAGTGTTCAAATGAACACCACGTCTGGTGACTTCCAAGCGTGGTGAGATCGGGGCGGGGGATGTCTTCCGGGGCGGGGGATGTCTTCCGGGGCGGGGGGATGTCTTCCGGGGCGGGGGATGTTTGTGTTCGCTGTCCTGCCGGGCGGTGCTGAGAACGCCGCGAGGCTGCCCTGACTTCCTCTCCAGAGGACACATGTCCCCTCCAATTGGCAGGGCCTCGGCTGTCAGTCCTCTTTGGGTATTGTTTTTTCTTTGCTGAAAAAGCCCTGCTCCCCAACCCCCGAAGATCGGGCTTCCCTCCAGAGGCAGTGTGCGTGCAGTGACCAGTCCACACAGGCGTGAGGGCACCTCCCTCTGACTCCGGACAGCCGCGCAGGCCGCCCCAGGCCCCGGGGTCCCGGCGGCCGCGGTCTCACGGGGTTGGGCCCCCTGCGCGGGGTGTCGTCCTCAGAGCGCCCCCACCCCGGCTCCCCGCCCCGAGCCAGCTGCCTCTGAGGGCCAGGCCACACCCCGCGCCTCCTCGTGGGGAGGCGCCTGCAGGGGCCGGACCCCCTGGGCGGGCGGACGGCGTTCCGCTCTGTCCGGAGCCCGCGCTCACGCGGGTGGCGCCGCTGTGTGTGAGAGCCGCCTGTCTGCTCGCTCTCTGCCCTCTCGTGGGTCCCTGACCCAGTTCAGGCTCCCCTTCACCCCCACAAGCGGTCCCGGACCCCAGCCCCAGCAGGCACCCGGGGAGACCCCCACGCCTCGCCCCAGTCGCAAGGCTAGGGCGCCCCCTGGGCCTCTGACCAGCGGCAGATGAGCGGGCCCACGACCCCCTGCTCGGGTCACCTGACCGCGGGCTGGCGCACGGAACTCTGGGAAGCGCTGCACTTCCGGGAGGTGCGGTCGGTGCGGAAGGGGCGAGGAAGCGACGCGGGCGCCTCCCTGACGTGGAGCCGGGGCGCCGCGGGAGCGCTCGCCTCGGGCCACTCGGGCCACGGCTCCCCACGGCGGGGCGGGAGGGGGACCCTGCCTCGCTGCCCGCTGCAGGTGCCGCGTTTTTCACAGACGGAAGGCCGGTGAGCCCCGGTGTGGACGTCCGTCTGAACCGCGGTACCGACGGCGGGTGCTGTGTCGCGTCCTGGGGACCCTCTCTTGACCTTCAAGCTGTATCACTGTACCCACGGTGATGCTCACGGCGCCCCGCGATCTCGGAAGTTACACTCTCACTGATTGCGGGCACCTCGAGCCGCCGCCTTGATGGGCAGGAGCGTGTGTGTTCTGACCGCCCCCCTGGCTGGCTGTCCCGCCACCCCCACGCCGCCGGCCTCTCTGTCCCCTGCGATGCAGCAACACGAAACCAGTCCGACTCGGGACCTCCAGCGGCCCCCAGGTGCTCACGCGATGGGAGGAGTCCCATGTCCCTGCAAGGCTGACAGAGCGCGCCAGCCGCAACCCACGGCCTCATGAGGCCTACCCTGCGGTGGACACGCCCCCTCTCAGGAGGCTGGCCTCACGCCCGGCCCGGGCCCTTTCTCTGCAGTCCTGCGCCCTCCAGGCTGCCCTTTGTCCGTGGTCAGTGGCCTGGCCGGCCACAGCTCAGAGAGCCCTGGTGAGGCAAAGCCAGCATCTGATGCCCAGTTTGCCTCGACGGTCCTGCCCTGGAGCCTGCAGCCTGCCTACGGGGCAAGCCCCAGGAGGCCAGCAGCTGCTCCCCCGGTCACTGGGCTCAGCGGGGAGCAGGGAGGCGCTGGGGTGCAGAGCCGGTGTTCAGAGAAGCGAGGCCGAGCCGGGACCAGACGCCTGCCCCAGGGTGGACTGAGGGGTGGGCGCCATCTGCCCCTGGAAGGCCAGCTGCCCCAGGGCCGCAGCTCTCTCCCAGCCTCTCCCCACACCTCCCTGGATGTCAGGGTGCGGGTGAGATGGCCTGGTCACCTTCACTTAGAGGAACAGCTGAGTCCTGGTTAGCTGACCTCTGGTCTCGATGGAGGTCCGCAGACTTGTGCCGGCATTCCCGACCCCCCACCCACAATCGGAGCACGGATTATTGGGGCCCCTTCCTGGGATTTCTGAGCCAGGCATCTGGGAAGCTTGCATTCCTGGGGTCTAGGCTGGGCTCTAGGCCTGGACTGCAGGCTGGGAGAATGCTTTGGAAGATGCATACGAGAGCAGAGGGGGTGGGAGCAGGTCACCTGGGCGGTGGGGGCCCTGGGGGCGGCAATCAGGGGCTTTCAGGTCTCACAGCACCCTCCCCCTGCTGCCATGCTGGGCGGGCATGTGCAGACTGAACTCCTGTGAGGGAAGGGGGAGCTGGGTGCTTGTGTTGTGGGGTGTGTCTGGGGGGAGCTGTGGGGGCATCTGATGAGTCACCGTGGGGCAGGACAGACAGACAGGTGTGTGGCAAGGCTGGGTAGGGTGAAGGGATAGGTGTGTGGTGGGATGGACATGCCACGCAGCCGGGGGAAAAAAACAATAAAGGAAATCAGTCCTCAATATTCATTGGAAGGACTGATGCTGAAGCTGAAACTCCAATACTTTGGCCACCTGATGCAAAGAACTGACTCATTGGAAGAGACCCTGATGCAGGAAAGATGGAGGGTGGGAGGAGAAGGGGACGACAGAGGATGAGATGGTGGGATGGCATCACCGACCCGATGGACATGAGTTTGAGCAAGCTCCAGGAAGGACAGGGAAGCCTGGTGTGCTGCAGTCCATGGGGTCACAAAGACCTGGAAAACAAAGGCCGTGAGAAAACTGATTAAATGGAGGATGGCTCCTCATGCAGTCTGTGTATTTTTTAATGTGTGTTTGTTTTTGGCTGTGCATGGTCCTCACTGCTGCTCAGGTTGGTTTCAGTGCCCGGGCGTCTCATCACAGTGGCTGCTCTTCGGAGCACTGGTCTAGGCACGTGGGCTTCAGTAGCTGGGGCTCCTGGTCGCCAGAGTACAGACCCAGTAGTTGTGGTGCACAGGCTTTGTTGCTCTGTGGCAGGTAGGATCCTCCCAAATCAGTATCAAACCCATGTTTCCTGCCTTGACAGGTGGATTCTTTATCATTGAGCCTCCACGGAAACCCCTGACAGGCATTTAAGAAGAGGAATTGTGTTCACATAGAAGAACAAAAGAGATGCAGGTGCACAGAGATCCTCCTGGAGCATACCATCATCCCTTATATCTTCCCTACCGGGGACAGGATCATTCAGAGCTGAGATTGGATTCTTAACATGTATCATACAATGAATTATGTTAGAAGATGCATCAGGTATAAAACACCGATATTCAGTATCATAACACCAGTGCCCCCGTGGGAAGCAGTTAGCGCTTAGGGCCACGTGCTTCTATAGGATGGATTTTCTCATCATGAAGACTTCTGAACTGGACAAGCTAATGGTGTGATTACTGTCATTCAAAGCTTGCTGAGTAAATTTTGTTAAAGTCTCTGTGGTTAATCAACCTTGAATATTCATTGGAGGGGCTGATGCCCCTGAAATTGAAGCTTCAGGACTTTGGCCACCTGACATGAAGAGCTGACTCACTGGAAAAGACTGATGCTGGGAAAGACTGAAGGCGGGAGGAGAAGGGGAAGACAGAGGGTGAGATGGTTGGATGGCATCACTGACTCGATGGACATGAGTCTGAGTAAACTCTGGGAGTTGGTGATGGACAGGGAAGTCTGGCGTGGTGCAGTCTATGGGGTTGCAAAGAGTCGGACACAACTGAGCGACTGAACAAAATGCCAAGTGAAGGAATGAAAACTGCCACCAAATGGTCATAGCATAGGAAAACTGATTAAAACCAGTGTGCTCACGTTAAAGGCAGATTGGCAGGGACTGATTCTGAAACTACCCCTAGGTGACTTTGAACCCAAGGGAGAAATACATTTGGTTCCTAAGCAAAAGTGTGAACAATTATCAAAGTAACTGGTACACAAGCCTGGTCAAGCATCTTGGGTCAGCTCTCTGCTTCAGATGTTGCTGTCTTTTCGTCCTGGTCTGGTGGTGCTGGCCCTGCTTAGTTGAAGCGGGGTGTCAGAAACAGGAGTTGCAGTTCATTCAAGAGAGGAAGGTGATAGATTCCTTCCATCCTGGCTGTAAAGTTTCCTCTATGATAACTGTCAATTAAAAAACTGAGTTGATCTAAGAAAGAAATGGAAAATTTTCTTCAAGCCAAATTTAAGGATTATAACTCAGGGGGAGCATTTCAGAGAGCTCTGAGAACTGTTCCTCCCAGTTAGAAGTCAAGGCACAGTTATATGAATTTTTTGAGACAGAAGAGGTTCAGTTGCTCCATTGTTGTTGTCTGAGTCTTTGCGATCCTGTGGACACCAGGCACGCCAGGCTTCCTATCCTTTACCAGAAGGCTGTACATCAAATGACGTATTATTGAAACAGTTTACATTATCCAATCTAGGCATCATCCTGATGGATGGTATGACCCCTTACAAGATCAAGAAGGAACGTTATCATTTAAGGAGTTGTTTTGTTGATGCAATATCATGGTAATCCAAGTCTGTGCCCCAACCAGTAATGCTGAAGAAGCTGAAATTGAACGGTTCTATGAAGACCTACAAGACCTTTTAGAACTAACACCCCCAAAAGATGTCCTTTTCATTATAGGGGATTGGAATGCAAAAGTAGGAAGTCAAGAAACACCTGGAGTAACAGGCAAATTTGGCCTTGGACTACAGAATGAAGCAGGGCAAAGGCTCATAGAGTTTTGCCAAGAGAACGCACTGGTCATAGCCAACACTGTCTTCCAACAACACAGAGAATACTTTACACATGGACATCACCAGATGGTCAACACCAAAATCAGGCTAATTATATTCTTTGCAGCTGAAGATGGAGAAGCTCTATACAGTCAGCAAAGACAAGACGGGGAGCTGACTATGGCTCAGATCATGGACTCCTTATTGCCAGATTCAGATTTAAATGGAAGAAAGTGGGGAAAACCACTAGACCATTGAGGTATGACCTAAATCAAATCCCTTATGATTATACAGTGGAAGTGAGAAATAGATTTAAGGGACTAGATCTGATAGACAGCGTGCCTGATGAACTATGGACAGAGGTTCATGACATTGTCTCCTGACAGCGATCAAGATCATCCCCAAGAAAAAGAAATGCAAAAAAGCAGAATGGCTGTCTGAGGAGCCATTTCACAAATAGCTGTGAAAAGAAGAGAAGTGAAAAGCAAAGGAGAAAAGGAAAGATATACCCATCTGAATGCAGAGTTCCAAAGAATAGCAAGGAGAGATAAGAAAGCCATCCTCAGCGATCAGTGCAAAGAAATAGAGGAAAACAATAAAATGGGAAAGACTAGAGATCTCTTCCAGAAAATTAGAGCTATCAAGGAAACATTTCATGCAAAGATGGTCTAAATAAAGGATAGAAATGGTATTGACCTAAGAGAAGCAGAAGATATTAAAAAGAGATGGCAAGAATACACAAAAGAACTCTACAAAAAAGATCTTCACAACCCAGAAAATCACAATGGTGTGATCACTCACCTAGAACCAGACATCCTGGAATGTGAAGTCAAGGGCCTTAGGAAGCATCACTATGAACAAAGCTAGTGGAGGTAATGGAATTCCAGTTGAGCTATTTCAAATCCTAAAAGATGATGCTGTGAAAGTGCTGCACTCAATATGGTAGCAAATTTGGAAAACTCAGCAGTGGCCACAGGACTGGAAAAGGTCAGTTTTCATTCCAATCCCAAAGAAAGGCAATCCCAAAGAATGCTCAAGCTACTGCACAATTGCACTCATCTCATATGCTAGTAAAGTAATGCTCAAAATTCTCCAAGCCAGGCTTCAGCAATACATGAACCAAGAACTTCCAGATGTTCAAGCTGGTTTTAGAAAAGGCAGAGGAACCAGAGATCAAATTGCTAACATCCACTGGATCATCAAAAAAGCAAGAGAGTTCCAGAAAAACATCTATTTCTGCTTTACTGACTATGCCAAAGCCTTTGTGTGGATCACAAACTGTGGAAAATTCTGCAAGAGATGGGAATACCAGACGACCTGACCTGCCTTTTGAGAAACCTGTATGCAGGTCAGGAAGCAACAGTTAGAACTGGACATGGAAGAACAGACTGGTTCCAAATAGGAAAAGGAGTACGTCAAGGCTATATATTGTCACCCTGCTTATTTAACTTATATACAGAGTACATCATGAGAAATGCTTGGCTGGGTGAAGCACAAGCTGGAATCAAGATTGCCAGGAGAAATATCAATAATCTCAAATATGCAGATGACACCACCCTTGTGGCAGAAAGCAAAGAGGAACTAAAGAGCCTCTTGATGAAAGTGAAAGAGGAGAGTGAACAATGTTCACAATGTTCACTTAACAATGTTGAGCTTAAACCTTAAAGCTCAACATTCAGAAAACTAAGATCATGGCATCCGGTCCCATCACTTCATGGGAAATAGATGGGGAAACAGTGGAATCAGTGTTAGACTTCATTTTTTGGGCTCCAAAATCACTGCAGATGGTGACTGCAGCCATGAAATTAAAAGACGATTACTCCTTGGAAGGAAAGTTATGACCAACCTAGACGGCATATTAAAAAGCAGAGACAGGCTACAGTCCACAGGGTTGCAAAGAGTCAGACACGACTGAAGCAACTTAGGTGCAATGAGAGAAAAAGTCCTTGTCTGCAGCATTTGCCAATTTCTGTGGTATAAATAATCTCATGAACAATTTTAAGCTACCTATGTGACATCACAGAACAGAGTTGGAAAAAGATGCGGAGTAGCTTACCCTTACATAATATTTTCGTTGTACAGATGCGATAGGGATAAATAATCTCTAGAGCTTAGATAACAATAAAATGCAATAAAATGATTAGGAAGTGAAAATAATAAAAAGCAGAGACATTACTTTGTCAACAAAGGTCCATCTAGTCAAGGCTATGGTTTTTCCAGTGGTCATGTATGGATGTGACAGTTGGACTATAAAGAAAGCTGAGCGCCGAAGAATTGATGCTTTTTTTTTTCCTGGTACTGTTAGACTTGTTAGATCATGTGTATGGAGTACTCTGGTTTGGATGGAATGAAAAGAAGTGAGGAAAGGAAGCAGTAAACCCAGGATTCTCTGGCTTTTCATCAGGAGGTCTGAGGATGATGCCCCTTGATGAAATCCTATTGATAGGGGAAATTGAGCCATTTGAAGGGGCTCCCAGTGAGGAGACTGATCCCTCCTGTAGTGGGATGGTGGATCCTGCCAGGAAAATTTTGTTCTCAGGTCTACCCTGCTTTGGAGGCTCTGAAAGTGAAAGTGAAGTCGCTCAGTCTTATCCGACTCCTTGTGACCCCATGGACTGTAGCCTACCAGGCTCTTCCATCCATGCAATTTTCCAGGCAAGAGTACTGGAGTGGGTTGCCATCTCCTTCTCCAGAATTGATGCTTTTGAACTGTGGTGTTGGAGAAGAATCTTGAGAGTCCCTTGGACTGCAAGGAGATCCAATCAGTCCATCCTAAAGGAGATCAGTCCTGGGTGTTCATTGGAAGGACTGATGCTGAAGCTGAAACTCCAGTATGGCCACCTCATGTGAAGAGCTGACTCGTTTGAAAAGACCCTGATGCTGGGAAAGATTGAGGGCGGAGGAGAAGGGGATGACAGAGGATTAGATGGTTGGATGGCATCACTGACTCAATGGACATGGGTTTGGGTGGACTCTGGGAGTTGGTGATGGACAGGGAGGACTGGCATGATGCAGTCCATGGGGTCTCAAAGAGTCGGACACGACTGAGTGACTGAACGGAACTGAACTGAACTTGTTGATGCTGGGAGGACAATGGTCTTTATGGTTGAGTAGGTGTTCCTGCTGATGGTGAAGAAGGAATTCATAGGGCCTGGCCTCCATCTCAGGCCTGTCTGTGCTGATCGTGCAAGGCCATCTCTCCAGTAGACTCTGAATTCTGTGCTTAGCACCTGTGGGAATGACAATGGAAGGATAAGACCCCCCTCTGGGCAGGGGAATCTTGAAGAAGAGAAAACAGACACTAATCACCACTGCCTCCGGACAGTGTCTATCGAAATGTAACCACAGGCTTATCGGTTATTAACTGGTTGGAATGTAACCGCGGGCTTATTGATTATTAACTGTTTGAACACATAACACATGAATGATGGGGTTATTGTGATTGTATTTACCCTTCCTTTGTAAGTCTCAGGGAATTTGGGGTGGTGGGCTTGGACACGTACACTCAGGGTATAAAAGATTTTCACAAATGCTGGACGGGGTCCTTGGCTAAGAGGAGACTCTGCCTTGGGCCCGCCGGCGTAAATAAACTGCACTCCGCTATCTGCATTGTCCTTCTGAGTGAGTCTGTTTCCCGGAAAGCGTGGCTATAACATTTGGTGCGTTGGCCGGGAAACTCCTCACTTTGAGGAGACAGGTCTCATTTGAGGCCACCCCGAGGCTTTGTGACTTGAATCTCCTAGAGGGGGGAAGGCGCCTCACCCCTCTGGAAGAATTCAGCCTTTCAAAGCCCGGTTTCTTCTCTTAGGCAGGTAGTGAATGGCAGCAGGGAACTGAGGGCTCAGGTGAGGAGGAGCCCACCCAGTAGGGTGGAAGAGGGGGCCTGATCACCCCCCTGGGAGGGACTAGAAGGAGCGGGGACCCACAGGAGCCTGGAATAGGCAGGTGGTGATTACTTGGTACACAGGTCGACAAGCGTGCTAGGGTTTAGGAAGGAAATTTGTGAAGGTCATTTAGGAGGTGTGTCCACGCCATCTCAGGGAAAATTATTACCAAGTGATCGCCAGGGGATTTTTAGGATAGGAAACTGGTCCTTGTATGCTCGTATTCTGCCCTCCCCCAGGAGGTGTCCCATCTGCTGTGAAATTCTTGACCCCCTCGGAATTGTTAGGCTAGAAGGAGGGGGATACAAAAGTGAGTATGAATTGGCTTTTCTGGAGATGGCCTGGGACATGGGATATCTAACCCACCTGTGTTTTCAAGCCCACCAAGGCAGAACGGACTTCAAGGGAGAAACAGTCTTGGATCATGTGATGTTCTGGTTCAGCTGTGCTGACCGGCAGGTGAAGACACGCCGATCCCCCTTCTCCCTCTGGGATCTGGCAGGTAAGGCTCTTCTCACCCCAATTAGAAAGGAGGCAGAATGGCAATTTAAGTGTCACTGAGTGGAAATCACAGGGTTCTGAGAACTTCGTAGGCAGAACGAAAGGAAAAGTAGAAGGTCTGAGAAGGTAAGCAAGACGGGGGGAAGTGAATCTAAGGCAACTGTACTGGAGTGCATGATTAAAAATTTAAAGAAGGGATTAGGACGAGACTATGGGGTGAAGATGAAGCCTAACCATCTCCACATACTCTGTGAGGTCGAATGGACCCCTATGGGAGCAGAATGGCACCAGAGAACACCATGAACTTAAAAATAGTGGAAACAGTCTATACAGTAGTCACAGGAGAGCCAGGACACCTGGTTCAATACCCATCTATTGACTCATGGCCAGGGTTAGCTTGAGACCCTCCTACTTGGGCAAGGTTCTGTATCCAGAAGGAAAAGGGAAAAATATTAAGGGCACAAAAATTGACTGATGATAAAAAAGGAAATTCTACAGGATTTGGACGGGGATGACCTGACCTCTCCCTCATGCTGGATAATGACACGCCTGCCTCCCAGTGCTCCACCACGACCGGAGGCCTCCTTAATGCCCGATCGAGGACCAGGTGAAGTTTCTGCAACAGCCACTGCTCCTCCGCCAGCTCTCCCGGAGTTCGTAGAGCCGCCGTTTGGGCAGGCTCCGATCCCAGTGACAGAAGCCTCTGGCCAACACTTCCAGGATCCGGCTCCAGCCGAACCGCCCAAGCTATACCCGCCTCTCCTGGTGAGTATTGACAAGAAGGGGAGGGGAACGTTGGAATTAAGCAGAGACTGCGCTCCGCCAGAGAGCCGGCAGAGCCTGGTGGGCCGGAAGCGCATGAGAGAGCTAACTCAATTGTTCCCTGAGGCCTGGGTGGAAGACAGCCCCCCCCTCCCCCCAGGCTGGCTGAACATCACGCCCCAGTGATAATGGAACTCAAACCAGGCACCATCCTGGTTAGAGGGCGCTGGTACCCGCTATGGATGGAGGCCTGAACCAGCATATTGCCCCACATCAATAGATTGAAACAAGCAGGCATTCTAGTAGAGTGCCAGTTGGCTTGGAATATGCCAATCCTGCCAGTCAAAAGGGAAAGAGGACAGGATTATAGGCCTGTACAAGATCTCAGGCTAGTCAGCCAGGCTACTGTGACTTTACATCCCACTGTTCCAAACCCCTATACCTTGCTTAGCCTCCTCCCGCCGAGGACTAAAGTTTACACTTGCCTAGATCTCAAGGATGCCTTCTGCATACACCTCGCCCCAGCATCACAGCCCATCATTGCCTTTGAATGGGAAGATCCAGTCAGGAGCACCAGATAACAAAGGCTAACTCCACAGCCATCTTTGGGGAAGCCTTGGCTTCTGATCTGGACTCATTCCATCTGGAAGAGTATGGATGTCAGCTCCTACAATACGGGGATGACCTGCTGCTGGCTGCCTGAGACCAAGGAAAAATGCTGAAAAGGGACAAAGGCACTGCTCCAGCTGTTGATGGAAGCAGGTTACCGGGTGTCAAAGAAGAAGGCACAGATCTACAAAGAGGAGGTAAGGTATCCGGGGTTTGTTTTAAAGAAGGGCTCAAGGTTCCAGACCCTAATTGGGTCCTATATACTGATGGCACTAGCCTGATATAACAGGGACAACAGCTCTCAGGTATGCCAGAGCAGAAGGGGCCATCAAGACTGAAAAGAGATGGTGGGAATTGCCAAGTGGCAAATTATTGGTACCGGAGGAGCTGGCACACACTCTGCTAAGCCAAACACACCAAGCGACCCGCCTAGGCCATGCTGCCTGCTCACAGGTTAATGCTGCCTCTCGGGTATTCAGACAAAAACCTCCAGGTATTCAGCTGAAAGGCACACTGCCCCTTGAACACCTGGAAGTGGACTTCACTGAAATGAAACCTCACCGACACTACCATTATCTGCTGGCCATGGTATGTACGTTCCCGAGATGGGTAAAAGCTTTTCCTACCTGGACTGAAAGAACATCAGAAGTAGCCCGGTGCCTGCTTAGGGAAATGGTTCCAGATTTGGATTTCCTACCAGCATTGGATCAGGCAATGGCCCGGCTTTTGTAGCTGATTTAATACAACAAGTAGGCAGAACTTTAAACATCAAATGGACACTGCACACTGCACATAGGCCCAGGGCTCTGAGACGGTGGAATGAACCAACCGGACACTTAAAGAGACTCTCCAAGTGGATCAGAGAGACTGACGGCTCCTGGGTGGACTTGCTTCCGATGGCTCTGCTCAGACTCAGGATAACCCCACCGTCCCAAGGCTATTCTCCATACAAAATTGTGTATGGGAGGCCTCCTCCCATAATAAAACAGGTGTCAACAAATTTGCCTCAGGTAAGGGGGGATAGGATTTCACAGCAGATGGAACTGGGTAAGGTAATAAATCGGGTAACTAAGTTTGTACAAGAAAGGGTGCCGTTCCCCCTTGGGGAACAGATTCATGAGTTTACGCTTGGTGACCAAGTATGGGACAAAGATAGGAAACATGGTTTGCTAGCCCTTTGGTGAAAGGGCCCTTGTGTTATTCTAACTACCCCCACTGCAGCTAAAGTTGCAGGTATTGCCCCTTGATCCATCACACCAGAGCGAAGAAGGCACACCACGCTGACCCGGAGGATGCCGAGTGGACCACCTAGAAGGACCCCACCGACCCACAGGAAACCAAGATCATTCTGAGGAAAAAGAAGAAAACGAGGTCCTGGATGAGCTCTCTACAGGATGGAGCTGGGTAAAGACTCCTGCTGCTCGGCCTCACCAACGCAATTCTGAGCCTGACCAGTGTTCCTGAGCAGGACGTCTTCATCTCGTGGGCACATTCTTACGTGAACTTCCACAACTCCTCCAACTGTTGGGTATGTGGGGCCATGCCCCTGTCAGTAATGGACGGACTCCCCTGGTGGGTATCGCCACTCCGTTATGGGGACTTTATACCACTGTGTTCCTTCTTAGAGCAACAGAAAGGAACTTTTCTCTCTCTCACCAATCATAACCTTTCTTTGCTCTCCTGGTGTAAAAAGAAGCCATCAATGGGCCAGGGACATAGGGTTACATTTAACATGAACACCAGCCTTACGGAGATAACAAAGGCTTATACTTCATATGTGAAACTTAAAGAGGATAAGGGCTCTCTTACAAAAGGGGGACAGGCCTCCCGGTACCTTGAGCAATACTACCAGGTCTGGGATGAATATTTCTGGATGACTCCTGAGAAAGGACAGTTGATTACCCCTGCTACTATTTGCTGGGAACAAAAAGAACAGAAAATTGGATTTGGAGACCGCCCCCTAGACCCCCAAAAAATTAAAATATATGGGTTATTTGGCCCCTGAACAATGTAAACAAATCTTGGAAGTTATCTGTCACCCCAATCAGTCTGCTCAGTGGCCCAGTTCCGACTGGGAATATAATCCTGGAATCCGCTGGGTAGCCCCCAATGGGACCCAGTGGCGCTGTGGGCTTAACTTATGGCCATGGTTACCAGTTGGCTGGGTGGGGCGTTGCACATTAGGATTTGCTTTCGCCCATGGCAGTATTAAGCCTGGTCTACACCAGCCTCCAGTAAACCTGCCCTATCTGCACACAAGATGGACACGATCTGTGTTCCAATGGTATGACTATCTTGCTGCCTTGTCTGTACCCTCTGTAGGGACAACGGATATCATGGTTAAGGTAGAGGCCTTAACTAATTTCACTAAACAGGCCCTCTTGGACAGTAAGTACTAAAGCCATTCAAGCTTTGAACGAAGAACAAATTCAGATGAGGAAGGCACTAATTCAAAATAGGATGACATTAGACATACTCACAGCAGCCCAAGGAGGAACTTGCGCCGTAACTAAAGTCGAATGTTGTGTGTACATCCCTGACCTGTTTGAAAATGTATCTACTGCCTTGAAGGATATGCAAAATCAAGTGAAAGCCATGTCTAATGAAAATATTCCCTTTTGGACTTCAGTTCTCTCCTGGGTAAAGGGAGACTGGTGGAAAACCATTGTAACTGTTGTTATAGTAATCTTAATCACACTGCTTTGTGGGCCCTGCTTCCTACAATGTCTTGTGAATTTTGTAACCCAGAGGTTGATAGCATTCTCTCATGTGGGTGACAGGAGGGCTAAGGTACAATATATCTCAATAAATGATGCTCGTTATAGAAACTAAGAGCATCAAGAGGGGGGAATGAAGAAGGAATTCATAGGGCCTGGACTCCGTCTCAGGCCTGTCTGTGCTGATCGTGTGTGGCCACCTCTCCAGTGGACTCTGAATTCTGTGCTTAGCGCCTGTGAGAATGACAATGGAAGATAAGACCCCCCTCTGGGCAGGGGAATCTTGAAGAAGAGAAAACAGACACTAATCACCCTTGCCTCTGGACAGTGTCTATCGAAATGTAACCACAGGCTTATCGGTTATTAACTGGTTGGAATGTAACCGCGGGCTTATTGATTATTAACTGTTTGAACACATAACACATGAATGATGGGGTTATTGTGATTGTATTTACCCTTCCTTTGTAAGTCTCAGGGAATTTGGGGTGGTGGGCTTGGACACGTACACTCAGGGTATAAAAGATTTTCACAAATGCTGGACGGGGTCCTTGGCTAAGAGGAGACTCTGCCTTGGGCCCGCCGGCGTAAATAAACTGCACTCCGCTATCTGCATTGTCCTTCTGAGTGAGTCTGTTTCCCGGAAAGCGTGGCTATAACATTGGCAGAAGTCTTGATGCCCAGTAGGGCCCCGTTGGGCTCCCAGGCACAAAGGCCTTTTTGTCCCCCATTTCTTATAGGCAAGACTCCATGACAGTCCCTGTGTTCCAAACAGCAGATTCTAATTGTTAGTCAGGGAAGGAGCAGCCATGAACCCACCCGAGGCAAGATTAAAGGGGCCAGAGAGGCTCGTTCAGGTCAGGAGAAGGCTGCCTTGGTGGCTCAGACGGTAAAGTGTCTGCCTGCAGTGTGGGGGACCTAGGTCGATCCCCGGGTCGGGAAGATCCCCTGGAGAAGGAAATGGCAACCCACTCCAGTACCCTTGCCTAGAAAATGCCATGGATGGATGAGCCTGGTGGGCTACAGTCCAAGGGGTCGAAAGCGAGTCAGACACGACCGAGCGACCTCACTCACTCACCCTTCTGAAACTGCAGAAGGAAGAATGCAAGACTATTACCGCCTTGATCCTCATCACATACCCCTTTGTTGTTGCTGTTAAATGCTACATTCTGTTAGACTCTGCAACTCATTGGACCGCAGCCTTCCAGGCTCCCCCGGCCTTCATTACCTCCATTGGTTTGCTCACACTCAAGTCCATCGAGTCGGTGATGCTGTCCAACCATCTCATCCTCTGTCATCCTCTTCTCCTCCTGCCTTCAATCTTTCCCAGCATCAGGGGCTTTTCTAATGAGTCACTCTTTGCATCAGGTGGCCGAAGTATTGGAGTTTGAGCTTCAGCATCAGTCCTTCCAATGAATATTCAGGGTTGATCTCCTTTAGGATGGACTGATTGGATCTCCTTGCTGTCCAAGGGACTCTCAAGAGTCTTTTCCAGCACCACAATTTGAAAACACCAATTCTTCAGCACACGGCCTTCTTTATGATCCAACTCTCATATCCATACATGACTACTAGAAAAACCATAGTTTTGACTATAGGGACCTTTGGCAGCAAAGTGATGGCTCTGCTTTTTAATATGCTGTCTAGGTTTGTCATAGCTTTTCTTTCAAGGAACAAGCATCTTTTAAGTTCATGGCTGCAGTGGCTGTATTCAGTGATTTTTTTGTTTTTGTTCAGTTGCTCAGTTGTGTCCGACTCTCTGCGATCTCATGGACTGCAGCACCTTAGGATTCCCTGTCCTTCACCATCTCCCGGAGTTTGTTCAATTTGTTTATGTCCATTCAATCAGTGATGCCATCCAACCATCTCATCCTCTGTTGCCCCCTTCTCTTCTTGCCCTCAGTCTTTCCCAGCATCAGGGTCTTTTTCAATGAGTTTGCTCTTCACAAACTCATTGGCCATCTCTGATGGCCAATGTATTGGAGCTTCATTTTGGAGTCCAAGAAAATTACATCTGTCCGTTTGCCATGAAGTGATGTGATAGGATAGGATGCCATGATCTTAGTTTTCTTAATGTTGAGTTTCAAGACGGCTTTTTCACTCTCCTCTTTTACCCTCATCAAGAGGCTCTTTAGTTCCTCTTTACTTTCTGCCATAAGGATGGTGTATGCATAAGATAAAGACAAAGTTGCCCACCCCCAAACCCTGTCAGTTACAAAGAGGGATTGGATTCAGATTGGGATTCTGGCAGATGGAACAAGTCAAGGTCACTTGTTCAGATGGCTATCCTATGGGTCTCGCAGAATCAGACCTGAGAGACTAACGCTGACAAGTCAAGTACCAAATTAGCCAACCTTTTGTTTTGTCTTAGGATAGGAATTGGGTTTCCCTGGTGGCTCAGAATCTGCCTGCTGCAATCCAGGAGGCCAGAGTTCAATCCCTGGGTTGGGAAGATCCCCTGGAGAAGGGAATGGTGGAATTTGCATTTTTTAAAAGAGGGCCTAGATAAGGGTTCCTAGAAAGGACCAAGTAGAACATTTACATCTGAAAGACAGAGGAGGAGAAAAGCAAGTCCCTCCCAAGAAGACTTTGATCCCTTAAGACCAGACCTATTTTTTTTTTTTTTTACGCTGGCCATAAAATAGAAATTTTATTTCATCACTTCCAGGAGTCAGAATCAAGTCGGGAAGGGCTCTCTCTGGAGAGGAATCAGTTTTCCACCAAATCACGTTGTGGTTCCCTGCCCCTGTGTGGGTCCCCTACAGGGCCTTGGTGTACTGACCCCAGGGAGGGCTGTCTGTATAGACTGACTCCACCTGCGGGGAGTTCTTCCTGGTACTCCCCATCCTCCTCCATCTCCTGGACTGAAAGGCGAGTGAGTGACTGTGTGTGTGTGTGTGTGTGTGTGTGTGTGTTCACGCTCTGTCATTTCCAACTCTTTGCAATGCCAAGGACTGTAGCCCGCCAGACTCCTCTGTCCGTGGGATTTCCCAGGCAAGAATACTGGAGCAGGTTGCCATTTCCTCCTCCAGGGGATCTTCCTGACCCAGGGATGAAACCCATGTCTCTGGAGATTCTAGCATTTGCAGGCAGGTTTTTTTTTTTACCACTAGCGCCCCCTGGGAAGCCGGGACTGCCGCGGGTGGGCTCTATCTAGCCCTGGAGGGGTCCCCTCGGGCTTCTGGACAGTGTGAGTGGACCGGCTGGGGTCACTGCCTGCCCCGCCTTCCAGGGCAGAAGACTCCAACGGCATGGTCTACAGTGCTGGGTCAGCTGGAGCGCCAGGGCCCGTGGGGAGGGCCACCCGCCCTCTGCTTTGGGGGTCCTCGGGCTCCACCGTCACTGAGGCCCATGGCCTCTGTGCCACAAGTCACAGCGACTCAAAAACGCCCCGGGCCACTGGGGCCGCTGGAACCTGCCCCCAGTACCTCCCCCCTTGGGGGCCTGCCCCGCCACTCCCCGGCGGGGACAGGTACAGGCCCGACCCTGCGGCGAGTGCCCGCCCCCCGGCCCGCCCCGCTGGCCCGCCCGGTCCCCTCGGAGCCCTGGGTGGCCGGCATGGCGCGCGCGGCGGGACCTGAGCGGCGGCTCCTGGCCGTCTACACCGGCGGCACCATCGGCATGCGGAGCGAGCGCGGCGGTGAGTGGGGCGGGCGCCGGGCTCGGGGTGCGGGGCATGGTGGGGGTCGTGCTCCCGCCAGCAGGTCTTTGACCCACCTGACCCCCCCTCCGGTGGGCGCCCAGCGCCTCCCCCGCGCTGCCGCTGCTCCTCTCGGGCAGAGCCCCGGGGGGGCTGTGGCTCCCGTGGGACCCCCATCCCGGCACAGATGGGCTGGTGGGCAGGTGTTCAAGGGCTGTCCGAGCCTCTCACTCTGGACGCCAGCAGCTGCCGGGCGACTCCGGCCGCTCCCAGCTGTCCCCGTCTGGCCTGCGTGCAGGGCAGGGGCGCCCGCCAACTCTGGGCAGAGCTCACTGGCACCAGGATTTTGGGCGGTGGGCGTTCCCTGTCCCCTGCCCCTGGGCTCTGACAGGATTTGGTCCAGGGAGGGGGTGACTGTTGGGTGGGGCAGGACCTGGGGTGGGCGTCCGGCCGGAGAACCCCGGGGCAGGCGTGCCCCCAGGCTGGGCAGAGTGCCTCGGGCAGGAACCTGGTCCGGGGAGCCTGCAGGGGTGAGGCGGGCACCGCACGCACCCCCGGAGTGTTGCAGCGTGGCCTCCACGTGGGCCCCGGGTCCTCCAGGAGGGGCCCAGACAACCCCTCAGCCCTGCTCTGGAGCCTCGCCCCAGTACTCTGGAGCAGGGGCGCTGGCCCTCCTCCGCCTCCGTCCCCGCCGGCCCCCTCCCCAGCCCTCCGCGTGCCTCACTCGGGCTGCCCCGCCCTGGCCCTGGCGTGGCCTCCTACTCCGAGCTCTCCCAGCTCCCCAGGGCCCTCCTCCTGCCTTGGAACCAGCTGTGTCCCCCCCACGACCCCCAGGGCTAACAGAACATCCTCCGCGGCCCCCCCTACCACGCGGCTCCCCTGAAGCAGCCACTCAGATGCCGTGAGCCCTTTCTCACGCCAGCAACTGCTTCCCGTCCTCGGTCCCTGTTAATGCCCCCCTCCCCCCCAGTTCACAGATGTCTCCAGGCCCCGTCCATGCTGGGCCCCAGGGCTCAGACCCCCAGAGAGCCCTGTCCTGGGGGGCTTTCCACATCCCTTTGTACCCCGGGGGTCTCTCCTCCTGGACTGTAGGGCTGGGGCAGAGAGAGGGGAGCGGGCGGGCTCTGCTGGCTTCCTCAGATGGCCCTGACGCATCCCGGTCGCTGCCCACCCCCTGAGGCTTGGCACTTGGCCAGCTGTGATGCCTGTGATTCCATTGAGCTCAGCTCATAGGTGTTAAGGGTCTGGGCCTCAGGGACTAGGGGGACTCTGACCGTGACCCCATTTGCACTGCGTTGTGTGCCCCCCCCACCGCCCCATGCCACCTGGACGCCCCCTGGCTCACTCCCACAGGCCCTGCATTTGCCAAAGAGCTTGCAAACCCCCTTGTTTGGAAGGGGTTCTAGAAAGATGGAGTGTGGTGGGCAGTGACCTCCAGACAGGCTGGTCTCCCAAGATCCTGCAGGGCAGCGCCCCTGGGCTGGGAGGGAGCCAGCTGGGGCTGGGGAAGAAGGGCAAAGGGGGTGCGTGGAGGATGCAGGCCTGGCCCATGGGGACCCCGCTCTGAGCCCTGCTGGAGGCCAGGGCCGCCCAGCCGCGGGGGATTCCGGTCGGTCGCGGGGTCAATGATTAACCGCCCTGGCTCTGCGGGTGTGGTCGCCGGCTCCCGCGAGGGCGGTGAGGGGCCGGCCTGGCTGTTTGAATTCTCACTGTTGGGAGCATTTTTGCGCCTGCTGGTAAACAGTGACCTGCTGGGCAAGTGGGGCCTCGCACGCGAGCCCTGCCAAAGGTCAGGATGCTGAGGGGAGGGCAAGGCCGTGGCGGCTGGGGACGCCCCTCGCCCGCCCCCTCTCTGAGCTCAGAGATGATGTTACAGGTCAAGGGGCGTCGTGAACCCGAGATCAGTCGATGACGGCAAGCCCAGGGTCAGGCAGCACCCCGGCCGGAGACCCTGCCGCCCTGTGCGACCCCTGTGGGCCCGGCTCCGGGTGGGCAGAGCCTCGGGGTCCGCAGGGGCGAGGACGTCCCAGGAGGCCACAGGAGGGCCTGGCAGCCAAGCCTCGTCCTGAGAGGGGATGCCCACGGCTTCTCCTGCCCTCGGCCCTTCACGGAACAGGCTGCCACGCGCTGCTCCATGTCCTGGGGGCAGACTGGCCCTTACGGGGGAATGTGTCTGTGGGGCCGCTGTGACCAGCTCCCCATCTGCACTGCAGGGAGACGAGGCCTCGTGAGGCCGCTTCTGCTTGTGGAGGGCCTGAAGCTTGGGGGCCCTCATTAGGAAAAAGAATCCAGTTTACAAAATCAGAATTAGATGTGAAAGCAGATGTTGGCTTATTAGTTGTTTTGTCTTTGCTGCAGGTGGGATCTTAGTCCCCGACCAGGAATTGAACCCTCGCCCCCTGCAGGGGAAGCCTTAACCTTTGGACAGCCAGGGGAGTTTCCCAACCCCTACCCTGCTTTTTTTTTTTTTTTTGGTAACAGGTGTTTACTTAGATTGATGAAGGAAATAACAAACTCCCTGTTCTTAAAAGTCAATAATATTACAAAATCCACAAAAATATTTTTTGTTTGTTGACTTCCTGACACTCTCTCACCACCGTTTTCCCCACATTTTTGGCTGCTTTGAATAATGATGTGTTGGCAGAGTTTTGCCCCTGGAGGATAGAATGGAAGCAGAGTGTGGCCTCCTCTTGGGCTGGCTCTGCCTGTCCACCTGCCCACTCGCCAGGCGGGGCCACCGGGCCCGCGGCCCTGGGGTGGGATGTTCCCGGAAGTCGGGGCCCCTCGCGCCCACACCCCCCACGAGCCCACCAGCAATGGCCTGGCTCTGGGGTGGCAGTGAGCGTGCACACCACCCGCCCTCTCAGTGGGCCCGCAGGTTTCCACGGCCACTCCCCCAAGGCCACCTACCGCAGGGGAGCTGGTGCAGATGGTGGCGGGGGAGCCTCCTGGGCCGGCCCTGACCCGGGGCGGCAAACCAGGGCCTCCGGCAGCAGGAGCGCCCTCTGGAGACCTCCCCCACCAGGGCTCTGTCCTTCCTCCGCCCTCCCCTCTGAGTGTGGAGCCCGCTCACAAGGATGTGGGTGGAAGCCAGGAGCCAGCGTCATCTCCTGAAGTCACGCCCACAGAGACGTTGCCCCTCAGGTCCCGGGGCTCAGGCGGGGACATCTGCGGGCCGTTTCATCCCCTGCCGCAGCGGGGTGGGCAGCCCTGGGCCTCCGCCAACGCCCAGGTCTGAAGCCGGGGCCCCCAGCGGCAGCGATGGCGAGCCCAGCGCTTTGTGCAGGCGGCCACGCGTCCCGGCCTCCCTCCAGCATCGGGGACGGAGGCCCGCCGAGAGGCCACGCGTCCCGGCCTCCCTCCAGCATCGGGGGACGAGGCCCGCCGAGAGGCCACGCGTCCCGGCCTCCCTCCAGCATCGGGGGACGAGGCCCGCCGAGCGGTCTCGCACTGATGTTCCCTGAGCCAGGTTGCTTCTGCAGCAAAGTGTATGGAGCCCCCACGGGGGCTTCCTGGGTGGAAGAGGGGGTGGCTATTCAGGGTGCCCCCTTCCCTGAGGTATCCTTCTCTGGCTGGGGAGAAGGCACCCTGAACTCTGAGGCTGTGCTCCCTGTGGGGCTGGTGGGAGCTGGGTCTGGGGTTTAGCGGGTGGACATGTGGAGGGGGCGCTGGGGCGGGAAGCCCACCCTGCCACCCAGAGCCTGCAGCTTCTGGCCCATGAACATTGCTGCTTTGGTTCCCTGGGTTTGTGCCGATTTGTTCCTTGGACGGCGAGGCACGGGGAAGCTGAGCCCTGCCCCGAGCTGCAGGGTGGGGGCAGGGGCATCAGTGAGCTGGGGGCGGGGCGGAGGGTCTGATGCTGGGCCCACGACCCCAGGGAAAGGAGCGCGTGGCCGAATTCACATCTGCGGAGAGATCCTGCCCGCCAGCCTGAGGAGGAGACGCGTGCCTAAGAAGGCACCGGGGTGGGGGGCGGGAGCCGGACGGCTGTCAGGCTCCGCTGAGGAAGGAGAGGAGGCAGGGTGAGATCAGAGAGATTCAGACTGTGAGGACCCACCGGCCGTCGCGGGGGTCCCCCGGCCGTGGGTGTGGGCAGCCCCTAGGCTGGGAAGGCTCATGGTGGCGTGAAAGCTGGCATGAAGCTGAGTTCTGCCAGCTGCCGGGTGAGCCTGGACCAGACCTGCTCCAGCACCTCCAGGAAGAGCGCGCCCCGGACGCCCGAACCCACCCCAGGCCCCACCTCCAGACTGAGACAATGAAGGGTGCTGTTTAAGACGCTAAGCCCGGGGCAGCTTGTTACATGGCAGCAGGAGGCTGATGCGCCTGGCAGAGGGCGAAGGCTGGGAACAAGATCGCCGCCCAGGTGCCCACTGCCGCTGGCCCTGGAGGTCTTATGTGTTTCAGCCAAAGAAGCTTCTCTGGAATGAGGGGGGGCATGTTGTCCTTGCTCCTGTGGCTGGGTGTCCAGCATGGCCAGGCACATGGGCAATGCCCAGCAGAACCTCAGCGAGGAGGAGTCAGCCGACCTGCCTCAGGTCACGGAGCTCGCAGGGAGCAGGATGGGACAAAAATCTAGGGCCCGGATGCAGAGGTTCTTCTGGGAGCCCTTGCTGAGGAAGCTGTTTGTCTCCAGGAAACACTTGGGACTTCGTGAGCTTTTCTTAGAAGGTGTGCCGTTTCTGCCTAGTGCCTCCTTAGATGCGTGCTTCTGGCTGGGGAAGGAGAAAGGGTAACCGGGTGTGTGTGGCAAGGGCAGGACCTGGACATCAAGGAGGCCTTCCTGGTGGTGGTGCCCTGCACCGGGGGGAAGCATCTGCTGGGTGAGAAGGGGGACCAGGCAGGGGACGTCAGGCAGAGTCAATGGGGCGTCCTCGGGCAGAGTGGTGCGGGTGTTCTGGGAAGTCGGGGAGAGGAGTGGTGTATGTGTGTGTTGTGACGGGACCGGGGTGCCCTGAGCCTTGCTGGGGCCGTGGGCTCGTCCGGAGGTGGAGGTGTTAGCCAGGAAGTGGCCGGAGCCCCTGGCAGACCCCTGCGCTGTCTGGGGGAGAGCTGGGGTCCAGGCCCCGGGCGGCGGTCCACACTTGCCAGGGCCCTGGGTCGGCCGCAGACCTGAGCACCCAGCTGACTGCGCGGGGCCCGAGCTCACCTGCAGCGCCCAGCCCTGTCCTGCCTGGGGCCCAGCACCCAGTGAGGAGTGGGGGGCCCTGGAGGTGGCTGCCAGCCCCTGACCCTCCGCCTGCCCTGCCCACAGTGCTCGTGCCCGGGAGGGACCTGGCCGCGGTTCTGAGGACGTTGCCCATGTTCCACGACGAGGAGCACGCCCGGGCCCGCGGCTTCCCTGAGGACACCCTGGTGCTGCCGTGAGTGGGCGCTCCCCTGGGTCCCTGGCACTGATGACGGATGGCGTCGCGGGGTGGGGGGAGGGCACCCTGAGACTGGCACCTGCCAGGCCGGCGGAGCGGCTGTGGCTTCTCAGGGTGTCTGCAGCGAGCTGCTGGAGGGCGCCGCCCCCACGGCCCCCACTTTGGTGGCTCTGGAACTGACCACAGTCCCCTTTAAAGTCCATCAGGACAGGCAGGGGCTGGCCCAGGGTGCCCCCACCCCCGGGAAGGTCCTGCTTCCCAGGTCGGGGCCCAGGCTACCCGGCGGTCTTCCCTGCTGGCTGGCAGGGCAGGGGCTGCCCTCCTGGCTGCTGACCCCTCCTGGCAGCGGCCCTCCTCCTGGGGGTGTCCTGGCTCACTTCCTGCCGTGGAGCAGCCCTTCCCGGGGACCATGGTCCTTGTTCTTGCAGCCTCAAGCAGAAGCGGGGCTGTGGAGGTGCAGGGCCTGAGGCCACGTTCCCGGGTGCCCGACTGGGTGGAGGGGAAGGGGCCTCCGACGGAGGGGGCGCTGAGTGCGAGCCTGCCCTCCGCCTCCCACAGGCTGGCCAGCCCCGACCAGAGGGTCGTCTACACGGTGCTGGAGTGCCAGCCCATCTTTGACTCCAGTGACATGACCATCACTGAGTGGGTTCAGATTGCCCAGACCATCGAGGTGACCAGGGAGCCTGGGGAGGGCTGGGGGGTTGTGGGCGGGGGGGGGGGGTCTGGCAGTGGAGGTGGGGCTGGGAGGAGGCTGGTGAGGGGTCACACCTCAGCGGCATGGCTCCCGCCACCCTCTCTCCTGCACCCTGGGTTGGGGGGGGCATCAAGGACCACGTCCACTGTTGCGGTGAGGAGATGGCCCAGGTGGCCGTCTCACTTTGAACACTTAGCTTGTCCCAGTCTGTGTCCTGGGCGGAGACTGAGGCACCTCTCTGCAGACTGACCGCCCCACGCCTGGTCCACCCCGCGCCCACCCTGGAGTGCAGTCTTAGTGGGTTTAGGGCCCGTGGTTTAGAGCACTGAGTGGCCGTCTCTCCTGCCGCCAGAGCCCCTCATCCCCTCCAGTGCCGGCCCCAGCTACTGCCCATTTCTCACCTTCCCCCCTTAAGAAGCCCTGCTCCCCAGAGAGGCGCTTATAACTGAGCCACCCTTTCTGGCAGCTGGGGGCTGGCCCAGTGGCCCCAGGCCTGGCCCCTGTCTCTGGATGTGTGCAGCTGTGTTTGGGGCAGTCTTCCTAGTCTCTGGCCAGCAGCACCCACAGCTGGGGCCTGACGGCTTTTCTGAGCGCCTAGGACTGCTGTCCAGATCAGTTCAGTTCAGTCGCTCAGTCGTGCCTGACTCTTTGCAACCCCACGGACTGCAGCATGCCAGGCTTCCCTGTCCATCACCAAGAGCGTGCTCAGACTCAAGTCCACTGAGTCGGTGATGCCATCCAACCATCTCATCCTCTGTTGCCCCCTTCTCCTCCTGCCCTCAATCTTTCCCAGCATCAGGGTCTTTTCCAATGAGTCAGCTCTTTGCATCAGGTGGCCAAAGTATTGGAGCTTCAGCTGCAGCATCAGTCCTTCCAGTGAATCTTCGGGACTGATCTCCTTCAGGATGGACTGGTTGGCTCTCCTTGCAGCCCAAGGGGCTCTCAAGAGTCTTCTGCCACAGTTCTTTGTCCTGCTGGCCAGCCATGTGCAAATTCGCAGTGTGGCCAGCAGAGGGCGGCCCAGGCCACCACGTGGCTCGGCTCCCCCGCAGCTCTGAGCCCCGCCTGGCTTGGTCTATCAGTGGGCCTCCAGAGGTCCCAGGGCCCCATGGTTCCCGGGCTGTGCCCCTCGGAGCCACGTCCAGGCCAACTGCCCCCTGAGGCCTTGGCTGCTCCTACAGAGGCGGTGGTTGGGGGGTGTCCCTGCAGAGCTGGCCTGCGTGCCAGGGGGGCCTTCTACTCCTTGGAGGGCCGTCCCCATGCCTGCTGTCCGCACCCTGCCCGCCTCCGACCTCTCATCTCCCAGCACAGGCTGTGCCTCCTGCCTGTTGCTCTGTGCATGCCCGGCCCTCCCGCTGGACCGAGTGGCTGGTGGGCTTCCTTGCCCCACGGCCCCCGCTGCCCCCCGGGGCAGTGGTCGTTCAGCAAGGGCCCTCCAGAGCACTGAGCTGGGCCTGGCGCCGTCGTCCAGCTGACGGCGTCCTCAGGAGTCCAGGTCGGGCGTCGCGCGGGGAATCTTCCCACCCCGGGACAAAGTGCCCAGAAACCCCCGCCAAGTTCTCTTGGGGCCGCGGGGTGTCACTGGGAGGCCCCGGGGCCTCAGGGGAGGAGGCTGTCCTGGGAGGGAGCA
Source organism: Hydropotes inermis (assembly GCA_020226075.1). Classification (NCBI taxonomy): domain Eukaryota; kingdom Metazoa; phylum Chordata; class Mammalia; order Artiodactyla; family Cervidae; genus Hydropotes; species Hydropotes inermis. The sequence goes on from CM035284.1 coordinate 64,162,874, forward strand.
GAGCTCAGGGACAGGGGCCCCATTCCCTGCGGGCCTCCCCGGCTGGCAGTGACCAGGGCCCGCCCGCGTGTCCCTGAGTTCCGCCAGCCGCGTGTGGGGGGCGCCGGCGCCTGCTCCCAGGAGCTGGGCCGCCTGAGCTGGTCGCCACCCCTGCAGAGTCACTATGGGCAGTATGACGGCTTTGTGGTCATCCACGGCACCGACACCATGGCCTTCGCCGCCTCCGTGCTCTCCTTCGTGCTGGAGAACCTGCAGAAAACCGTCATCCTCACCGGGGCCCAGGTACCCCCCGGGCGCCCGCTGGGCAGAGGCCATAGGGCGGCTGAGAGGGCAGGCGGGTCCCTGGCGCCTGGCCCGTTCCTGCAGGTCCTGGGGCTCTGCTCGGCCAGTGCCCGGTCAGTGCCTGGATCCTGCCCGCTGCCAGCCTGCTGCCCTGCTCTGCCTCCTCCCCACTGTGCTGGCCCCGGTGGGATGCCCCTGCTGTAACCAGGGCAGACGAGGCGCGGGGGCCAGGCAGCTGGCGCATGTCCACGGGCCTTATGAGCGCCCAGGACTGTGGCTCAGCCCAGGGCGGTTCCATTGGAGGCCCTGGGGGACTCCTCCCCAGCCGACCCCTCTGCCCACGCCGCGGCAGGCCAGCCCTTTCCCGCCTTCCTGGGTAGGGGTGGGGGAGCTGGGTGCGGGTCAGTCACCGCTGGGGCATCAGCCCAGGTCTGTGGCCCTGCACTCGGAGGCCCCGCCTGCAGCTCCTTGCCCTCCCTCGCACCTGCGGTCGGCCCCGGCTCCCCTCTGCCCGCCCGACCCGGGCACGGGCAGCATGACAGTAGGGCCTCGCTGCCCTGGGGCAGGGCGCTGGGCTGGGCGGCGATGGGTCCCGGGGTGTCGTGTGCTCCCCACAGCATGGGGACTGGCCGGTTCCCGGCAGGGGCCTGGGGTCCGGGGCGAGCAGAGGGGCCCGGGCTGGAGGAGCGCGGTCAGCAGGGCCGGGCCCCCAGCAGCAGCGCCCCCGTCCTGAGCTGCCCCCGCCTCTCCCCAGGTGCCCATCCACGCCCTGTGGAACGACGGCCGGGAGAACCTGCTGGGCGCCCTGCTGCTGGCCGGCCAGTACGTGATCCCCGAGGTACGGGAGCCTGTGCCCGCGCCCCACCCCGGACGCCTGTGGCTGGCGGCGCGGGCGCACAGACGTTTCCCAGACCCTCCGTCACATCTCAGGGGAGGAGAGGAGCCCTTCGGGGCGGGCTCACCGTGGGGAGGGGCTTCACGAGGGCCACCCAGAGCCCCCGCCCCAGGAACAGCTCCAGAGCGGGGGCGGGGGTCCTGGTGTGGGGGGGGAGCTGGGGGGCAGCCCGGGCTCCCCGGCGCTGAGCTGCGCGCCCCCCTCCCGCCCCGCAGGTCTGCCTGTTCTTCCAAAATCAGCTGTTTCGGGGCAACCGGGTTACCAAAGTGGACGCGCGCAGGTTCGCGGCCTTCTGCTCCCCCAACCTGCCGCCTCTGGCCTCCGTGGGCGCCGACGTCACCAGTAAGCGAGCAGGGCCCCCCGGCGGGGCGTCGGCCCCGGGGTCGTGCCCACCGTAGCTGCTGTGGGTACCGCTGGCTGGGGGAGTGCGGCTCTCAGCTCTGCGGAGAACCCGGGGTGGGACCGCCCCTCACGTCACCCCAGCTCACAGCCGGCCGCGTGTGGGGGTCAGCCTCGCGGGTGCCCCTCCCCAGGCCCAGGAGCCCTCTGGCCTTGCGGGGCTGCGGTCCCGGTGGGGCGAGCTGCGTCCTGGGGACTTTCAGGGGAGTCTCTGTGCCCCGGCCCCCCTCCTGGGGCTGTCTGATGCCTCCAGCTGCTGGTGGGTCCTGAGATCTCCCCCCGAGGCCCCCCACGGTTGCCCTGGGAGGAGAGGACCTCTGCCAGGGGGCCGTGGGCCGCAGCGGACGGGGCGGGAGGAGACCATGGGGTCAGAACTGCACACCGGGAGGAAGAACCATGCAGGGAGGTGTGCGGCCCTGAGTCCTGAGTTCATTCCGGGGTCTTAGCCTGCGCTTCCCTCCCCCTGCCCACCCATCCTGTTTGTCCACATGCCCTGGAGGGTGGGGAGGCCCAGGACACATCAGTGTATCTGAGGTGTGTGTAGCTCGGCTGAGGTCTGGGAGTCAGGCAGGGGGCATGTGCTTGCTGAGAGTGAGAGTCAGGAAGGCTTCCTGGAGGAGGTGGCGCATGGACTGCTACTGGTGGGTGGATCTGCCTCCAGGCTGTGCTGAGTGGTGGCGCTCAGCCCCTCCTGCCTCGGTGCCAGCCAGCTGAGGAAGGAAGAATGGGCACGAAGGTGGGACAGCCACTGTGCAGGCCTGCCTGCCCAACGGAGCTGAGTCACTCCTGGTCTGGGGCTCAGAGGGGAACTTCCGGTATGCGGCCCGCTCATGGGTGCAGAGAAGTTCACCCTGGGTCCCAGGCCCCTGCCGGGGCCATGCCAAGCCCATGCTGGCCTCGAGGCGCAGGGCACGCTGGTGCAAGTGGCTGTGTGGGTGAGTGGCTGACGCTGGCCCTGAGGGGCAAGATGTGGACTCCCCATGTCTGCGATCCCAGGAGGAGCATGTCCTCCAGCTCGGGGGACGGTGCCCGTGTGGTGTCAAGGGCACCAGGCCGGTCCCGGTACCCAGTGCTGAGACACTCCAGGCTTTGCCTGGGGCATGCCCGGCAGAGTGCCTCACTGCTTCCTGCTGCATTTCCCATCCCTATGTGAGGCTGGGGCTCGGGAGGGGCTGAGCTATGCCAGGAGGGGAGCACGGGGCGCTGCCCCCCATGGTGGTCCCGACAACCCCCTGCCAAGTGGCTGTGCCACGTGCGGTCACCCGTGTCTCCAGGAGCCCCAGGTCCACTCCAGGCAGAAGCCCCTGCCCTGGGGAGGAGGAGTCAGGCCTCCAGGCTCCGGCCAGCAGGGGCCCAGTGGCTGCAGGGGACTCGGAACCACCATCCCCCAGTGCACCGGGCTCTGCTGTAACCCTGAGGCCTCAGTCAGGACCAAGCAGGAGCCCGCCCGGCCGTGGTGGGCCTCCCTCCCCTCTCGGCCCCTCTACAAGTCGGGGCAGTGTCTGTCGGAGTCTGGCAGGCCCAAGGGGAAGGACTCGAGTCCCGTGGGCTCTCGGGATGGGCAAGTTGTGTGGGGAGCGTAGGCCCTCTTTGTCTCCACAAACCCTCCTCTGCAGTCAGAACTCCTGGCTGCCCGGCCCTAAAATGAAGAACACGGCTCCCGGCTGCTGCAACAGCAGCCCTCCACCCCTAGCTCTCCCCCAACACTCAGCTCCCTCCTCTTCCACCTCCCAGTGCCACCCCCTAGCTCCCTGTGACAGGGCAGCTGGTGTCTGGAATGTTCCTTGGTTTATTATCACATGACAATTACTTTTCATTTGCAAAGATGGGCACAATAAAGGACAGAAATAGTTGGGACCTAACAGAAGCAGAAGATATTAAGAAGAGGTGGCAAGAATACACAGAAGAACTCTACAAAAAAGATCTTCATGACCCAGATAACCACGATGGTGTGATCACCAACCTAGAGCCAGACATCCTGGGGTGCAAAGTCAAGTGGGCCTTAGGAAGCATCACGACTAACAAAGCTAGTGGAGGTGATGGAATTCCAGTTGAGCTGTTTCAAATCCTAAAAGATGATTCTGTGAAAGTGCTGCACTCAATATGCCAGCAAATTTGGAAAACTCAGCAATGGCCACTGAGGACTGGAAAAGGTGAGTTTTCATTCCAATCCCAAATAAAGGCAATGCCCCCAAATGCTCAAAGTATAGCACAATTGCGCTCATCTCACAAACTAGCAAAGTAATGCTCAAAATTCTCCAAGCCAGGCTTCAACAGTACGTGAACCAAGAACTTGCACATGTTTGAGCTGGATTTAGAAAAGGCAGAGGAACCAGAGACCAAATTGCTAACATCTGCTGGATCATTGAAAAAGCGAGAGAGTTCCAGAAAAACATCTACTTCTGCTTTATTGATTATGCCAAAGCCTTTGACTATGTAGATCACAACAAACTGTGGAAGATTCCTCAAGAGATGGGGATACCAGACCACCTTACCTGCCTCCTGAGAAATCTGTATGCAGGTCAAGAAGTAACTGAACATGGAACAACGGATTGGTTCCAAATTTGGAAAGGAGTACATCAAGGCTGTATATTGTCACTCTGCTTATTTAACTTCTATGCAAAGTACATCATGAGAAACACTTGGCTGGGTGAAGCGCAAGCTGGAATCAAGTTTTCCAGGAGAAATATCAATAACCTCAGATATGCAGATGACACCACTCTTATGGCAGAGATTGAAGAGGAACTAAAGAGCCTCTTGATGAAAGTGAAAGAGGAGAGTGAAAAAGCTGGCTTAAAACTCAGCATTCAAAAAGCAAAAGATCATGGCATCTGGTCCTATCACTCCATGGCAAATAAATGGAGAAACAATGAAAACTGGCAGACTTTATTTTCTTGGGCTCCAAAAATCACTGCAGATGGCGATTGCAGCCATAAAATTAAAAGACACTTAGTTGTTCCTTGGAAGAAAAGCTATGATCAACCTAGAGAGCATATTAAAAAGCAGAGACATTACTTTGCTGACAAAAGTCCATCTAGTCAAAGCTATGGTTTTTTCTGTAGTCATGTGAGTTGGACCATAAAGAAAGCTGAGCGCTGAAGAATTAATGCTTTTGAACTGTGATTTGGAGAAGACTCTTTAGAGTCCCTTGGGCTGCAAGGAGATCCAGCCAGTCAATCCCAAAGGAAATCAGTCTTGAATACTCATTGGAAGGACTGATGCTGAA
>CM035284.1:64207675-64236650 GCA_020226075.1 Hydropotes inermis
CCCGCGCCGCGAACTTCGGAGCGACCGGACGGGCCATGGGGGCGTCCCTGGGCTGGATCACGTAGCTGCGGCGCCCCTGGAGAGCCCGGGTGGCCCCGAAGCGCCCGCCCAGCCCTTCCTGCGTCCGGGCCATGGGCAGTCGCGACGGCCCCCTCTGCGCGGCGCAACCCGCGGTACGCGCTGAGGGCCCGAGAGGGAGGCGCGCGACTGCGGGCCGCGGGCGGTGCTGGACTGATCCAGGGACCCCGAGGATGCTGGCGGTCGGGCGGGGGCCGCACGGCGTCTCCTGGGGGCGGAGCCTGGATCACCGCGCGCGTGGCGCCGGGCCTCCTGCTGGGGTAGGGGGAGCCCGGGCAGGACCTTCTGGGATGGAAGGACGCGGTGGGCTGCAGGTCCCAACTTTTGTCGAGCGCGTCACTCGGCGGCTGGGGCGCTCCGAGGTCTGGAGTCGCCGGTCCTGGGTCCTGGGGGCGCAGCCCAGCAGCTCAGGCTCGCTGTCCCCTTTCCTCTCCCGCAGGTGGCCGAGGGCGGCCCCGTCCGCGAGCCGCTGCAGCTGCTGGAAGTGTCCCCCCGCAAGAGGCTGACCGCCGGGCCCGAGCACGACGCACGCGGCAGCCGCCCTGCGCCCGAGGGCGCCGGGCCGGGCGCAGAGCAAGGCCACTCGGCTGGTGGAGGCGGATGGTGCCGTCACTGCCACACGAAGCTCGCCGAGCTCAAGCGACAGGCCTGGAAGCTGGTCAGCGGGCCCGGGACACCCCTCCGGGTAAGTGACTCTTCCTCCGCCGGTCCCCAGGGCAGGGCCCATGCTGGAACTTGGGAGACTAGGGTGCTGGAGGCAGGTGCAAGGCTCCACCGTGGATTTTTGGCCAATCCCCTACTTCCTGGGTTTCTGTCTGCAACTCCCCTGGGGGTTTCATTCTCAGAGGGTGGCAGGGTCTGATCAGAGGGGGCCTGGGTGGGGCGGCAGCTGGAACCCAGTCTGTGTGTGGGAGGGGGAGGGGAGAGAGGGAGGTGGCAGGGCCTCCACCCTGGGCGGGACGGCTCCTGCCCTGCCTGCAGAAGAGGTCACCCGGCGCGTTGTGGCCCTGGGGCACCTGGGCCCCCGGCCAAGTGTCTGGAAACTGCACACCTGGGGCGGGAGGGCTGGGACGGCCAGGGGTGGGCCCCCCGCTGAGGGGGCCCCATGCTGCTCCCTTCCGGCCTCGTGGGCGAGAGTCGCGTGAGGGACGCATTCTGGGGCACAGCCACTGGAGGCCGTGGTCATCCGGGTGCTCTCCCAGGCTCCCGCCCAGCTGCCAAGGTGTTTGCCAGGAGCCGGGGCCCTGCTGAGATCTGCAGCCACTGGGCTCGCCCTGGTCTTGGAAGGAGTGGGGACCATTGTTCCAGAAACAATGCGCCCTGGAAGTCTGCACAGCCTGGGAAGATGGGGGGCGGGGGTCTCCAGAGGAAGCCCTTCCCGCCTGACCTGCAGCCTTTCTGAAAGCTGTCCTGGGAAGTAAGCCCGAATAATCCCCATTGAATCTAAATATAGTTCTCCAAGGAGGCCCCGCGGTCTTGGGCGAGACCCTGGCCTCCTGGAGTCCAGCTGTGTTCCCTGTAGTGTGGGCGTGGGCAGGGGGCAGGAGGGGACCGTGTGTGTCCCGGGCACCCTCTCTTGGCGGTCGGGGGAGGGGCCTGTGGCCTGGCCTGGGTTGGGGCTGGAACCTCCCACATCTGCTGCTCTGAGCGGGGGAGTGGGGGGTGGGGGTGTGCAGTTTTGCCAAGCTCTGTGCCCCAGATGGCCTGAGTTTGCTCACAAACACACCACCAGCCCTTCAGGCCCTGGGAGAGCATGTCTGCGGATATACGCTGGGGGCGTCAGAGCCACAGGGCTGTCGTGCTCCGAGGGGCAGATGAGGTCAGAGAGAGGAGGGGCTTTAGTGACGGAGTCGGGCTTTGCCTGGTGGTGCTGGACGTGCGACTGGCGGGTCGCAGGTGGGCAGGTGATCCTGGTGGCGAGAGCTCCGGGCACGCCAGTCACTGGTGGATTCAGGGCCCCTCACCTGGGATGTCTCGGTGGTCTTTTCCTGCAGACAGCTCATCAGGAAAGGCCCTGGACACCCAGAGTGCTCATTGCCACCTCCCCTGGGCTCCCCAAGTTTGAGTCTGGTGATGGGTACCCCTCAGTGCCAGCTGGGGGCTCATCCACTTCCCCTACTCTCCCTGGCACCCGGCAGACCGAGGTCCTAAGCTCGGTCCCTCTCTATGGTCCCCTCCCGTGCCGTTTCCTCATTTGTCAGCTGGGGGTAGCCTCCAGGGGCCTTTCTGGGGGTGCTGTTCAATCTGGGGGTTGCTGTCCCCGAGGGAGGGAAGGCCCTGTTTCTCTGGAGGGGGTGCAGGCAGGCCCAAGGGGGCTGTGGGCTCTCCGGCGGGGTCTCCCGGGCCCCGGGACGGGTGGTCGGGTCTCGGCAGGTGTCCTGGTCCTGGGTGAGCAGGCCTCTCCTGGCCTGCCCAGAGCTTCCCTCGGGGCAGCGGGGAAGGTGGTGCCCGGATGGCTGCGTCTGCTTTTAGCGTGGGAGGGATGGCAGGGCGTCCCTGTGTGACGGCCGGGATGCTGGGGGGCTGGGTGACCGGCTCTGGCTGAGGTCTTGTGGGTCCTCCCAGGAGTCTGGCCCCACGGTCCAGGGGCGCTGGGCTCTGCTCAATAGGCGGAGGCTCTGGAATGCAGAGGTGGTTCCTAGAATTTTCCTGGGGGGCTCTTTCTTGCTTCTGGTCCCGAGGAGATGAGCTCAGCAGTTCACAGAGAGTTTTGTTGGCTGTCATCTCACCCAGGCTCACGCTCGGGGCACCTGGGGAGGCCCAGGGTGGGAGGTGGCTTGCTGGGCTCCTGGGGCTGGGGGTGAGTGAGGGTGCAGCTGGGCCCCCGCCTGGCCCAGAGGCCCTCGCCTCAGGGGTCCCTGCCGGGTCTCAGGTGTGGATGGAGGCTGATCTTTCCGCCACCCCACAGCCACCCCGTCCTCTGCCCTTGGAATCCCGGTCGGGGCTTGACCCCTCGCTGGCTTTTCGTACCCGCTTCTGCCAGTAGACGGACGGCTCCCTGCTGTGGGACCCCGGGCGGGTTCGCTGAGAGCTCGTGGCCTCGATTTCCCTCTCTGTATCCGGGGCCAATACTTTGGCCACCTGATGCAAAGACCTGACTCACTGGGAAAGACCCGGTGCTGGGGAAGACTGAAGGCGGGAGGAGAAGGGGGCGGCAGAGGATGAGATGGTTGGATGGCATCACCGACTCAATGGACATGAGTTTGAGCAAGCTCCAGGAGATGGCGTGGACAGGGAGGCCTGGCGTGCTGCCGTCCGTGGGGTTGCAGAGTCGGACATGACAGAGCGCTGAATGGCAGCACCCAGGACCCCTTTGCACCCCTTTGCCAGGTGTGTGGGGCTGTGTCTGGCCCTGGGTGCTGTTCCTGGGATGTGGGCTCGGGGTCACGCTGTGTCCAGGTCTTTGGTGACCACGGGGGGTGGGTGACAGTTGAGGCCTGCCCAGCCGTTGGGCGACCTGGGTGGAGAGCCTGTGTCTCTCTGGCTGCCTCGGTTTCTCCATCTGGGCGGTGAGGGTAACTGCGCTTCCTGTCCGGGGACCTCCTCCCCAGAGCGGATAGGATGTGCCCCCCGCCCCCTCTGAGCCCCGGTGCCCCTGAGGACACGGGGGAGGGAACACGCTCTGCCCGCCCAGGTTGGAGCCCTCCCGGAGGCTGTCCCGCCTGAACCCAGACGGGAGGCTGGCCTGGCGGGGAGGGGCTAGGCTGGGGCCCCTCTCCCCTCACAGGATCCCGCGCCTCGTTTCCGAGTGGCCCCTGGGCGTCCTGCGGGGCCTGGAGCCGTGCGGTTTGGACTGTCCCGTCGTCTCCCTGGGCCGTGCCTCCCCAGCGCCCCCACGTCCCTGGGCAGTGCTCTCTTCTCCCTGCCCCTGCCTCTGAGCGGCCTCTGCTGGGGGCTCCCGGCGCCCCCCGCCCTGCAACCAGGGCCCGAAGCTGGGCCTTTCTCCTCGGCCACAGCCGAGTGCCCCCCAGCTCAGCACTGGCCACTCCGTGTCTGGGGTCAGAACCCAGGCCCCGTCCTCCCTGGCAGATTGGTCACTGGGTTCCCTCAGACCCCCTTCATCATCCCTGCTTCCCACCCGCCCCTTTCCTCCACGCGACCGCTGCATGGTCTCTGCGGCCGGTGTCCCTCTCCCAGGCCGGGCACTGTGTCAGGGCAGGCGCGGGGCTGGGTCCCCCAGAGAAGTTTGCTGAATGATGGAGGGCCTGGACTGTCCCTCCCACGCTGGCCGGGTTCTCGGGGAGGGCTGCTGAGCTGGACCCTGGGCCCAGCCCCGCCCCGACGAGCGCCCCGTGGAGGACAGCCGGCCCCGGCTGCCGGGGGTGCAGGGCTCCTGCTTGGGGGTCCGCTCCAGCTGCCACCCAGATGCGCCACGCCGAGGGTGCAGCTCAGAACCGCGACTTCCACGTGTCATTACGGTGCTGAATGGATTATTGCCCTGATGGGGGGAAAGGGATCAATCCTCCTTTCACGCTCGTGAATCTCTCGCTCACCCGGGCAGGGGGGTTCTTGTCCTCCCCGGCCCTGCGGATTCCAGAACCACCGCCCAGCCCTGCGGTCTCAGCACTGTTTTGTGTTTTCCCCGAGCTGGACGTCGAGTCTGAAGGCCGCCAAGGAGGCTGTGGGCTCATCTCGTGCACGGCCCGGGGTGATGTGGCCAGGCTCCTGAGGTGGGAGGCCGGGAGACCCTTCCACCTCTGTCCAGGAAGACGCATCCATCCCGGACACCGTTCCACGCTGGCTCCGGGGTGGGCCAGGGCTAGGCCGAGCTGGTGCTGAGTGTTTGCTGCCTGGGGTCAGATCCCTGGATCCGGCCCCCCGCGCTGTCTGAAGCCTGGACAGAGCCCCACCAGCTTCCAGGGGCTCCCCGGGGCGGGGCGCCTGGCATCAGGAGCGTTCTCCAGCTGAGCCGGGCGTTTGCAGGCCCCAGAGCAGCCGGGCGGTGTGGGGGGCGGTGCTCCCTGGCGCTGGCTGCTGGGCACCCTCCCAGCTGGCAGGGGCCTAGTGACTCAGCTGGGGAGGGTGCAGGCCGTGGGACCTGGAGGCTCCCAGCCACTCTGGGGCCCGAGCCTGGGCGGCCCCTTCTCCCTGGATGAATGGCGGTCTAGCTGGTGTCTCCTGCTCTCTCTGGGGGCTTCCTCGGGCCCCGTGTGTCCGTCCTATGTCCTTGCTGGTCTGGGGTTTGGGGGGTGAGGCCAGGCTGTGGGGCGCGGGACTGAGCTTTGGATCTTGAGCACCTGCCCTCTGAAGCGGGGATGGGGCTTGCTTCGGGGGCCCGAGGTCTTCCAGCAGGGAGCTTCCCGAGGGGAGTCCAGCTGCGGTCAGCAGTGGGGCCCAGCAGGGGAGTGTGTGGTGGTGACAGGTCTCACGGCCCCTCTGCTGAGCCGGGCAGCCAGGGCTCAGTCCCCCTCCCAGCTGCTCAGAGCCTTGCTGGGGGCTTGTCTTGTTCTGAGATGAGGGTCGGGGGTGAGTGTATTCTCGCCTGCAGAATTCCAGGGACAGAGGAGCCAGGCGGGCTACAGTCCATGGGGTCACAAAGAGTGGGACATGGCTGAGGGACTGACATGTTCATTGGGGCCTCTGCAAGGCCCCGTCAGGGGACCTGAAGGAATCTTGAATCTGGAAGTCGGAAGAGCTGGTTCTTGTCTTAAATGGCGAGCGGGATCTGGTTTTTTCCCTTTGCCTGCCAGGAAGCTCACAGCAAATGCGCTCTTCAGCTCCCGCCCGTCACACAGGCCCTTTCCTGCCTGTCTGTCACAACTGGTCGCTCCTGCTTGTTCTAACACGAATGGTCGTTGGCCACGTGGTTTTCTTTCCAATTCATGCCGACCAGTTCCTGGAAGCCACCGCAGTTTGTGTGGAAGGAGAGGCAGGGTGTGAGTAAATAAACAGGATAGAAGCGGGCTGGCGTCCCTCATTCAGAAGTAGCTCCGTCGGGCGCCCGGCAGGCGTGCACACATCTGCCCCCTGGGGCCGGGAGCCTGGGCTGGGCGCTGGCAGTCAGGGCCAGGTGGGCTCCTCTCAGGGTTCTAGAAGCAGCCAGGCTGGGAGGCCTGGCCTCCGGGAGCTGCCCGCCGGCATCCGCCCCTGAGCACTGACCTCCGTGGTTCCCCTTCCCGCTGGGTGGACGCGTGGCTGATGGGACATTCCCAATCTGTGGCGTGGCCACTCCCGGGCAGGCCTCCCCCTGTCTAGGGACAGCGTCCTCGGCCGAGTGGCCATCTGGCCCCTCCGGGTGCCACGTCTTGTGACCGAGGGAGCCGCGTGGACTGCAGGGTTCCTGGCCCTCTGGGGGGCTCGCTGGCCTCGTCTGGTCTGGTTCCCACCCCGGGCAGCTTCCCTGGTTTCAGCTGTGGGGGCTGGACTGGCCCGGGGCCGGTGGACTTAGAGCTCTCCACGGCCCAGTGCCCGCTGCCTGGCCCTGCTGCGCCCGCCTCGGGGATGCCCCGGCCCCACTGTGCCCGCTCTCCTCTGACCCCATGCGATGGTGCGGGCCAGCACTCTGTTTCCAGGTGGAGCCTGCCGGGCGCTGGGCCTGCCCCGAGCCTGCTTCTTCCTAAGGGTCCTGTCCTAGGCGCCCCAGCCCCATTCCCCCCCCCCCCCCCCACGGCCTTGGTGCAAGGCCGCCCCCAACCTCACCTCCTGGAACACCCCTACCAGCCCCATATGCCTGGCCTTTTCAAAACCCAAGGGGTTGTCTGGAAGCCCTCTCAGCTTGACCCGCTTGGTGGCTGCCCTGGACCCGGACGCAGACGCCCCGGCCTCCTCCCCGCGGCCCCTGTCCTTGGCCTCGTCCCTGCCCGTGTGGGCCCCGCTCTGTGCCCCAGGTCTGCTCCCCGAGCTGTGGCCTGGGCCCACTGTCTGTGTGTCTCTGAGCCTCTGTCTGTAAAGCAGCGCAGGTGAGCTGGGCCCAGGAGGCGCTGCCTGGAGGCTGGTCACCCTGGAGTCCTGAGGGCTCTTTCCAGCCGGGGTGGCCAGCCCGTGGGAGGCCTGGGCTGCCAGGCATTGAGGTGACGCCAGTCATCCTGCTGGGCGCCTGTCCTCCCTGTGGGGTGGCTGGTGGGGAGGGTTGGGTGGCCGCCGTGGCCCTCAGACCCCCCTCCCCGAGTGGTGTCGGGAGGCTCGGGCCGTGGCCGGGCTTGTGGGGGGCAGCACACCCCACCCTGGGTGGGCCCAGGCGGCCTGTGGAGGCGCTGTATCGCCCAGTGGTCCAGATGAGGAGAATGACGTCCACTGTGGTGTCCGAGCCGGGGTGGACGGTTGGACTGAAGGCTGTGTCCAGCTGGGCTCCAGGCACCCTGCCCACCGGACCGTCCTGCCCGTCTGGCCTCTTGCCTCCCGGGCACCCGCCGGGTGGAGGACAGGGAGGTCATTGAGGGGAGGAGGTCTCAATGAGCCAGTGTGTACCCCGAGCTGCCCAGCTGGCCGGCGCCTGGCACAGGGCCTTGGGGACGGGTGCCGGGCAGCGCTGGGTGGGCCAGGCTGTGCCCCCCCCCCCGCCAGCGCCAGCTCGGGGCCTCAGAACTGCAGGCCTGCAGGTCGGGATGGCAGAGGGAGGCTCAGGTCTCCCCCTGGACACAGCGGGCGGCAGGGCCCAGGGCTGGGGGTGGGCCCCTGGTGAGGCACCCCGCGGTGGGAGCACCCGGGATGGCTGAGGCGGGTGGCTGGAAAGCTGAGCCCCCGACCCGCAGCCCCAGCCCGCCCGGCTGCACGGGACCTGGGCATGTCCTCGACGGCAGCGCCCGGCGGCCTGGGGTCCCTTCCTGGACCTGTTGTCAACTCCGGAAACGCGAGCCGCACGGGTCACGGCCCGGCTGCTTTGTTTGTGGAGGGAAGGGGAGTGGGCAGGAGGGGGCTGTGGCTGGCGGGCCGTGCCGGGCCCCCTTCTGTAAACCCAGCGTGATGGGGGCTCAATAGGGTGGTCTCACAGCCCTGAGCCTGGGGGCTTTTCTGACCTAACCCCCCCACCCCTCCCGTGGGGCGCTCCTGGGGGCGGGGTGCAGTTGCTGTTCACTCCCGTCCACCTTCTGGGTGGGCCTGGCCGGCCTGGGTGGGGGCAGCCTGTCCTGGTGGTCAAGGTGGGGCAGCGGGACCCCCCTCCCCGGGGCTCCCTCACAGGAGAAAATGGAAGGGTTACTTAAAGCAGCTTGGAGACCCCAGAAACAAGATGAAGAATGGAGAGGCATCATTTTCAAAACTCCCTGAAAGCCAGGCAGTGTGCAAGGGTGGGGGGTACACTATGCTAAAGTGAATCAAATGAAGAAAAACATTTTCCACATGCAAGCAAAATATCTGTTTAATTAGACCATAAGGAGGAAATTAACAGTGATATTTTGTAGCGGGGTAATTACTGTCTTTCTGAAGGGACGGGGCTCCCGAGGGGAGGGTTGGGTGTCTTGGCTGGGCCTTTTGGGGGCGGGGGGTTAAAATTCTGCAACTTGGGGCCATGGCCCCTCAGGGGCCTGGGCCCGGGGTGCTGCCCGCAGCTGCCCCAGGGCTGGGGGAGGAGAGCAGGCCCCGGGGAGGGTGGGCCGCCCCTCCCGCCTGCCCCCATCTCCCTGCTGTGCTGGGCTCTGCTGGGACAGGGTGGTGGCTGAGGACGGGGGAGGGCTTTTGTCTCCCTGGGGCCGCCCAGGGTCAGCGCCGCACCTTCCTGTGTCCAGGAGGCCCATCTTGGGAGTGGCCAGTGCCTGCCCCCAGCTGGTCCTCAGGCGTGGTCTCCAGGCGTGGGCTGTGGTTCCGAGTGAGCGGAGGGCAGTGACTGTCCCGGGATGCTCGGCGGCCCAGCTTCCGCCTGAGCCGCCCTCTGGCTCCCGTGCTGGCCCAGCCCAAGCTGCTCGGCCTTGGTGAAGGGCTCAGGGCTCCCTGCTTCCTGTGTGGTGACCCCAGATGGGCCTCTCCTCCTTGCTGGGGTTGCGTCTGTTACAGGGCTTGGAGAGGTGAGCCTGCCCCACGCTGGGAGCCCCCCTGAGTCCTGGGGCTTCAGCGGGCCCTCTCCAGTGAGGGTGGTGAGGGTCTCCTGGGGGGTGGGCTTGGCTGCCAGTGCTGGAGGAGGGGCTTGGCCCCTCACGGGGGCTTTGGGCACTGAATGGGGTCTGGATAAGTTGGGGCTGGCCCTCCTGGGAACTCCGGGGAGACCATCCGTAGTCTGGGGGGTTCCACAAGTGCGGAAGCCCCTGCATTTGTCTTGCTGAGCCAGCCCAACTTGGAGGGGGGGACGCCAGGGTGGGCTCCCTGAGGGCCTGGGTTCCCCACGGCAGGCAGAGGCCCTAGAACAATGGACTGCTGGGCCTGGGGCAGGTGGGGCGGGGCTGCCTTTCAAGTCGGGTTAATGGCTGTAGCAGGCGGCCCTCCCTTCCCCTCGCCAGCCCACCATTAGCCGCCTCCCGCTGAGTGGAAAAACCAGAGTCATCAGGGTCCGGTCTGGAAAAAATGGGCAGGGGGGTGGTGGGGGGGGACAGTGACAGCCGGGGCCTGTCTGAGCCCCTTGTGGCTTGGGGATGGGGTGTCTGGCTTCCATCTGCGGCCCGTGGGCATCCTGAGTGGGGTCCCCGAAGCGTTTCCGGGCCTCCCCGGGGCCCCATGGGGGAGCCGGGGGGATGGGGGTGTCCGCTAATTGGGACCAGGCCCGCCGGGCACTTCAGAGGCTCTGGGGCCTGCCAGCCCCGGCTGGAGCAAAGCCAGGCCTTCCGGAGCAGCCCGTGGATCAGGCAGCTGGCGAGGCCGGCCTGGCCGGGTCAGCCCTCCTGCGACCTGGTACCTGGGGGGCGTGTGAGGGGACAGCTCTGGCCCGGCCTGCAGGCAGCGTGGGTGGCACGGGTTGACCTCGTTTCATCGAGCTTTGCTTGATCATGCTTCGTGGATCCGGCTCGTGGCCCCCCTGCGCGGAGGAAGTCTATCAGCGCAGTTGTCCTGACGACGTTGTTTCTCAGTTCACACTGGTTTTCAGTGTTGGATTATTTTTCTTAGACCCGATGATGTTGTGCGCCGAGGAACCTGCAGTAGAGTGTGAGCATAAAGCTCTCGAAATTGGGAAACTAAAAAAGTCACCTGACTCGATTTATTTCAGTCCTCACTCTATCACAGTGATGTGGACCGAGCCGGAAATATTTCCGAGTCTGCCTGTCCTGGGGACACAGAGGAGGGCGATCGCCAGCTAATGCTGGCGAGAGTGTTCCCTCGTGGCGTGGCCATCCGACCTCAGCCGTCACCCCCGTGAAGCCCTCCCAGGGGTCTGTGGACACTGGTTGGCCGGCCGCAGGTCAGGCTCGGGGGGGTGCCTGAGGCACCCCCATTTGCATGCTGCCGTCGGCCTTTGCGTCTGAGGGTTTGAGGAGGTCACAGTCCTGTGGCCAACCGGGCAGCTGGGAGTGGAGCCAGAAGCTTTGGGGGGAGCTGAGATCAGGGAGGGGGACCCCGTTCTGCAGGCTGGCGGTGACAGGGAGGGCTGGGCCTGCCAGCTGCCAGATTGGAGACCCCGGCCTTCTCAGCTGGTGGTGGGAATGTCCTGGGTGGTCACGGAGGGAGTGTCCCGACCCCGAACGTGTTGGGGCTCATCCCTGGGGAAGGGCACGAATGCTGAGGGGCTGGCCCCAGTGCAGGCCCCAGGGAGGGGCTGAGGCAGAGCCTGGTGGGCTCTTGGGGTGCCGGGCCTGGGCCCCGGGAGCGGGACTCTTAACAGCTTCCCTCCAGTGAGGCTCCTTCTGAGAACTGGCTCTGTCCTCTTCATCTTCTTTTTTCCAGAGATGTCACCTCCTCCAGGAAGCCCCCCTCCTTGACCCTCCAGGCTAGGTGAGGGCCTCTGCTGGGCTCCCCTGGCTCCTGTTCTTAGGCTCCTGATACCAGGCTTGCAGTTACGGGGAGACCCAGGTGTCCGCTTCAGCCCAGGGCAGGGGGCAGGCTGCAGGGGCCGAGTCCACACCTGTGATGAAGCGTGGTAGCCATCTCGTCAGCCTCCTGCCAGCCGCGCCCAGCCTCTGTCCCCCTGGGGACCTGGAATTGCCCACTCGGTCCTGCAGACCAGGGCTAGAGAAGGCGCAAAGTCAGGGAGAGGCCTCCAACCCCCAAGTCCCAGGTCCACGGGCTTTGGAGTAGCTTTGCTTCCAGCTGGGGCCCTGGCACCGGCTGCCCCCAGCCCGCTGTGGCCGCCCCGCTTCTGCAGGCCCCTGGCTGCTGCCTAGGCATGCAGCCTTGGCTGTTGGAGGCTGCATCGTCCGGGATCCGGTGGATGCCTCGTTATCTGAGAGCAGGATGGTCATGACCGGGGAGGAGGTGGGCTGCTACTATGGGCACCGAGGGCCTCTCGAGCCCCAATGACTACTTTCTGGTGGGTTTGTACGGACAGCACTATTCGAGGCTTATCAGTTGGCTGTGGATGGTGTGGCAGCTGTTGTGGACGTGAGAACTGGGCGGTGGGTCCTGGCACCCGGACCCTGACCGCCTCCGTCTCTTGTGCCCCCAGGACCCCTGCCTCTCGGCTCTGCTTCTGGACAAGCTGCCTGCGTGTCGCCCGGAGGCCGAACGCCGCTGCGATGTCTGCGCCACGCACCTGACCCAGCTCACGCGGGAGGCCCTGCAGCTCCTGCAGGTGCCCACCAGCCACGAGGACACTGACGCCCCCCACGGAGGCCCCAGCACCGCCCCCAGCCTGAGGGATGGACCGGCGCCGTCGGGCCCCGCGGGGAGGCGGTCGGGCCGCACAGGGCCCGGCAGAAGGAAGGGGCCGGCCTGGCCGTCAGGGCCCAGCGTCCAGCTGTCCGTGGCGCCCGCGGGCCTGGGCGGGGCCCTGAGCACGGTCACCATCCAGGCCCAGCAGTGCCTGGAGGGCATGTGGAGCGTCTCCAGGGTCAACAGCTTCCTGCCGCCGACGTGCCTGGTGAGCGCCCTGCATGCGGTGGGCTGGGGGCCCCCGGGACACCGGGCAGGGCTGGACTCCACCGGGCTGAGTGCCCAGGTGCGGGTGGCCGCCCCCCGGTGCGGTTTCCGCGAGGGCAGGGGGGCTGTGCGTGTTGGGGGAGGCCCCAGACCTTCCCGCGGCCCATGTCAGGTGCGTTGGGGGGCAGGGCCCTCTCCCGTCCCCTGGAGCTTCGCTCCTGCCCCGCGCAGCGCGTGGTTGGGGTGGTCTGGTCACTCTGAGACCACCTGTGGCCCCGGGGGTTGGCGGATGGGCCCGCGGGCTGCTGGGAGGAGGTCGGGCCACCGTCCAGCGACTCCTCTGGTCCCGCCCCGTCCAGGCCTCTGCCGCTTGGAGCACAGGCGGCCCTGGGGACATACCTGCCCCGCGGACAGGTGCCAGAACCGGGAGTGTCACGGGGGCCGACCCCGGCCTGACCCCTCTTTTTCCCCGGTGTCCTCTGACTCTGGGACGCCCCCCTGCCCCCTGCACCCCCGGGCTCCCCTCCTGGGGCCGCCCGATTGTTACTCACAGCCGTGGAATGGCCTCGTGGAACCAGCTCAGGGGACCAGGAGGACCGCATGTGCTCAGCGGGGGGGCGGCCCACAAGGTCTGAGGAGACCCCAGCTCTGGAGGGTGGCGCTGGGTCCTCATCCCCGTGGGTCACAGGGCTGTGCTGCTGGGCGTTTCTTCCCAGTGTCCCGTGTGACCCCCAGTTTCCTGTCCAGGAGGAGGGCTACCAGGACGGGTGCAGGAGAGGATGGGTTGTAGAATGGGGGTTTCCTGGGACACTGGGGGGTTGGTTTGGGTTTGGTGGTACACGGGGCCAGCTGAGGACCGGGAGGGTCTTTCCCCAGAGGGCCCCCGCTGCATGATGGGGGTGGGGTGCCTCGGCTGCACCAGCTGCTTAGCTGGGGGCTGAGACCCAGGGCCCAGCCGACCCTCGTAAAGCAGAGGAGGTAAGCGGAGCCCTCCCAGTGGAGGGCAGGGTCTGTGTGGGGACCTGGAGGCCTTATCAGCAGACAGGGCTGAGGGGGGTCTGGCCAGGGCCCACACGGGTGTTTGTGGCTGTGTTTCTGCGCCCCCCCACCACCGTGGAGTCCCGGGGACAGGAGATAAGATCGGAAGTGGCCGTAGAAACCTCCCAGTCACCCCAGAGCAGGCTGCACCGTTTCGCCAGTGGGTGTCTCTGAAACAGCGTCAGGCAGACACTTCCTGGGGTCCCTGTGTCCCCCCAAGGGGCTGTGGGGAGTGGAGGCCCTGGAAAGGGCCCCCAGATCTTGGGATCAAGTCCCACACAGCCCCTGCTGCAGGGCAGACCCCGGCCGGCCCCCACTCTGGGCTTGCTGGCCCCTCTGAAGGTGCTGAGCTGTGCTGGCTGGATGAGGCCGCCTTCACTGTGGCCTTTGACGAGATCCTGCCTGAGCTGGGCGGACCCCTGGGCACTTGCTGCTGTAGCCAGTCTGTCTGAGGCTGCGCTGTCCTGGGGCCCTCCCTGGCCCTTGGTAGCTGGGGGCTTCCAGGAAGAGCGTCTGCCTTCTGAACTTTCTGAAGTAGCCTTCGGCTGGTGTGACGGTGCACCCTGGGTGTGGCCTCACCATGTCTGACTCCTCCGCTGGCTGGGTCCCGGGGCGAGGCCAGGGAGAGGGAGGCAGCCTCTGCCGTGCAGTCCCGTGGTGCCTTCTGGCTGAGAGCTGGGCTGCCTGGGAGGAATGTGCCGCGAGAGCTCCAGAGAGCTGGGCGGCTTCCTGGAGGAGGTGGTATTGGGCTGTGTGGGCGTGGGGTTAAGTGTCAGAGGTGGTGGGCCCCGCCAGAGGTGTGTGAGAACAGGCAGGGGCCTCCTTACCTGGGGAGGGGGCTGAGCGCGGCTTTGCAGGTAGAGAGAGACCCCCAGGAGGCAGAGGCGGGGGTGAGCTGGCGGTGGGAGGGGGCGGGTTGGCACAGCCCCGTTGGTGGGGTGTCTGCCTCCCTGTTCCTTGGGGGTGGTGGGTCACTGGGCTTTTGCTGGGCAGCCCTCCTGGCAGCCTGCACATCATAAAACGTGAGCGTTTAAGGCTCGCTCTTGGTTTTATATGTGCATTGATTGCGTTCAGGGTGGGTGGGAATGGATTTATAATTAGACAACAGTCCTGGCGATCGATAGAGAGATTATTAGAACCATAAATAGAACTTTAGGACTGAGATGAGGTAATTTCCCCTGAACCCGGGCATTGATCATTAGAGATGGCCCTGGAGTGTTAAAACACCGCGTGTTAGGCTGTAGAATTAAATACTTCTGGAGGGACGTGCTATGAATCCTGGCCACAGTCCATCAGCCACAACCCCTCACACCCCACCCCAGGCGTGACTGTCTCCAGGCGGATGTGGGTCTGGGCCGGCCAGGTGGGCAGTGAGGGTCTGGCGTGTTCTGGGTGCCTGCCCCATGGACTGCCGGGGGTCCGTCTGTGCACGTGGCCATCTAGAGGGCCCCGTGTCGGCCAGCCACGCTGTGATCGAGACTGCAGCCCACGCCCCCGTCTGCAGCGCAGAGCTCAGCCCTGTCCGGGTCATCCACCTCCTGGAAAGTGTCCTGTGATGATTCCCGGCGGCGGGGGCCGCCCAGGGGGACAGTTGGGCAGTCGTCTTCCAGCAGCTTTGCGCCCTGGGGGTTGGAGGTGCCCGTGGGCGCCCCCCAAATGCTCTGCCCCGCCGGGCGCACGGGGACACAGCTGTGAACTGGGGGGTCTCCCCGAGGAGCGCAGGGTCCCATCAGGTGTTTCACAGGACGCCTGCGACCCGTCTGCAGCCAGATGCCTGAAGATTGTGGCTTTGGCCTCCTGACCCCACAAGTCGGCTAGAGGTAGCATAGCCTGGGGCCGCTGGGGTTGGGGCAGAGTAACAGGGTGAAAGGTGCGGCCACCTTGGGCCCCTGCCCGGGAGTCTTCGCGAACCCTCCGTAGTCTTGTCAACAACGGCCAGGCCCCACCCAGGGTCCCGGGGAAGAGGACTTGGAGCAGAAGCTTCGTAGTCAGCCGTGGGGGCCGAGGCAGTGCACGCGCTGTAGGGAGGATGGAGGGCTTCCTGGAGGAGGCGCGGCTCTGATGGGAGGCGAGGTTGTTTTGGTGGGCGAGGGTTTCCTTCTCTCCGTGGAGGTAGGCTGGCACTGGCTTGGGGACCTCGCTCCTGCTGCCCCTGTGCCAGCCGGCTTGCCGCCCCCACTTCCCTGGCCAGGTCCCTGGTGGTGCCCACCTGTCCTTGGGGATGTGGAGGAACGGTGTGGGGTGGGGGGAGCTTTGTCCCTCTGGCCTGGCCGACTGTCACGGGGCCCCTCTGAGCCCCAGTTTACCCACCCGAGGAGCAGAGCTTGGAGCAGCTGCCCCCGCACTTCCCCCCCGTGAGCCTGCTCCTGTGACCCGGGGGAGGGACAGTCCGAGCCTGGGCCCCGGGGTGACAGGCAGGGCCAGCTGCGGCTCTGTGCCCCGTGGACACCCCTTCCTCTGCCCTCCCCACCTCTTGGCACGAAATAGCCCCCGAGAGAGCTGGGGAGCACTGCCTTTCCTGGGCCACGATCTTGCCGATGTGGGGTTCAGCCCCGGAGGGCTCCTGAGGAGTGGGTGTTTACCAAGCGGTGCTCCGTGGAACCCTGCGCCCGGTGGTGGGCACCCCAGAGAGACGGGGGGCTTCCCGAGACGGCGGGCCCCTCTCACGCTCTCCTCTCTTCACGCTTTCCTTTCGTTGCTGCCCTGGCCCATCCATCGCGCTTTCTGTTCGGCCGCCTGCCCGCCCACTCCGGCCCCCTGTCTCCTGTCCCCGTGTGTGTGTGGTCTTCCCCTCCGCCCTCCCTGCCGCCTCCCCCCGCCTCGGCTTCTTTTGGCGCGTCCGGGCTCTGCTTCCGGCAGGAACTGGCAGCGGCCTCCCGGTGGCGAGAGCCGGGTGTCGGCAGCTCACCGGCCGGCGGAGCCGCGGCGCGTGCGGGACCCCCGACAGGTCAGTGTGGGGCCCAGCCAGCCGCAGGCAGGCCGCGTGGCCTGCACCGCTGCCCGTGGGGCCGGCCGTTCGGCTGGAGGCACAGACGCAGGCGTGGGGGGTGGGCTGGCTTGGGCCCCACGGGGGTGAGTGGAGGGACCCTCGGCGGTCATGGCTGCGGTCCAGGAGGTCCTGCGGGGCAGCGTGGCTGGGCGGGCCTGGGCTGCTGGATGGCGTGCACACCTCGGGCTGCTTGGGGCAGCGGGTAGCAGGGTGCTGTGGGGGGCGAGCTTTGGGAGCCCCACTCTGTGCTGCTCGCAGGGGGCCCCCAACCAGACTCGGCCCAGGCCCTGGGGATGCCGCAGCTTTTAACATTAGTCTGCTTCTCCAGCACTCTGCTCGATCGAGTTTAGACCCGCCACGGGGAGCACGTCTGTTAGGTGGCAGAAGGGGCTGACATTTGAGGCCAGGACGCGCTGTATGGAGCCCTGGGAGGCTGCAGGGGAGCCAGGCTGTGCCCAGGCTGCCGGTGCCTTGGTTGCCCTGCGTCACTCATTTGCCCTGAGCCCCCAGCACCGCCTGGAGGAGGAGAAACAGTGCCCAGTGGCCCAGGTCTGGGCATGGCTGACCCCGCCTCGGGAACGTTCCCCAGGAGCGGGTACCCCTCTGTGCCTGCAGCCTCCTCCCCCTGGGGCGCGGGGCTCATCTCCTGGCTGTGGGCCCTGCGTGTCTCGTGCTAGGCTGTGCGCTCCTGGAGGGCAGGTGTATCGATCAGCTACTGTGTGCCGGGCAGGGTCCCAGGGATGTGGAGGGACCAGGCAGGCGCAGGCTCCCTCTGGGCTCCGGATTCCTGGCATGCCCTGGGTGCAGGCACAAGCTGGGGGTGCTGGGGAGTGTGGTGCTGAGTAGCTGAGCGTGGCCTGGTTTCTCTGTGAGTGGGCAGCCCTGGGTAGACCAGGAGAAGTGGGGGGAGGTCTGAGGGCTGCGGGAGGCCCAGGGCAGGCCCAGGGAGTGGCCTCGAGGAGAGGGCTGGCTGTGTTGGGTTCTGAGGGATGCATAGGAGTTCCTGCCCTGTAGGCGGATGCAGGCAGGGGGCAGGGCGTGTTTCGCCAGCTCAGGGCTTGGTGGGGGCCTGGGCCGTTCCCGGTTGGGACTTGTCCTCGCAGCCTTGGGGGGCTGCTGGTGCTGCAGGGGTGAGGGGGGTGCTGGGCTTCCTTCCAGCCCAAACTCTGGGGCTCACTGTGAACTTCCTCTGCAGACGTGGTTTTGCTGTGTCCCAGGGGGAGGTGTGGGGAGCTGGTGCTGACTGTGGGCTGGGGGTGGTGCTGAGACCCTCCACCATGCTGAGGGGTGTCCAGCGGGGAGGCGGCTGGAGTCCCTGCTGGTACATTTCTCCCGGGGCCCGAGGGGGCTTATTCTGCTGAAGTCTCACCTTGGCCAGTGGCCGTGTCCCTTGGGAGACCCCGAGAGCTCTGGGTCCTCTAGAGTGTGGCTGCTGCCTGGGCTTCTCACCCGCAGGGTCACCAGACAGACCCTGTCCTCTGCCAGGTTGAGCAGAGAGGATGGCTCGGACGATGGTTGTGACCGCGCTCGGGGCCAAGTGTAGCCAGGAGCCCCAGGGGCCAGGCTGTGGTGCCTGGGGAGCCCTAGAGGCTGGGGCTGGAGTGGCCGGGCTGAGGCAGGCCGCTCCCCTCCGCTGCCACAGGGCCATGTCCACCCACCCTCCGAGGCCAGGTCCTGCCGGGGGGTCCAGTGCCCGACACGTGTGTATAAATGTGATATATGGCGGCTGGGTCTCCACTTGGCCAGTGCCTTCCTGGGGAGCGGTTAATTACATTTGTGCTGTGTTACGAGGCTGTCTCCCTTTCTGGAATTTATTTTAGCTAATTAGTTGGAAATGCCAGGGTAGTATTTCAGATGATGGGAAGATCATACATTATCATACACAGGGCAATTAGTACTCCTGACAAATATTTATTGTGGTTTTTTCTCTAAGCGTGCCTCTGGGTGCCCCCAGCCGGCCGACCCCGGAGAGACAGAGGGTCCCTGTCCATCTGCCTGACCACGTTGGTCCCTGCGATTCTGGAGCTTGAAGTTGGGGGGAAAGTCAGGCCTCTGCGCCGGGGCATCTGTGCCCACCTCTCCTCCACGGGGCCCCAAGCTGGTGGTCCCGTGTGCGTGGAGTCCAGGGAGCATGCTGGTCTCTGGGGGGTGGGGTCTGCCCCCCTGGCTCCCCGGTGAGGGGTGGGGTGCCCGAGCCTCACGCTGGCTTCTCCTTCCCTCCAGGCTGAAGCAGCGGTGGCTGCCGTGGCGGTGGCGGACACGGTCCGGGACGGGCCTCCTCCCGTGGGCTCCGATGGCACGTCGAAGACGTGGGGCCTGGTCAGTCCTGCCCCGGGTGCTCCCGCGGGGGGCTCCACGGGCCCGTCAGCTGCAGCCTCCTTCTTCCTCAGGTACGTCCTCCTGGCGGCCTGGCCCGGGGGTGGTCTGACGGGGCCTCGGGCTCGGGGCCTGGCGGCCTGCGGGCCTCTCCGGGGAGGGCTGTGGCCTGCCTGCTGTCCAGTTGAGCAGAGAGGGGCTTCCAGGGCCTCCTGGGTCACCGTGGCAACCGTATGTCCGGGGGCCTCTCCCAGCTGGGCGTTCTTGGGCGGGTCATGTCTGGTCTCTGGGCCCTCTGTGCCTCGGTTTCCTCATTTATCCGGTGGCGCTTCCTGGGAGGCGTCGCGCGCTGACGGCGGGAGGACCTCAGCCGCAGCTGGTGGATGTCCCCAGGCGGTCCTGGGCCGGTTCCGGCAGGAGGGGGCGGGTGGCGTGGACGGGAGGCAGGGGCAGGCAGGCCTCAGGGCAGCTGGCCCTGCAGCTGGGGGCACAGGGCAGAATGGGCCCGAGCGAGAGTCCCTGGGCCACCGGCGAGGTTGGCGTGAGCTGCGGCGGGTGTCCTGGGGGCTCCTGTTCCCCAGGGGCCCCCAGCACATTGCCTCACTGGTGGTGCCCTCGCGTGCCCAGCGCCCCTTGCTGGGGGTGGGGGGTCCCGGGTGTGATGGTGGCGATGAGTCGTGATGGCCGGCCCCCCAGGTCACTGTCCCGTCAGCCCCTGCGGGCGTGATAAGCTCATCGTGTCAGGAGCCTGCGTCTTATCAGCGCGGCCTGGGGCTGTGGGAGGTGGTGGGGGGAGGCCGGTGGCCGGGGCCCGACAGGGACGCTGGGCCGGTGGGCACACGTGCCGGCCCACAGCCCCAGATGGGTACCAGGCGCTGGGCTGGTCCTCCTGCCGTGGGGTGGGTGGGGCCCGCTTAGCCGGCCCAGGAGCCCCGTGGAGGGGACAGAGGGCTGATCTGGATTCCTGGGGGGTGGTCCCAGGCCTGGCGGTCTCTGCCCCGGCCTTTGGGGCAGCGGCCACGTCCCGCCAGGCCACGCTTGCTGGAGGATTGCCAGGCTGAGGGCCCCTGGGGAGGAAGACCCACCCTGGGGGTCCGGGCTGCCCTGGCTCCTTAGCGACCCAGGGCCCGTGGGATGGGGGGCTCCTTTGTCTCCAGGGAGTGTGGCTGCCTCTGCTGACCTTGGGAAGTTACCATAGAAACAAGCGCGGGTTGGGGGGGGGCGGGCGGGGGCATTGCCGGCGTCCTTACTGCCGGCCTGTTGGACACCCCCACTCTCAGCGGCTTCCTGAGGGTCGTGGGCCCAGTCTGGGGGTGGGTGTTGAAGCTGGGAACACTGCCCGGGGCTTGCGCCTGATTTGGGTCCAAGACCCTCTGCTCCTTGGGGCTGCGGATGCTTCACCGTCCTGAGGGGGTGGTCTCAGCTTCATGCCCTTCTTTGTTCTGTGTTGGGGAGGCGCTTGTCTGGAGTCCCCCGGAGGTGAGGAGCTCCTGCACCCCTGGGGGGGCCTCAGAAACAAGCTGAGGGCACGCTCTCTGCCCGGTAGTGGGCCCCCAGGGGGCAAAGCCGACCCCCAGCCTGTACCCTGCCCCCTGTTTTCTGGTTCGTTGGGGGCAAGGTGGCAGCATGCAGTCTTTGAAGGGGCCAAGCAGTGTCGCCCCCACGCTGAGGGCACAGAGGCAGGCTTTGAGGGCTGTGTAGGAGGCTGGTGTCTGCCCAGTGGAGGCAGAATAGGGTGGGCTCAGGGGTCAGGGGTCCCTGAGTATCCCCTGGGGGCCAGCACACTAGCCTCGGGCTTTTCTGGGTCTTCCCGACCACCTTTGAGCCCCTTACCCGCCATGGGTGAGCCGTGGTGGAGGGTGATTTTGGGGCCAGCTTGCTGCGAGTCCCCTTGGCAAGGGCGGTGGTGGGCTCCCTCCGGGCGGCAATCCCAGGCGCCCCCAACTCACTCTACTGCAGCCTCGGGACACCTCCTCCCCTGAGTCTGCCCGGACGGCCAGGCCACGGACGTCAGGGTGGTACCCAGCAGGGGCCCAGGATGGGATGGGTGCTGCCCAGAGGCCCCGGCCAGCTGGGCTCCGTGGTGAGGAGCCTGGGGGCCTCGGGGTGAAGGGCCAGGTGACATGAGAATGCAGGCAGACACGACAAGGGTCAGGGCTGCGGGGACCCTGGGCCTCTGCCTCAGGGGTCTGGCCGCCCTTAGCCGCCCTTAGCCGCCCTGGGCCTCTGCCTCAGGGGTCTGGCCCCTCTTAGCTGCCCTGGGCCTTGGCCTCAGGGGTCCGGCCGCCCTTAGCTGCCCTGGGCCTCGGCCTCAGGGGTCCGGCCGCCCTTAGCCGCCCTGCACCATTGGACCCTGATGGGCCCCTCGCGGGGGTGGAAGCAGGCCAGGCATGCAGGGCGTGGCCCAGTCCTCAGCCTCCTGGCGGCCCAGGTCAGAAGCTGGTAACTGACCCCGCTCACATCCAAATGGGCCCCGTGTCTCCTTGGGGTGAGAAAAGGCCTCACCGTCAAGGCCAACTGCCTGTGAAATTACCTTCTTATTTGGAAGAGGCAATTTTTCTTTGTAAAAAGGCAAATATTTTCCTTTCTGTTTATGTGAATCAGCGAGCAGGGCCTGCGAGCCTCGGAAAAAGGGCTCTGGGATTCGGTGAGAGGGCTGGGGGCTCAGGGCGATGCTTAGAGGGGCTGGGTCCCTCCCTCCCTTACTCATTCCCGCACGGGTTCTCTCACTCCCTCCCTCACGACCCATCCTCCATGTCCCCTGGGTCCTTGGTCTGGGCCAACACCTGCCCTGCAGAGTTCCCTCGGGGTGGGGCTCAGCCATGTACGCTCAGGGCAGAGAGGTGTTCCCTTGGTAGCGGGAGGAAGCCGAGAGTGGGGGCATCAGGGCAGGCTTCCTGGGGGAGGTGTCCTCTGAGGACGAGGAGAACTGTGTCTGCAGGAAGTTGTCCCTTCAGAACCGGACCACGGGGAGGTACCCACACGGCCCCCATGGGTCCCACCTTGAGCTCCCCCTGCCCACTGCTCCCCAGCAGCGCAGTGGGTATTCAGAGTCCTGAGTGTGGGGTCTCCTCACCCATCCCCACTGCCCAGAAAGCAGGTCTGCGCCCCCAGCAAGCTGGGCGCTGCAGAGATGCACCCCCCACCCACCCCAGGCCATGTGAGTTGAGACGCAGTCCCCAGTGGCTGACTGTGAAGGGTGTGAAGGGGCCTGGATTTCATCAAAGGGGAGCATGCTGTCCCGGGGCGCTCTGAGTCACCCCTGCTGAGCTGAGCCTGTAGGAGCGGAGACCTGGAGTGCTGGCAGGCTGGGGCGCAGCCTCCTGGCTCCCTGCCCCAGGGGGCTGACCCAGCGCAGGCAGGGAGGAGGGGGCACCCGAGTTCGGTTGGACCACGGGGCAGAGACGCTGGCCAGGGACGTCCCAGCCCTCCGGGGCTGGCGGGGCCGCAGACGGCCGAGGGCCCAGTGTCTGTCCAGTGGCGAGACCTGGGCATGCCCGGTGGGGAAGGGCACCTCCCGGGGCGCTGTCGGAGCCCTGGAGCTGTCGGGGCGGGGCTGAGTGAGGCCCGTGCCAGAACCTGGGCTCCCGAGAGGGTCATGGAGCGGGCAGGTGCCCCGGCAGGCCAAGCCCTGCCCTCTGCTCATGGACTCCACAGCCGGATGGCATCCAGCCTCCCCCGGCGCCTCCCCCGTCCTCCTGGTCTCCACGAGCCCTTGAGCCTCGGGGTGCGGGTTCTGGATATCCCCCTGGCCTTGAGGGGGAGCCTGGCTGGTTCTGGGAGGAGCAGGGTGGGGCAGTTGCCTTGGCCGTGGCAGTCTGCCGATCTGTCTCGTCACCCTGAGGGTCCAGCCGGAGCCCCCTGGGCAGGCTGGTTCTGGGCAGTCCTTGTGATACCCTTCCCTGACATCCAGGCTGCAGGGCTCCGGTGCCCACTGGAGGTGAGCTGACCCTATGGGCGCACATCTGTGTCCCGCTCCCCTGCCCAGGCAGACTCGGGGCCAACCCACCTGTCCTGGTTGTCCCCGGGCAGGGCCTGGGGCAGGGCTGCCCGCTGCACTGCAGGCGTGAGTCGGGCGGTCGCGTCTTCCCGTAGGGGTGGTGGGCGGGGAGCTGTGGCCTCACCCGGGGTGGCTGGAGTCCAGGGCAGCAGGCTGGGCTGGGGGGTGGGCGGGGCGGGAGGAGCCCCGAGAGCTGAGCTGGACGGGCCCCCTGCTCCCACTCTGCCCAGTCCAGCCACCTTCCCGGACGGTCGTGCTGCGGCTCCGTGCGGCCGTGTCCTGCCTTTTGAGTCCCATCCCGGCTTCTCGCCCTGCACCTGCGGACACTCTCAGCCTTCCCCCTGCCCCGGGTGTGATGCGTGTGTGGGGTGGGGGCGGTGAGAGGGGGATGCGGGACTCCTCTGTCCAGGAGGCTTCAGGGTCCGGGTGGAAACGGGCTACGTCCGCTCGTGACCGGAGAAGCCGCGGCCCTCCCTGGCTGAGGGTGCCGGCCCGCTCACATGCCCCGGGCCCTCCCCGCCCAGCGTGCACCGGCCGCCCCACCGCGCTATTAAGGAGCCGCCACGCAGCGTAGATTACTTTTATTTTCCTGGATGACACCGCGCTAGGAGGAAAGCCTTCCCTGGGGTCTCTTAAAAGACAACTCTTATTAAAGATGAGAGGAGTTAAGCAAAACGCCGGCAGCTCTGCCGAGTGGGAGGCAGACTGAGGGGCTGCGCTGCCCGCGGTGCAGGGCCTCCTACTGGGAGCTTTGGAGACGGACGGGGGACCAGGGCCGGGGCTGTGGGATGGACAGTGGGCGCTGAGGGCCGGGCTGTGGGATGGACAGTGGGGACCAGGGCCAGGGCTTTGGAAGGAGAAGGGTGTGTGCAGCAGGAGCAGGCCGGGAGCCGGGCTGGGAGGGTTCTTTGAGCCCTGGCCTCCCACCCCGTTCACTGGGAGGTGGGGACGGGGAGGCGGGGGTGGCTGATGGCGGCCGGGGCCCTCTGGACCCAGGCCCAGCATCTGCTTCCTCTGTCACCTGGTGTCTCCTTGAATGCGTCAGTGCACCAGGGCCGCTCACGAGGGCCCCTGGGGGGGGTCACGTCTCCCACGTTAGAGGTGGGGAAATTGAGGCATGGAGCCGCTCAGTCACCACGTGTGGGTCACACGGCCTGGGAGTGATGGAGCCCAGGGGCTGAGCTGGGGGAGGACGGTGGAAAAAAAAGGATGTGCTTGGTGCAGCGTGTGGGGAGGGGCCAGGGTCCCGCCTCTGCCTGGGCCCGCTCGCCTTTCCTGAACTGGCCAAGCCGCCAGGGGCTGGACGTGGCAGCCTGCAGCCCCCGGGGCCTCTGTGTGGCTGGCGGGAAATAAAGTGTGGGCTGAGAGCTGCTTGCAGGGAGGGGCAGGCGTCAGGACAGCGCTGAGTGCCCTGCCCCCCGTCCCCCCGTCCCCCTGTCCCCCACCAGGGCCGCCCAGAAGCTCAGCCTGGCCTCCAAGCGCAAGAAACCCCCCCCGCCGCCGCCCCCCGCCCCGCGCCGGGCCTCCACCTACCCCACGGACTTCAGTGGGGTCCTGCAGCTGTGGCCGCCCCCCGCACCCCCTTGCCTGCTCAGGACCGCCTCCAAGGCCAAGGACAACCCCAGCAGTGTTGGAAAGGTAGGCCCACCCCGAGTTGGGGGTGACCCTGGGGTGGGATGAGGCTGGGGTGTCTGGGCACGTGGGGTGGGAGAGCGGACAGCGAGAGACCCTGCTGCCTTCTCCGGGGCTGGAGCAGGGGGGTCCGTGTCCAGATGGGCTGACCGAGGCCCGGGCCGCCTGGATGCTCCAGACGGCGGTGGGGAGCCTGGGGGACTGGGGGTGGGGGGCGATATGGGAAATGGGGGGGGGGGTCCCAGGAACACCGGCCACTCCCAGAGCAGGGTGGGGCGACCAAGGCTTCCTGGGACTCAGGGCTGGGATCTGACTCCAGGAACCCCCTCCACACCTCGTCTCTTAGGCAGGGCGGGGGCACGGCTGGGGGCCCTCAGCTCGCCGGAGTCCGGACAAAGCCCTGCCGCATCCTGACATGGTAAAAGGGGACGGGGTGCTCAGCCGAGTGGGAATGCTCCCGGGTTCGGGGGGCCAGGCCCGCAGTGTGAAGGGCCCTGCCTGTCACAGCTGGCCGGCTCTCAGTTCCTGTCCCTTCTGCTGAGATGGTTTCCATCTGGACCCAGCCTGGGCTGCTCGTGACTGCCCCCAGGCCCGGGTCAGGCTGCGTGAGCACCTTAGTGTGGGGGGCGTGTGCCGTCACAGGTGGGGAGCCTGAGCCGTAGAAGGCCGTGGGGGGAGGGCAGGGCCCCGACCCTGAGGATGGGCCCCTTCGGCCCCCTCTGAGCCTCCCACCCAGGCCCTGGGCCCGACCTCTGCGGCACCGAGGCCCACACCGCCTGGACGCACAGCCCTGGGTTCAGTCCATCCTGCTGCCTAGGTCGCGCCCCCTGGGGGCTTCTGCTCTGGGTCTGGAGAGGGACCTGGCCGTGGGGGAGGGGCTCTAAACGCTCTGGGCCTGGCTCTGACCTGGGCCTGTCGCTGGACCCTGGGCCTGGGCCCACTCGGTGGGGCTGGGCGGCCAGAGGGCCTACAGGAGCCTCGAGGCACAGGCCTGCCTTTCTTGCTGCTGCCCTGTTGCTTGGAGTCCACAGGCCTCCCCCTCCCCCGGGGGGCCAGGTCCCCCAGGCAAGTACACCGGGGCAGGGCCCCTCTGCTCTCTGGCAGAACCCCACCCCCCGAGGCAGGAAGCCCTGGCCACTGTTCTAGCCCTCTCCCCGTGCCCCTCCCCCGCAGGGCCCCTCTCCCTGCCTCCCTGGATGATGTTATTTGCACGAATATCTCATAGTCAGAAATGCCTCCTGAAAGGCATTTAATATTGTCAGAGAAAAGAAGTTAGATTACGCTCGATTCTTGACATTAATGTGCCACTTAAGATAATTCATCATCGTGCGGAATTACAGAAGACGGCCCCTCCCCCCACACCTGCCCGGGCTCCCTCATAGGAGTGGAAGACCCTTTTTATGCAAAATGTATTTGTTCCCTACCTGGCAGCTACTCAGCGGGCGCTTTGCAATAGCTGAACATTTAGGGGGAGATGTGCTTGTCTGGCGGGGAGACCCTGTCGTTTCCCCTGGTAATGAAAGGCCCTCACAGACGTGGAGCTGGCATGGGGGTGGGGACCCCAGCGGGGCAGCCCAAGCGGGCTTTTCCCCGCCGGGAACACGCTCCAATCTGCAGAACCCATTTGGCTCCTGAAGTGGCCTGGAGTTCACACTGAAAAAAAATTGCCAAAAATTACTGGGAAGTGCACATTTTCATCTGCTTGGCAGCAGCGTTTGGAAATGAAATAGTTTTGTTCGCGTCGTTGGGGAATAAAAGAATCGATTCTCGTCTAATGGAGCCCGGGTTGGAGGAGCTCAGTAGAGGAGTATTTCTCCCCGCGCCTCCCCCAGGACCGCCTCTCCTTAGCGGAGCGGGTTTGCATGTCAATTTGCCACATGCCGAAGGGGCATCAGTGGCGCCTCGCGTGAACTGCCCACGGTAAACCAATTTTGCCAACGTTATGTATCTGTCACTTACAATTAAATCCGTGAAAAATACTGGCTCTGAGATGAGCCTGGTAATTTGATTTACACTGTGGTGGAGAAATCGGAGGTTTCAGTGGAGGGCGGTGTCCTCCTGCAGGAGCCGGGGTCTAGTGCCTTCCCCTGGGGGGTGGGGGGCTCACCCGGGGTGGCTTGCCTGGCAGCTCTGGGCCCCTCTCGGCCTGGGGTCTGGGTTTTCTGTGCAGGTTTTGGGGTGTATGCACTGCAGCTTGCTCTGGGCTCTTGTATCTTAAGTTTCTGGCCTCCACCCCCACCCCCTGCCCCCAGGCTTCTGTTTGCTTGGGGACCTTGGGGCTCGGGGTCCAGCCCCAGAAGCTGGGCATAAAGGCCAATGGGCGGCACGGGAGGCTTTGCATCTGTTTTTGGGTTTGGGGGACACACAGTGGCAGAGGCTGCCGGGTGGCCTGCTGGCCCCTGAGCTCACAGAGCCTGTCCCGCCTGGTCACCCCGGCCTCAGTCTCCCCACCATCTCCCCTGAACCCCGACCTCAGAATCCCTGTCTCCTGGATCAACCTGCCTTCTTCCTCCGGTCCTTGTGCTGACGGGCTTGCCTCTGGTCCTGCCTGGTCCTGGGTGTGAGTCTGGCCTCTGGCGGCTCTGGGGTCAGAAGCCCCGGAGCCTGTTTCTCCCGAGGGTGGCGCGGGCCTTGGCCTGTCCCGCTTCAGAGTTTGTCCCTCCTTCATTTCCCACGCTCTAGCTGCCCACCCTGGGCCGCAGGCTGGGGAGGATGTACTCAGGGCCCTGAGGGCCTCTGTCCTGGGGCTGGGAGCTGGCCGGAAGGGCTCCCTGGAGGAGCTGAGGCAGGACGAGACTGGGGGTGGGGCGGGCCCCTCGCCCCGCCCCACTCTGTGTCCTGTCTGCCCGGTCTCAGCGTGCCGCCGTCTCTCCTTGGGCCGCACCTTGCTGTGTGCAGAGCCCTCCTGAGGTCGGGAGTCGGGAGTTGGGGAGGGCCTTGCTCAGGGGCAGCCCCTGTCCACCCGTGGCGCGGGGGCAGGGGGTCGGGGGAGGACATGCCCCCGGGAGCACTCCTGAGGCTCTGATGGGGGCCCTATGGGAGGGTCCGGGTCTTGCTTCCCTTCACTGCTTGTCCCCGGCTCTCCCCTTCTTGCTCCACCCTCAGATTTGGGGTTTGGGATTTCAGGGGACCCGCTCACAGGCTGTGTGATGCAGGTGGGGCAGTTGCCGTCTCTGAGTGTGTTTCCTCCCTTCTCAAGCCTGCGCGGGCCTGGGGGTTGGGGGGAGGTCACTGTAATGGCTGGCGAGGTCGGGGAGCCGGCAGAGCTGGGGGGGCCCGTGCAGGTGACTCTGCTCTTGAAAGCCCGGGTCTTTGGGCTTACTCCCCTGGTCCTGGCTTGGGGCCAGCGAGAGGGTGTAAGGACCTCCACGTTGCGGGGGTGCCCTCTTGAGTCCCGTCCTCGTTCGTCTTCTCTATCTGCCCACTGGGGCAGCTGTGGTCTGTTTCCTCTGGCCACCCTGCGCCCCCTTCTGCGGGCTCCCCAATCCGTGCTGGCGTGCTCCTCCCGCCAAGCCTCCCTGCCTCCCTGCCTTGCTGACCTCATGTGGGACGTGCTCCCGCCTGGGGCTGGGGCGCGGATGCCGCATTCCTGTGGTGGGGACCCCATGCCGGTCGGGCCCGCTGTCCCGACTCGCGCGAGGCTGCCCCTGCCCTGTAATTAGCACTGCTCAGAGGCCCGCTCCACCCGCCCCCCCAGGTGAAGGTCATGCTGCGGATCTGGCCCGCGCAGGGGGCCCAGCGCTCAGCCGAGTCCACGTCCTTCCTCAAGGTGGACCCTCGCAAGAAGCAGGTGACCCTCTATGACCCAGCCGCTGGGCCCCCGGGAAGCACGTGCCCCCGACGCACCCCCACGGCTGCGGTCCCCAAGATGTTCGCCTTCGACGCAGTCTTCCCCCAGGACTCGGAGCAGGTGAGGCGGCGGGGCAGCCTCGGGCGGGGAGGGTTGGCAGCTCAGCACGACGGGAGATGGTCAGGCCTGCACCCCTTCTCGTGCAGGGCAGGCAGGAGACAATGAGAGGAGGCCCGGGTGCAGGGGGTTGGGTGCGGCTGGGCAGACGGGCTGTGCTGGCCTCCCCGTCCTCGTGTGTGTCCACCAGCGCCTGGGCTGCTTCTCAGGCCCAGTTTCCAGAGCCTGCCCTCTGAAGCTTTCCACGCAGACCTTGTTTTCCCTGGGATGCTTCTCTGTGTGTCCTGTGTGTGTGGTGATCACACATGCGGTGTGGTGTGTGCCCTCTGTGATCAAATGTGTGTGGTGTGTGCCGTCTGTGAACACGTGTGTGGTGTGTGTGTCTGCTGTGATCACGCATGTGGTGTGGTGTGTGCCGTCTGTGAACATGTGTGTGGTGTGTGCCGTCTGTGAGTGCGTGTGTGGTGTGTGTGTGCCCAGTGTGATCACATGTGTGCTGTTTGTGTGCCCTCTGTGAACGCGTGTGTGGTGTGTGTGTGCCATCTGTGAACACGTGTGTGGTGTGTGTGTGCCCACTGTGATCACACGTGTGTGGTGTGTGTGTGCTGTCTGTGAACACATGGGTGGTGTGGTGTGTGCTGTCTGTGAACACGTGTGGTGTGTGTGGGCCCTCTGTGAACACGTGTGTGGTGTGGTGTGTGCCGTCTGTGCACACGTGTGGCGTGGTGTGTGTGCCATCTGTGAACACGTGTGTGCCCTCTGTGCACACATGTGGTGTGGTGTGTGCCGTCTGTGAACACGTGTGGTGTATGTGTGCCGTCTGTGCACACCTGTGGTGTGTGTGCCCTCTGTGCACACCTGTGGTGTGTGTGCCGTCTGTGCACACGTGTGGTGTGTGTGTGCCGTCTGTGCACACCTGTGGTGTGTGTGCTGTCTGTGCACACGTGTGGTGTGTGTGAGCCCTCTGTGAACACGTGTGGTGTGTGTGCCGTCTGTGAACACGTGTGGTGTGTGTGTGCCGTCTGTGCACACGTGTGGTGTGGTGTGTGCCGTCTGTGCACATGTGTGTGGTGTGTGTGCCGTCTGTGAACACGTGTGTGGTGTGTGTGCCGTCTGTGAACACGTGTGTGGTGTGTGTGCC